>OY856409.1:625381890-625959390 GCA_963693085.1 Alisma plantago-aquatica
AATTACATATCATAGTAGGGATCACATTTTCGAGATATTGATACAATAATTATCTAAGACTTGTTAATAAGAGGAGCCAAGGCCGTGGAAGGCTTCTGCTTAGGGCTCGTTTGGTTCTGCAACAAACCAACTCATGCAGCTGTAAGTACACGGTGAGTTGCAATTCACATGTTTGGTTGGACATTGTTCCAACCCATAATGTGGAAACGAACCATGATCTTTGATTCCATAGAAAATTGAGGGAACGGACTGCGCAGTTTTTGGGCTCGGTTTCAATTCCACGAGATCTATTGCAGACAACCTGTCTCTTTGTGTCTATCTGTTACTTGTTTTTCGCTGACATCATACACACTTGTGCTTCAAACGTGAGTTGCCGCTGCTGTTAGTACATATGTACATCAGTAAATTGCAGTCAACCAAACGTAAACAAACTAAATTGATTCGTTCAATCTGCTTAGAACCAAATAAAAACAATTGGATCCCAACTCACTGTTTTCACAGTTTCCTGTTTTGCAATTCAAAGTGTTGGTTGATTTTACATCCAACCAAATTAGCCCTTATACGTGTCGGAGGTAGGTACATACATGGACTAATTTTCAAGAGTTTGAAAACTTGTGGTATATACAATATCGTATACACGAGCATCTGGATTCTTTAGGACTTATTGCTACCGGTACCCCCAAGATATATGGACACATAACCTGATAGGGTAAAATCCCCCCTTATAGAGTACGACATCAGGAAGCGGGTACAATTACATAGCACAGCGTGATGCTTCTCCTCATTAAACGATAGAACGCCTGGCCATGGTGATGGCTATAGATATCCAAAGCCAGATTTCAACGAGGCCATGGTGTGACCTTGTGGCCGCCCTTATAGGTCTTCAGACCTCGGACATGGTGTGAAATTCTCCTCCGACTTGGTATTAGGAACGAGGTTTCCGTTCGGCTCCGGCAGCCCTGGATGGCGCTATGTGTGTGTGTGTGTGTGTGTGGGGGGGGGGGGGGTGTCCTCGGGATAGAGGCGAGGTACCTGGAAGCTTGGATGGCTAGAGAGATCTCCAGCCGCTGGAGCAACGCTAGGGGATGGCGTTCTGTAAAATAGAGGAAACAGGCCCCCCTTCGCAACCAGTAGAACAGATGGTGTGATCACGGAGTTATTAGGAGCAACGACGCTGGATTGATCTTCGTCTTACTTCGAAAATCGAGGAGGGTTCCAGGAGATGAGGCCTTGCCTCATTGGAGCTTCTGCAGGCGGGACGGCGCCCAGTTTCACAAAGAAACCGAGCTGCGTCGCGGCGCCGACGGAAGGAGACCAATCCCGCGATTGATCCGTTTAGCAGGCGGCTTCCTCCGTCAAGAGGATTGCCTACATCCTAGCCGCTAGATCAAATATGAAGGGATGAGATATCCGAAAAAAACTTAAAATCTTAATAAATTCATATAATGAGATCCGTATGTCCGATTTTGATGTATAAGGTATCTTTCAATTAAAAAAAAGATACCTTATACATTATGTATAAGGTATCTTTGTGAATTACTTTCTCTTTCCTAAAAAATGCGGCGTACAGTAATGGTAGGTAAGTGAGAGAAAGCCCCAACTTCTCTCTAGAAACAACCCCTCGGTCTCTCCCTGTTCGGTGCCATCAGCCTTCTCCCGGCGTGATTCTATCTGCTCTCTGCCGCTTGGTGTTGCTCCGATCTTTGGCGGTGACGATCCTCCTCTCTGCGTCCGTCCGCAATCGACTCTCTCCTTCCCGGAGTCATACAGCTTCAAGCAGGGGTTACTTCAAGCCACTCTTCGCCCCTCGCCTTTTTCTCAGCTCTTTGGCGGTGGTGGCCTTATTCCATCTCTGCGAACCGACTTTCCCCTCTAGGGTGCTTCATCATAGCCTGGCTTCTGTGCTTTCCAGCATGCACAAGGGATGCACCAGTATGCTAGCGAAAAATCATTACTGCATCAACTAGATTTGACTTTGCTGTGATCCCCTGTCAAGTGCTTCATTTCCTGTTTCACTAAGTGGTGATTTCTCTTCGCCTGCTGAAATCTGTTGAAGCTGCGTTTTTAAAATCCAGGTATCACCCTCTTTACTCCTCCTTCCTTCACAACCCTCCGCAATAAATTCTGAGGATTTTAACAACCTTCGAGACATATCTTGGGCTTCACCTAAGGTTTTAAGAAACATGCAGGAGTTATTTCCTTGAATACAGCCTACCGCATCCCCTGAGGCTGGGTATTTTTTCTTGCTTCTCACCAATTAATTTACAAAGATATTCTGCAAGCACAAAACTCGCTTCAATATTTATCAACGATTCATGCTCTTTTGCCGGCTCCAGTACTCTTTCCCAAGCATTTCTCGGCTGTCAGATCAAATCAAAACTTTTATCGGTTCAGAGAATATCATTTAAGATCCTTCAACTTCTCTGAAAACACCATGCGTACAGGAGGCGTGCTCACCCTTGCCTCATGCATAAAAAAACCTTGCATGCCTAGATGCGGTAAGCCTTCTGCTTTCCGCCGTGCATTAAAGAAAAAAAAAACCCTCGGCGACAGACAGAGGCACAAGAACTCTAGCCGCACACGCCGATATGAACTCCCACTTCTCCTTCATGGAAATCCCTCTCTCAAACCCCTCTTTTTCATCTAGCATTCCCTTACCACGAGCTTGGATCTATCACAAGTTCGATATCTCGCCGGGAACCTGCATGATCAACATTGGTCACCGCTCCTTCCAGGTGACGGTCACATGGTCCCTCCCCTCCGAACAACCCTGGGGTAAAAAAAACCCCATCCTTCTCATCTCTGAGGGCTGGAGCGACATGCTTGTTGAGCTAAAACTCAAACCAGAGTGGTCAATTTTCATCAAACCGATTGAAAATCGTACTTTTCATGTCTGGGTGCGTGATTTCATCAACGACACACATCCTGAGTTATCATATCTTTACAAAAGACACAACCAAACTAGTTCTTCATCATCAAACTCTGCGGACCAACTCTTCGTTCGGGACGAGCACCAACCCCCTTTGGGTTCAAGATCATGGCCCATCTCCGTCTCCTCAGGTTCTGAGGAGGAAGGCGATGCTGACACATCCACAATGCAAAAACAACAAAGTTCCATCGCAGAAAGCTACAAACTTTTCCCTTCCCCCTCGGTTAAGGAAAAAAATCGGCCCAATTTGTCTTCTCTTCATAAAATCCTAAAACCCCGACCCCTTTTGGTAGAGGATATCATCTCAAAAGACTTGGATCACCTAAACGCTGCCTTTCCTGTTTTAGGCCAAGCAAAATCGTCTTTCCTCATAAACAAACTCCTAGAAAAAAAAACCCACCGCCCAAACCTGGACATTTGTCCCCCCCCCAAAAAAAAACCTTTTCGGGCGTTGCATTGTTCTCTTTGCCTCAGAAACAACCACTCGACTTCTAGATGCTTTTCCCGCCTCACCTGCTTTGGATGTCAACAAAAAGGACACATAAAAAGATTCTGCAAGGCTCGCCATCCCCCAAACTAGAGCAGATCCCATGCAGACCCAGCTTCCTCCTCCATGCACTCGCCCTCAGATAGAAATTCGCCTTTTCACAAAAACTTTATGTCCCAAAAAAGTCCTTCTCAGATCACAGGCGCATAAAACAACCCCCTCCACATCATTTCCTTTCTAAAAATACCTTTGCATGCCTCGCAAATCTCCCGCCTGAACATGCAGACTCTACCCCTTCACGCTCCCTGATCTCAAACCCCAGGGCTCAACCTATATCAAAATCCTACCACAAACCGAAGAACCATTCAGCTTCAACTCCTAAACCACATCTCCAAAACCCTCTCCATTCAAACCCATATCCAACACATATCACAAACAACCCATCAGCTGCTTCAAACATGAAAACACCGGACCACCTGGAGTATGTGATTGCTCTCGACCTTCCTGCTAACTCTATGTGTCTTCTCAAGGTCCTCACCCTGAGAAGAATTCTCATATCAATTGAAAACAACCTTGACAACAACCTCATCAATGTCCTCGACATCACTCGTGCCTTAGCACTTCTCATTCCCGGTCAAACCATCTTAAAACCAAAAATCTTCTCTCCTACCCAACTCATCTACACTGTCCCTGAAGGAACAAAAATAAACCACCTTTTCAATCAAGTTCTCATTATCCCCTGTGGATCTAGCTTCATTACGGCCAGACTATCAAAATGGTCAGCTGATTTAGGTGCTTTCCCAGCTCCCGCTGGTGGTTCTGACTGGGTCTCCATTACAAATCTTCCTCCTCACCTATGGGAAGTCGAGATCTTCAGAGGAATAGCCCATTCTATCGGGGCTACACTTCAATATATCAGTCCTAAAATCTTGCACCCTTCACAATATATCAAAGCTTTTTGTCTCTTTTCCATAAAAGCTGCTATTTCATTACCTCCTACCATCAATATTAGAATTGGTGAATCTATCTATAATATCAAACTGTCTGCTGAACATCCCACCGAGAACAGAACAACCTTCTCAGACCTCTCAAAACATCCTCCCTCTTGGCGTAGCCCAAACAAAGACAAAATGACTATCTTGAATTCCATGTCTTCTAGTGATCGAAATCATGTTTGGATCATAAAAAACTCCACCTCTTCAAACAACCCTTACCTCCACATAAACAAGAAAAAACCATATCATCTGAACCATCTGTTCACGAAAACACATACATGCCTAGAGGTTCCACCTTCCCTTCTCCTACCTCTACTAAGGAGAGTTACCCCTCACAAAACCAAAAACAACTAGCTATAAAAGACCAAAACATTTCTCAGCATAAGGATGACAATTCTTTGTAGAGTTCAGAATAGGAGAGCCCTCAACAAAGGCATGCTTCCAGCTACCTCCAGAAGACCATGAAGCCAAATAAAAAAGAAACAAAAAATAATATCATCGTCAACAGGACAAAGCCAGGTAACCAAGTTGAAGGAGGACATGATGAATCTGATGAAGGTGAATCTGAAGCAAAGTTTTTGTGCGATCTCAAAGCTATGGTCGATGATGAAATAGGTGTCATTATAGTCCAGCAAAAACTTTGATTACACTTTCGGGAAGATGCTTTTTCAACAAACATGGGACTATCCTCTTAATTTCTTCTAGAGGCTTGTTAAGGGGTGCCTCCCCCACTTCATCAGAACTTTGCTTTTATCTCCACTAGGCACAAACGTTAAATTTTTCTTTCAGTTTACGTTATTTTCAACATCTTGTACGGAACTCACATAAGCAGGTGTTTGCTTGCTTCGATGTGTTTTTTAATATATGCCATGACTTTTCCTATAAAAAAAAGGTATCTTTGTGAATCTATAGGAGTCCAGAATTTTATAAAAATCCTAGATCTGGAGTTTGATGTCTATTTTAGCCTAATAATTATACTAGAAGTAATACATGCCATTTATACTTGATCAACTAATATTAATAGCATATATTGGATTATAATTATTCAAGTGATTATTTAGACCCTTGATGATGCCTAGTAATGATATGTATCTCTGATCGTGTTACAAATGCAATATATCATAGCTTATGCTTGACCACCTGATTAGGGGTAGTAACCCTAATATAACTTGAGATAATGTCAAGATGATAAGTAAATGTCCAAAACATTCTTGTAATATTTATAGGATTTAGAAACCTATTTCTAACCTCCTATATCAATAACTTTGTGTAAGTACAATTTTCTAGTCAAAATTTCTATACATCTGAGATGGCATGCGAACCCTAATCATACCTAGGAGGCGTGGGCTTGGTTTTATAGACTTTCATGAATTGTTCATGATATTTTCAAGAACTAGGGTTTTGAATTAAATATTGAAGAACAAAACTTAGGTACAAAACTTAGGTTTCCGCAACAAATGTAAGTGGTCCATGCCTTGGGTTTCAATTTACTGCATTCATTCAGTTTTAATCGCTTAATCATGTTTAAAGTTCATGTATATATGTTATCTTGTGAGCACCTTAATGTTTTAAGAGGTATTCATAAATGCACATCTTATTAGATTATTTGCATACATGTTATATGTTCAAATTAGATAAGTTATAAGAATATACCTCTTCATGTTTAAGACTAGTAAGGCAATTATGGGTAAAAACCCCTAAGTAAGATAAGATCAAGTCAGTTAAAGAATATGCCTCGTTATGCTTAAGATGAAGTGATGTGATTATGGGTGGAAAATCTTATGTAAGATAAGATCATATCATATCAGATTAAGAACATATAATTAGGCCCTACTCATGAGCGTTTTATGGAAGGTTGGTGTTGTTGGATCTAGGGCTCTAGAGGAGGGTGAATTGAGCGTCAAAATTCTCACAAGAAAAGTTAGACCTTCAAATTATATTATTTAAAACCAAATGCTTAAGATGAATTTGAAGTCCTATCTAAGAAAGCATAGCAAGGATGAGACAAATTGAAACATACACTTGGACAAGGTGTTTTAGGGTGGTTCCAATCTTCAAACTAGGAGATTGTCAATCCACTAACTAGAGATGTCAACCTATAGGACTTTGCAATCTGTGTATACTTACATTCAATCATAAGAGATACAAGGAGAGCACCATACATCCAAGGACTTACCTACTCAAGACAAGAGTCTTTCACCTCCACAAGGACTTACCCACTTGATCAAGATGTCTTCAGCCTTCAATAAGGACTTACCCACACTTGCATCAAGTATTTGGCCTTGAAGGATATACCCACTCTTCTTGATTCTTGTATGTTCCCTTCTCCTTCAACTCTTCTTCAACCTTGAAGAAGACCAGAAACAGCTTCACCTTCACTCGGAGTAGCTTGCGTTAACCTTTTCTCTTTGAGAAAGGGGATTGGGAAGATGGAAGGAATGAGAAATTTATAAGGACATGGAGGTATCTCTCTTACAACATACCTAACTCACTCATAATCATGAAATTATTTGTAAATGAGAAAGAGAAAGGGGCTCAAAGGGTTGCAACACACTCAACTATAGCAAGGACTTAAAATAGCATGAATGAGCAAACTTGGAATCAACTCCAAGGGGTCCTATTTATAGTCGGGTGTTCCTTTGAGTGTGGGATCACTTAAGAATGAAAACTAGACATTTTGTAACTTGTGACAGATCTATTTTTGTTCACAAAAACTCTCCAATGGTTATAATCACCTTTTCAACATTTTCTATGTAGTACATTTGATCGAGTTTCAATAAAGGTAACTCAATCGATCCACTAAATGACAAACCTAATTTTCAAACTATCAGTCGAGTTTGTTATGAGAAACTCAACCGATGAGTCAAAATCAAATTTTCTTAGTTGATCGATCGGTCGAGTTCTGTATGTGTGCAACTCGACCAATTGGTCATTTCAAAAAATCCATCACTGGATCGGTCGAGTTTCCAACTCGACCGATAAATAGCCTATGAAAAAATTTTCAATTTGACTTTTGAGTGACCAAATGTTGGAATTAAGTGTCCCTGATTTTTTTCTCATCTTAGTTACAAGTCATATCATCAATACAAGTGATTAATAGTGATTTCCCAAAAAGCAAACTTGCATTGCTTTTGACTTGAACTTGAACAAGCTAGGGCTTGTGTAATTTGATCCTTTTCTTAGACCTAAAGCTTGAAATCAATCTTGAACAAACATATTAGAAACATAAGAATGGAATGGTTAAGTCATTATCAAAATATGGACAATGTAAAACTCTCAAGTCAACATTCTCCCCCTTTTTGACAATGACAAACCATTCATCAATTATATTGAAAAGGATATGTAAAGTTATACATTAGCCTTGTGAATTGCAGGGGGGTTCATGATTTTAATAATGTGAATTTCTCCCCCTTAATCTATGCTTATTCTTACCTGCATTGTTAGTCTTTCTACACAAGACAATATAACATGCATACTAATGGTCCTTTAGCAAGTCACGTGACAAAGCATATGATGGACACAAAAAGGATCACATAGACAATAAAAACAATATGGTTGAGCTTTAAAACATTGAACTTCTCTCTCCCTTTTGACATTATCAAAAAGGAAGGGGGGTAGAAGAGCACAAAAATAGGTCTTCTCCAAGCACAACCAAAACATACATTTGCAATATAAGACATGCAATCTCAAAGCATACACCAAACAGAGACAAGAGATAAACAAGAAATCTAAGTCATAATCAAAATATAGGAAACATGTCACCAACTCATGAGATATAGTAAATAAAAGATTAATTGTAGATATGATTAGGATTACAACACAAAAAGCATGTCCCCAAAAACAACTATAAACCAAGACGATGAAACCAATAGGATGATGAAAATAGTACATCTCAGATAATGTGCCCAGATGTTTTTAGTACAAAATAGTCTAGAAAGATATATATGATCAACATCTATAGACTAAAACTAAAACATCTAAACATCTAGGTCATCTATGTCTACAGCATCATCATGAGCAACAACAACATCAGCAGAGGCTTCTGGCTCACAGTGATCATCTCTGTCTGAAGGCAAGACAAAGACAACAATGTCACCTTCATCGCCAGAACCACCAGCACAGCCACCAGAACTATCATTGCCATCATCCTCAAATGCCTCCTCATCAACAACAACAACAACTTCCTCATATGTCTGATCTGGAATCTGCTCATCGACAGAGGAACTGAAGCCATGATCAGGCCACCTGGCATTCTGCTCAGCCCAAGACATACCAAGGTCATGCAACTCTTGGGCTTGAGGATAAGAAGGAGTAGAAGTACCAAGTCATGTAAGCAAGGTAGATATAGGACCAACAGGGAGAGGTATCACAACAGGGGTAGATCCACCAACAGAGGAAGGTGTAACAGCAGAAATAGTAGGTGGATGGGCATGGTAAAAGTGACCATATGCATAGTCACCTCCTAGGTAGGGATGATAGGTAGGGTAATGATGTGCATAGAAAAGGTTAGGGTAATGATGTGCATAGAAAAGGTTCATGGTAGACATTATGGAACAGAGATCTTGATACATGTGCTCCTAAACCTAAGGATTATACGCCTACTGATGCATCATGTAACCCATGAGGGTTTCATTTGATACATGGAAAGATGTGCAGACAAGTCGAGATGGTTGAGGTGGTGGAGGTTCTTGGGTGGAGGTGGAGGCTCCAACTGTGGTAGAGGAAGGGATAGGAAATTCTTCTGAATTGTGGTCTCACTGATGCAAACTCCTTTTCAGTAAGGTTAGTAATGAAGGTCATGAAAAAGAGATTTTTCGGTAGCAGTATGAAATAGACCACAAATCAGGACTGAGTAGGGTGGGTGGGTGCTATGGGTGTTCTTACCAGAGTCAAAGTAGGTCATGTGATGGAGAACATATCTTATCCACTTGACTCCGGTGTTCTTCAAGATACAGAACATAATCACCATAGTATTCTCTACAATCTCAGTTTGGTTTTTCTTTGGATGAATATTGCAATTTACTACTAGGGTGAGTATGCGGTTCTTAAGGTCTAAGGCTGAGGAGGGAAGGGTACACTTCTTCCTATAGGAAAACTGAGGATTCTTAAAGAATTTATGAATATCAGGAAGAGTGAGATCATATTACTTATAGAAGGCATCATGGTCAACAAGGTCAAAATACTTAGGGTAATCCTTCCTCTAAGTGTCAGTCACCTCAGTACCAGAGAAAAAGATATTCAAGGTATCCTCAGAGACTTGGAATTTCTTCCCGACTATATCATGGAAGTAAGTGCTACTTGAGCATTAGGTGGGGGTACAAGAGTGTCATAATTCCATTACAAATTTGCATAGAATTCATGAACGCTTTGGTTCTTGTGACGAAATTGAAATAGCATGTGCGTTCAACACTCAAGGTGGATAGGTGGTGGTCGTACAACAACTCGGCTACTTGATCAATAACGTTTTGTCTACGTGGTCTTGGCTCAAAAATGGCACGAAAAGGAAAGGGGTTCCTAGAAAGGATCTCCTTGTACCTATTTAGAACATCATTGGAGACAAAAAAAAGGTATCATCAAAGGATATAAGGAATGAGTTGGAGGAGGAGGATGGTGCTCCAGCTGGGGTGGATCTGTTTCTCCCATTGGAATTCATAGAGGTGAGATAAGAGGATATAGAGATCAAAAATGTAGGAAACACCACCACAAACTGACCAAACACCTAGGGTTGATGAGAAAGAGGTCAAGGGAGGTCGAGCTAGGTCGAACTAGGGCTAGGGAGAGGATGGTCGAGGCTAGGGTTGAGAGCTTGAGGGATCTGGAGAGTGGATCAATCGATTTTTCTCTAGTTGAGAGGGAGACACGTTGGTCGAACCATACTTAAATTTGCTCCAGCCTAGCCATCAGTCGAGTTTTGTGATTGGGAAACTTGACTAAATGGCTCTTTTTACAAAAGCCCTCAGCCACTGATCAATCGAGTTGGCAACTCGACTGATGGTCAACCTGAACCAACATTAGAAATTTAATTTCTAGCCATTAGAGTGCTAATAAAATTTATTTTTCAAGTCCATTTTGTATTTTAAACATACTTAGGCACATGTCACTCGTCATTGGGTACTATTTTTCAATAAAATAAGTGTTTGTAAAAAAAATACCCAAAACAAGCGGAAAAAAAAACAAGGCAAATGAACATGAAAAATTGATTTTAGCATACTAGCAAGCAAGGGTGATCAAGATATAAGAAAAGCATATAGGATAGATGAAAACTAGCTAGAAGGCATATCAGATTCATCCAAAGTAGCTATGAGCAGTTTAGATCTAATAAAATTAAATTTCTCTCTAATTAGAGATTTGGTGAAAATGTCCGCCTACTGATTTTATGTGTCCACATGCATGATATAGATATCCTTTTTGGCAATGTGGTCATGAATAAAATGATGGCGAACCTCTATATGCTTGGCTCTACTATGCAAAATAGGATTGTAAGACAAATTTATTGCACTAATATTATCACAATAGATAGGAGAAACATCAAAATAAATGTTAAAGTCTTGGAGCATTTGCTTCATCTATAGGACATGGCCACAACAACTCCCGACTACAATGTATTCAGCATCAATAGTTCATAATGCCACTGTGATCTATTTCTTGGAGAACCAAGACACCAAGAATGGTCCTAGGAGAAAGAAAGTGCCACTTGTGCACTTTCTATCAATCAAGCATCCTACATAATCCACATCACTATAAGCCATAAGAGTAAAACCCCTTGACTTGGGATACCATAGTCCAAAATTTAGAGTTTTGGCTGAGTACCTTAAAATCCTCTTAACATCTATAAGATTTGATTTCTTGGGATTTGATTGAAAGTGAGCACACAAGCCAACACTAAACATTATATCAGGTCTAGAGGCAGTTAAATAAAGTAAACTTTCAATCATACCTCTATAGATATTTTCATCTACCTTCTCACCTTCTTCATCTTTATCAAGTTTGGCGGTGTCTGACATGGGTGTGTACATCGGCTTGGTTTTCTCCATCCCGAAGTGCTTAAGTAGCTCACTTGTGTACTTGCCTTGGTTGATGAAGTTTCCATCTTTAGTTTGTTTGATTTGAAAGCCGAGGAAGAAAGTAAGCTCACCCATCATGCTCATCTCAAACTCACTTTGTATAAGATCACCAAACTCCTTCCAAAGATCAAGATTAGTTTGCCAAAAATGATATCATCAACGTATATTTGAACGATAAGGAAATGGTTAGAAGTGTGTTTTAGAAACAAGGTAGAATCTACTTTGCCCATAATATACCCCTGATCTAACAAAAAGTTCTTTAATTTCTCATACCAAGCTTGAGGTGCTTGTTTGAGTCCATAAAGAGCTTTTTGCAACAAATAAACATGGTTAGGTAAGCTATCATGTTCAAAGCCTAGGGGTTACGCAACATACACTTCCTCCTCAATTGTACCATTAAAAATGCACTTTTAACATCCATTTGATTAATAAGAAAGTTTTGATAACTAGAAAAAGAAAGCAACATGCGAATGGAGTCAAGTCTAGCTACAGGTGCATATGTTTCATCAAAATCTATACCTTCCTTTTGATTGTAGATTTGAGCCACTAACCTTGCTTTGTTCCTTACCACTTTGCTACTTTCATCTAACTTGTTGCGGTAGACCCACTTGGTGCCAATGATCTTTGTATCACTTGGTCTTGGCACTAGGGTCCATACTTTGTTCTTTTCAAATTTCTCCAACTCTTCTTGCATGGCTAGGATCCATTCATCATCCCCAAGAGCTTATTTGATGTTTTTTGGCTCGAGTTGTGAGATGAAGGTGTTGTTGGCTTGTTCTTTGTTGAAGTCAGCATCTATCTTCACCCTTTCAAATGGGTCTATCTTCACCCTTTCAAATGGGTCACCTAAGATCAGCTCTTTTAGATGATTCTTTGCAAAGTGGGGGGTTGGATCCTTCTTGTCTTCATCTTTCTCTTCTTATTGAGTGACCACCTATTTTTCCTTTTGGGTGATGTTGAGTTCTTTTAGAATATGAATAATCTCACTTGCATCATCATCATTTGGACCAATATCTTTGAGAATACAGGGGTTAGTCTCAATAAACTTAACATTTATAGATTCTTCAACTTTAGCATGATCAACATTAAACATTGTATAAGCCTTGATAGTAGTATTATAGCCAAGAAAGAAAGCCTTGTAAGATTTCAGATCAACTTGTCAAGAGAATATTTTATATTCAAAACAAAACAAGGACATCCAAAAATATGGAAATACTAGATAGAAGGATTCCTACCACACTATAGCTCATAGGAGGTTTTCTTCAAAGAATGATGTGTAAGAACCCGATTTTGCACAGAACATGAGGTATTAACGGCTTCGGCCCAAAATCACTTTGGAATGTCATACTCTAAAAGCATGGTCCTAGCAATCTCCTATAGTGACTTATTCTTCCTCTCTACAACCCCATTTTGTTGAGGTGTTTGAGGTGAAGAGAAGTTATGTGCATATCCAGATTCTTCACAAAAGTGTTCAAAAAGATCATTTTCAAATTCTCTCCCATGATTACTACAGATGAAAACAATCCAGCAAGAAGCTTCATTCTCAACTCATTTACAAAAACTAGAGAAAACAACAAGCATATCACTCTTGGAAACAAAAAAGAAGGTCCAAGTATATCTAAAGAAATCATCAACAATAACAAAGAAATACTTGGAACCACAAAGCGATTGAGTTCCCATTGGTCCAAATAGATCAATGTGAAGAATTTCAAGAGCTCTCTTGGTACTAAGGACTCCTTTGGGTTTGAAGGAGGACTTGGTTTGATTTCCTTAGGTACAAGGTTAGCATTCCTCATTTTTTTCAAAATCCAATTTGGGAAGTCCCTTGACCAAGTCTCTTTTTCTCAACTTCTTCAACTGATGCATATTTACATGACCGATTCAGCAATGCCAAAGAGAAATATCATTTGAATTTACTACTAGGCATCTACCAATAATAGGCTTAATAGAGTCAAGCACAGTTACATAAAGATTACCACTTCTAGTTCCCTTATATATGACTTGATAGGTGAGGGAATCCAGAATCAAACATTCAAAATAAGTAAATAGCACAAGGTAACCATTATCACATAATTGACTTACACTTATCAAATTGTAATGTAGGCCATCCACAAAGAGAAATTCTTGATGCACAAGGATTCACCTACATCACACTCCTTTTACCTTACCTTTCTTATTTTCCTCGAAAGTCACCAAACCTCCTTTCTTCTTAGTGAAGTTGTTGAAATGGCTAACATCACCTGTCATATGTTTAGTGCATCTACTATAAACAATCCATCTTCCTTTTTATTACAAGAAAGGAAAGTGTCGGTTCCCAACTCAAACTTTGGGATCCGAAGTTAGTTTGGGGACCCATTTCATCTTTGGGTAGGTCCCCTTAGACTTGTAAGGACAATAAGTAGAGTAATGATCATCACATTTGCGATGAGAACAAATCATAGGGTTCTTAGTATCAGAAGACTCTCCAATGAAAAAAGAGGTTTCCTTACTCTTTTTCTTACCATTGGCTTTGTTCTTGCCCTTAGGTTCTCCGCCTACAAATCCCAAACCACTAGTACCACTTTGTTTGGTAGAATGATCAAGGATTTCATTTAGGGAGTTTTTCCCTTTGAGAAATTTCTACAGAGAGGCTCTAAGTCTATGATTGTCATCATTAAGAGATATAACAATAGAAGACAAACTATCAAGATCATCTCTAGCATGAACAAGGTCGGCCTCTAAACAGAGGGCTTTAGTTAAATAAGAATCTTTCTCAAGAGAAATAGAAGCAACATAATTACTAGGCAAGATAGGTCTAGAAGATAAATCATTAACTTGACCAAACAACCTAGCATTTTCATATTTAAGCACTTGAATTTCCTTGAGATAAACATCCCTCTCATCCCTACGAGCATCAATAATGAGCTTAAATTTAGAATTTTCAGTTTTAAGAATTTCAAGCTCATTTAGGCACTTTTAGTTATCCTCCTTAAGACTTTCAATGTTCTAACACCATTTTCTACCTCAACTCCATTGTATTGGAGCTCAAAATCAAGAAATTGGCCTTGCAAGTTATCAATGCTCTCAAGATGAGTTTTCTCATTTTCCTCAAGAATCTCAAGTTTAGCATACAAATCATCAATAATTTTTCCTAACCTTTTTCTTTTAGATTTACATTTAGCAAAAGAAGAACGGGTAGAAACAAGCATATCAATAAGATTTTCTTTATACAACTCATGCAAGCTTACCTCACTTACTCATCAATTTCTTCACTTATAGAGGCCATGAGTGGAAGGTGGCACTCTCCATCTTCTTCGGAGCTAGAGCCACTTGAGGATAGGGGTGTAAACGGTGTGGGTACAGTGTGGGTCTGGCCATACCCATACCCATACCCATCTAATTTAGCGGGTCCGGTTCCGGTTCTAGACCCGCACCATACCCGTACCCGCATTAATAGCGGGTTTGCGGTGCGGGTATGCGGGTAAGCGGTTCTATATAGACCATCATGTTCTTATTGTAAGAAAATTATGATTATGTTTTGTTTATATTAATACTACAAGATATTGATATCATATAGTACATTAACATGTAATAGTTGTATTAAATAACTTTGTAGATTGAAGATTAGTTGAGCTAGTTTGTATCATACTTGTAGTCATCATCATAATGTTTTAATTATGTAGCATATGTTGTAACTATTTTGATTTTAAGTTTACATATGTTTATCATGATTGAAACTAGAATAGTTAATTCTCTATTTGATTACTATTCTCAACCTTATTAAAATTAAAGTGGGACTTAATCAAAAGTATTATATTAGTTAGACTAGGAAAGTATGATATAAATACAATATTAGCTAAGTAGTTATTTATCTATAGCGGGTCTGCGGGTCTGGGTCTAAGCATACCCATCAGTGGACCCGCTTATATGCAGGTCCAAGGGTATGCAGGTACAAGAATTTAGACCTGTAATGGGTCTTTAAAGGGTCTGGATTTGCGGGTCCGCGGGTCTACCCGTACCCATTTACAGTCCTACTTGAGGATGATGCTTCCCAAGTTGCATGAGCTGCATTCTTTTTCCTTTTCTCCTTCTTTTCCTTTCTCTTGTACTTCCTCTCCTTCTTGTACTCTTCCTCCTTCTTAAAGCTACACTTGTAATGTGACTTTCTTGATTTAGGACATTCACTCTTGTAGTATCCCTTTTGGCCACACGTGTAGCATCTAGGAGTAGAGGAGGAGGATTTCTTTCCCTTGAAGTGCATTCCCTTGGTGTAGTTGGCTTCATGATCACTAGGGCCATCATCTTCACTAGAGGAGGAGGGAGAGGTCCGACAAGCAAGTTGTTGTTGAAAGATGACAGCCTCCACTTGAGCTTTGAAGGCACTAGCTTTGATCTTTTTTACTTCCTTTTCTTCTTGATTGGCTTCTTCTTCTTGCTTGTCAACCCTTGGCTCGTAATCTTGTAGATTGTCAATGAGATCTTCAGTTGGGATGTCACCAAGGCTTCTCACTTCTTCAATGGAGGTCACCTTTGACTCCTATCTCTTTGGTAGAGTCATCAAGATATTAGAATTGATTACACCTTTATCCTAAGTATTTACCAAAGTAATTAAATCATCATTGATGATGACGTTGAGCCTAGAGTACATCTCAGCAATCCATTCTTTCTTGCCCATCTTGAAGTTCTCTAGAAGGTTATTCAACATGTAGATCTTATCCTCCTTAACTTGCTTTTTCCCCTCATAGGTGATGCACAACTTATCCCAAATCTCATAGGTTGTATCCCATGAGGAGATGTGGTTGAACTCCATTGGGGTAAGGGTTGCATAGAGGATGCTCATGGCTTTGGCATTGAGTTGGGCTTCTTTTAGTGCAGCTTCATTCTATGTTGACACAACTCTGGTTGGCTCCTTGTATAGTGTGAACATCACCTTCCACATATCAAAGTTCATCCCTTGAATGTATAATTGCATATGCCTCTTCCAATAGAGGAAGTTGGTGCCGTCAAAAGTCAGAGGACGCATGGAAAATCCTCCCTCTAGGTTGAGTGAATGAAGTAGGTTGTCGCCCATCTTCTTGTCTCATGGGAGATTGTTTAAGAAGATCCTTTTTCTCTGATACCACTTGTTGGATCAAGGGTGCTAGAAGGGGGTGAATAGATTCTCACAAGAAAAGTTAGACCTTCAAATTATATTAATTGAAACCAAATACTTAAGATCAATTTGAATTCCTATCCAAGAAAGCATAGCAAGGATGAGAGAAATTGAAACATGCACTTGGACAAGTGGTTTAGAGTGGTTCCAATCTCCAAACTAGGAGATAGTCAATCCACTACCTTGAGAGGTCAACCTCTAGGACTTTACAATCTGTGTATAGTTATATTCAATCATAAGAGATACAAAGAGACCACCATACATCCAAGGACTTACCTACTCAATAAAAGAGTCTTCCACCTCCAAAGGACTTACCCACTTGATCAAGATGTCTTCAGCTTTCAAGAAGGACTTATTCACACTTGCATCAAGTCTTTGGCCTTAAAGGATTTATCCACTCTTCTTGAATCTTGGTCTTTCCCTTCTCCTTCACCTAGAGAAGATCTTCACCTCTTCTTCATCCTTGAAGAAGACCAACAATAGATTCACCTTCACTCAGAGTAGCTTGCTTTAACTTTTGCTCTTTGAGAAAGGGGATTGGGAAGATGGAAGGAATGAGAGATTTTCAAGAACATGGAGGTAGCTCTATTACAACATACATAACTCACTCATAATCACAAAATGATTTGTAAATGAGAGAGAGAAAGGGGCTCAAAGGGTTGCAACACACTCAACTATAGTAAGGACTTAGAATAGCATGAATAAGAAAACTTGGAATGAACTCCAAGGGATCCTATTTATAGATGGGGTGTTCCTTTGAGTGTGGGATCAATTAAGAACAAAAACTAGCCATTTTGCAACTTGCAACGGATCTATTTTCTCTCACAACAAATCTCCATTGATTATAATTACTTTTTCCAATGTTTTCCTTACTGTACATTCGGTCGAGTTTCAATAAAGGTAACTCAGCCGATCCACTAAATGACAAAGCCAATTTTCAAACTATCGGGAAAATTTGTTCTAAGAAACTCGACTGAGGAGTCAAAATCATTTTTGCTTAGTTGATCGATCGGTCGAGTTATGTGAGTGTGTAACTCAACCAATTGGTCATTTCAAAAAATCCATCACTAGATCAGTCGAGTTTCCAACTTGATCGATAAATAGCCTATGAGAAAATTTTCAATTTGACTTTTGAGTGACCAGACGTTGGAATTAAGTGTCTCTGATTTTTTTCTCATCTTAGTTACAAGTCATACCATCAATACAAGTGATTATAAAATTAATATAAGGTGATTTGGAGTGATTTCCCAAAAAACACACTTGCATTGCTTTTGACTTGAACTTGAACAAGCTAGGGCTTGTGTAATTTTATCTTTTTCATGTACCTAAAGACTGAAATCAATCTTGAAAAAGCATATTAGATACATAGGAATGGAATGGTTAAGTCATTATCAAAATATGGAAAATTTATAACTCTCAAGTCAACAGGTGCCTCATAAGACCCCTTCATTTTAGTGGGTTCAAGCCCAATCATGTTCACTTTTAGTGTGTTCAGAAGACTGTTCACTTTCAGTGTATTTGGTATGTTTATGTTCATGTTCACTTTCATTGTGTTCAGAAGATTGTTCACTTTCAGTGTGTTCGGTATGTTTATGTTCTTGTTCGCTTTTAGTGTGCTAAGATGATTGTTCACTTTCAGTGTGTTAGGTATGTTTATGTTCCTGTTCACTTTTAGTGTGCTCATATGAATGTTCACTTTCAGTGTGTTTGGTATGTTTATGTTCATTTAGTAGGTGTCCTAATAAGGAAGCTTAATCAAGTTAAGAACACATATTTAAATCATGAATAATGTTTAAGCATGTTCATATCAGTTTTAAGCTTTATGCTAAGTTATGTTTTTTTTATTTACAGGTGTCGGTTGTATACAAGAAACCGACGCCTAAACCCTACAATGTTAGTTGAATACAAAAACCGACATATATATGTGAAGAGAGACCAGACACGAGTATCGCTTTTAATTTAGTGTTGGTTCCTTAATCAGTAATCGACGCCTAAAATTGACCGTCAAATCCAAATTTTCCAGTGGAAAAAAATTACCTCTAAAATTTAACATACGGCGTCAGCTATGAACGAAAACACCGACGACTAAAGGTTTTTCGCCAGACAATAATTGGGCACATTTTTGTCATCGATTTACTTGCAATAACCAACATCGATGTGTTTTCACGCGTTGTCCCCTCAAAAAATTTCACCCCCCTTTGGCATCGGTTCTTCTACAGAAACCGACGACAATGGTCATTAATCGAGAACATTTTTTTGTCAACATATGTAGATAGACGTCGGCTTTTCCAGTTGGAACTGACGACTATCATTGAACATAGGTATCGGTTTTTTGGTAGTAACCACACATGTTGTTTTAAGTGTCGTTTTTTTTTAATAATCGACGCCTATTGTTAACTTAACATGCGCGAGCCAGACTCTTCCCCTTTCTCTATTTCATTGTTGATCGATTACTCTCTGCCTATTAGGTCTCTGGTGATTTCTCTCCACTGTCGTTCTCTCCTCCGCCGTTTTGCCTTCCCTGCCGCCATTGTACCGCCTTTCTCCTCCGCCGTTGCACCTGCCCTACCGTCGTTCTCCTCTGCCACCATTCTCTCTGGAACTCGTCTACTCACTGCTTGCACCTGTTGGTTACCGCCACCGCTTGAGGTACCCTCTTCCTCCTCTTCTTCCTCCTCTTCTCCCTATACTAGAGGAACCAGAACCACTTGCAGAGTCCCTCGTCGAGGAGTAGGTGAAGGAAGGAAGGTCAGGCGACTGGAAGAGTTTATGGACTCTTCCTCTGTTGCGGTGGTGAGCTGACTTGACGACCTCTCCCATTGAGGGAGTGTCTGGGCGATTGGTGGTTGAGGTAGCTGGTCAAAACCTAGGGAGAGGCCGACTATAGGATGTGGTGGGGAGCATCTTTGTTGCCTTTGTCACTGTTGTTGCTACTGTTTCTTCTTATTGTGATGTTGACGGTGGTAGGGTGTGAGAGGAATGAAGTAGATAGGGAAATAGATGAGATGAGGACAACATGATGCTGATTTCAAATCACTGCCTGCTGAGAATCAAAATCCCAACCTAGAGAGTTGCAGCCAGCGACGAGAATCAAAATCAATGGGGAACTTTGTCCTTGTGATTTACATACTCTAACAAGAACTGGAATGTGTTTGACCCTTGATCTAATATCCAAAGTGTGAGTGATGCAATGTAAGTGAATAAATACATGTATTAAGTTAATTCTTAAACCATAGTAGATCGGATATGTATATGAGTGTGACCATCGAAACAGTAGGATTTTTTAAAGGGAGTGTTTTTTTAGATTAAATGACTACAAAAGACATAATATTAACTCCAACATAATCTCATGCATAGGTGATATTAATCTTTGAGATATTAATTTTTGCTCATACCTAGGTGATATTTTGTTTGATTTAAATAGGATTGGAGTTATGTACTCCTCTCTATTATTATAATTGGGCATTATTATGACTAATTTTTCCCATAATGAGGCAATTTTTACAATACTTGCTCTTATTCCAAGTGTTGGACAATTCATATACTCTCAATTGGGAAATATTATTACTCTTCTAAAATTATTCTTATCATGTTGAATCGGGTCAGTGACCACACCTGTTATTGTGCCTGAATTATGCCATGTATGTTTGTAAAAAGTGAATATTGTCACTCTAATTGTGAATTATTGCATGTTTGAAACTATTGAATTCTAGATTTATTATTTAATAATGCTCTAATTGTGAGTGATGCAATGTAAGTGAGCAAATACATGTAGTGGTGGTGAAATCTTATGTCTATGTTCTTTTACTCATTAGCCTAGAAACTCATCCAAGATTTACTCATTAGGAGTAAATCTTGGATAGTCCCTAGTTTGGGACTGTTCTTGAACACCTTATCTCACTTAGGATGTAAGTGTATAATGTGTATTGGGTTTTCAATAAAATTTCGATAGCATTTCCCTGTTTGTTCTCTAAGTACATATGTACTTGGAGAACAATGGGGAAATGTTGTCGAAATTTTCTTGAAAACCCAATACACATTATACACTTACTAGTGAGATTAGGTGTTCAAGAATGGGATAGGTGGTATGAAAAACCACTAGAGGGGGTGAATAGGGTTTTATGATATTTTAATAATAATTCAACCAAAGCAAGCACCCACAAAATATTAGACAAGGGGACAAGGATTTAGAGTGGTTCCAACCTTAGAAAATACTAAGGCAATCAATCCACTACCTGATTGCTTACCCAACTGGGATTTTGAAAGTACTTAAATTTTATTACCTCGAAAGGATGTTACATAAAATTACAAATACTTTCACCAAACCCTTCAGACAGCCTTCACCTAGAAGTAGTCTTACCAACCTCGAAGCAGCCTTCCTTGAAGTAACCTCAAGCTCCCACTTGAAGTAGCCTTCCTCTTGAAGTAGCTTCCCGTTGAGACAGCCTTCTTGAAGTAGTCCAAATTCCACCTTCTCCACTGAGAAGACCCTTCTCCACCTGAGAAGTCAAACCCTCTCCAATCCGCAGCCTCCAACCCTAGGAGTAGCAACGAGAGTACAAACAATATAAAGGAACAAGAAGAAAAAATAGAAATTACAATACCGTTGTAGCACAAGGCTTGATTTCCTATATCAAGCATTTTGATCTTCTAACCAATGTGTATGGAAGTGTAGGTGTAGTGGTTAGGTGATGCTAGCCTATAGGACACGAATTTAGAGCAATGGAAATATATAGCCAATGTTGGAATTGCTCAATTGCTCACAAGAACGAATTGCCAATTGTAAGTATGAATGCTCAAGTGTAGAATAAGTGTGTGTAAGGTGTCCTAAGGATTGTCCTATTTATAGGAATGACCTATGAATGCTTAAGGATGTTCTAGACACTTTCTAGGGGGTTCTAAGTGCTCAACTAGCCGTTAGATATCCATTAACTGCTTTAACAATTGCTAGTTAATTAATTTTGAAAGTGCAGACAGAGACAGTCTCGGTCGAAGATTTTTCGACCGAGATCCCAGTCGGTCGAGGTCTTTGTCGACCGAGGGACTGTCTGGAGCAAGTGTATATAACGTTCTGATCCAACTCCCAACTACCTTTTCTGCTGTGTCTAATGGCTACCTTGATCATTCTCGGTCGAAGAGTTTGTCGACCGAGAGTGTCTCGGTCGAGAAGTTTGTCGACCAAGAATGACTCTGTTTAAATGTTTTAAATTAAGTACTAAGTATGTGTATGAGTGTGCATATGTGACACTATTATAGGGGATGACCTATCTAAGTGTTGTGATTGACTAGGGAAGATCTAAATGCTTGATTTACATGATATCTAAGTACTTGTACATTATATACTTGTACAAGTTTTTACATTTGATTACAATCATGAATTTAAAGCAATTTGAGCATATAGATCTTCCAAGTTGTGTCATCCACCTAGTTCCTGCAACACTCAAGTAGCACGTTAGATCCACAAGAATGAAATGTTTGTCATCATCGAAACAAAGGGATTATAATAATGTCCAATTTAGCCAAAAATCTCCCCCTTTTTGAAGATGACAAATATTTCCTAAATATAAAATAAGGAAATATAAATCATATGAGTTTCATACCTGAAGTTTACCTTTTGTAACCATTCTTGTTGCAAGTGTGTGCTGGCCAAGAGATTATGAAACTCATTTTATTTTATGTTTTTGATTTTATATTATTTCTCCCCCTTTGTCATTTCAAAAAGATAACCAAGATAAATATTAAGTATGACTTTTATTTCTCCCCCTTAATTTCATAATTAGATGCTTCCCCTTAATAAGATATTTAGTTTTAAAAGCAAGGGATGCAAACCACTTATTGTCAAATTTATCCATGATTTATTTCTCAAATATTTGCAAAGGATGTTAAGCCTTGAAATGATATGAGATTATTTTATATTCATGGCATATGTGTTTTGATTTCTCACCCATTTTACAAGGGATGTTAAGCCCTAAAAATGATATGAGAATCTTTTAAGCTTATAGTGGAGTACATGAATATATCTCTAACCAAATACATGAGATGTTAAGCCCTAATTTGTTTAGAGAATTCCATTATATTCATACATATTGTAGGCTCCAAAATTACTTTAAAGATACTAAGGTCATAACTAGCCTAAAATTTTCTTTATGATGTTTACAAAATTTTGTAAGCTCCTTCTTAATCTTATAGTCAAGATAGTTTTTGTGAGCTCCCCCTTAATCTTATAATCAAGATAGTTTAAGGATTTTAATGTCACAATAAGTATTTGATCACAATAAGTTAACCTTTTATGTGAGTTATGCACTAAAATCTTATTTTCAATATATTAAAATTAAGTGCAAGTAAATGATTTTCAAATAAGCATTTTGTCAAGATTTTTTTAGGTCGACCTTGACTTCGACCATAGCGCCCCTTGGTCAAACTTAATTTCAACCAAGAGGCAATTTCTGCAGATTTTCAATTTAAAATGCATTTATGCCATGAAGTTTTACTGTTTATACAGAATGGCATCCACAATGATCAAAAACAATATCCATTCATAGTTTGTATATATGGATCAGAGATTATTTTAGACAATCCAATGAAACACAATGATCATGGCACAATAATTATGATAGAACATTAGAAGTATATCCACTTTTGCAATATGTTTAAGAATTTCATATTCATAAGGTCCTTCTTTCAACAATTTAAGATTCAAGAGATCAATATGTTTTGATTTTAAGATGGTATCTAAGTTTCATTCTTGATTTTCATATTAAATCAATCATTAATCACAAATTGATAGCAAACTAGATTAATTAAAACAGGTTTAGCAGAACTTGGTTCGGTCGAACTTTTTGTCTACCGAATTTATCTCGGTTGACGTTTTTCTCGACCGAGAATGTTGTTGTTTGTATAGGTTTTATCAGATTTGTTGCAAACTGTAAAACAGTAACCTGCTCGGTCGAGAATTAGTCGACCGACAGTGTTCTCGGTTGAACAGTTTCTTGACCAAGAATGTTTCTGTACTGTTTTTCAGAGATTATTTCCAAATAAGATACAAGAATATGAAAGTTAAAGCTCAATTTTGTTGAGATATGACATTTATATATCAAAATAACTTTTTAGGTCAAATCTCAACTAGTCAAATGTAAACCTCTAAGTTTTAGGAACCCAAGCTAGATCATCATTCCTTTTCTTGTATGGGCATGAAAAAGAGTAGTGTCCAAGACGCAAACAATAATAACAACTAATAGAGTCAATCTCATTTCTCTTTTTAGGAGTTGAGTTGTTCTTGGGTACATACATGGATTGATTCTCTGGCACTTGTGTCCTTCTCCAACTAGGTTTTTGATAAGATTTTCTTTTAGGCTTATAACCTAGTCCTTTCCTTCCAATTTGACGATAAGAATCATTTAAGATTTTATCAAGAATATCATTGTTACTAAAACTACTAACTTCTTGTTGCAACTTAACAATCTCATCCATTCTCTTCTTGATATCTAATTTTTCTTGATCTAGATTAGATAATAAAGAATCTCTTTCTTTCACAATAATATCATAATCTAGATGTGTGCACAAAACAGGTTGTTTTTGAAGATCATTTACTTGAGTTTGCAAGTTTATCTTTTCTAGGAAAAGAAGATTACAATTTGCTTCTATAGATTTCAGCTTAATATCATGATCTTCAATAGCCTTTTTGAGATCTTCATTTCAGATGTGAGAGCAAGAAGTTTAGCATGTAACTCATCATTTACTTTATTTTATTTCTTAAATTTCTTCTTGCACTCAATATATTTCTCATGTGTATCTTGAAGACTAGAAATTAGATCTTCTTTTGGCAAATCAAAAAGACTTACCTCTTCTTCTTCTTCTTCATTTGTTGTAGCAATAAGACATTCTACTTCTTCTTTTCCATCATCACTATCATCACTTGAATCATCCCATGCAGCTTTATATGCTCTTTCTTTCTTTTTGTGAGATGATTTCTTCCCTTTCTTGAGTTTTGGACAATCACCTTTCATGTGTCCCTTTTTGCCACATTCAAAGCACCTGGAAGAAGAAACACTAGAAGTTTTGTTAGTTTTAAAACCTTTATATTGCTTACCATTTATAATGAGAGTTTCTTCTTCACTATCATCTTCACTTGTGTCATGACTAATCTTGGTTGATGCTTTGAATGCAATGTCCTTCTTTCTCCCTTGTTGAAGTTCACATTCTCGTCTTTCTTCCTCTTCTAAATTTGACTCATGTGCTTCTAAGTTTCTAATGAGTTGTTCCATCCTTAGTCGGGTGAGATCATTTGCTTCTTCAATAGCAGTCACCTTGGGCTTGTATTTGGGAGGAAGAGACCTAAGGATTTTTGATACTTGATCTTATTCACTGATTACTTTACCTAAAGCATTTAAACTATTTACAATAGAAGAAAATTTTGCATACATATCACTAATAGACTCATTTTGATCCATACAAAACTGTTCAAATTTTTGTTTAAGCATTCCGATTTTAGAATTCTTAACTTGAACAGTTCCTTCATATGTTATAGAGAGTCTATGCCATATCTCATATGTCATTTCACAATTTAATATTCTATTGAATTCACTAACGGAAATTGAACAATAGAGTATACTTACAGCTTTTGCATTCATTTGGGCTGATCTTACCGTATTAACATCCCAATTTGCATACTCTATTTGAGGACATTCATATGGATTTGATACCATCCTCCATAAATCCCAGTTGATTCCTTGGAAGTAGAACTGCATCCTCCTCTTCCAGTAAGTGTAGTTAGTGCCATCAAAAGGTGGAGGTCTTGCCACGAGTGTTCCTTCCAAGTTGAGGTTGTTGAGTACCCTGTCACCCATTCTTCAAGACTTTGTTAAAGTTCCTTGAAGCCCTGCTCTGATACCAAATGAAAAACCACTAGAGGGGGGGTGAATAGGGTTTTATGATATTTTAATAATAATTCAACCAAAGCAAGCACCCACAAAAATATTGGACAAGGGGACAAGGATTTAGAGTGGTTCCAACCTTAGCAAATACTAAGGCAGTCAATCCACTACCCGGTTGCTTACCCAACTGGGATTTTGAAAGTACTTAAATTTTATTACCTCGCAAGGATGTTACATAAAATTACAAATACTTTCACCAAACCCTTCAGACAGCCTTCACCTAGAAGTAGTTTCACCAACCTCGAAGCAACCTTCCTTGAAGTAACCTCAAGCTCCCCCTTGAAGTAGCCTTCCTCTTGAAGTAGCTTCCCATTGAGACGGCCTTCTTGAAGTAGTCCAAAGTCCACCTTCTCCACCGAGAAGACCCTTCTCCACCTGAGAAGTCAAACCCTCTCCAATCCGCAGCCTCCAACCCTAGGAGTAGCAACGAGAGTACAAACAATATAAAGGAACAAGAAGGAAAAATAGAAATTACAATACCGTTGTAGCACAAGGCTTGATTTGCTATATCAAGTGTTTTGATCTCCTAACCAATGTGTATGGAAGTGTAGGTGTAGTGGGTAGGAGATGCTAGCCTATAGGACACAAATTTATAGCAATGGAAATATATAGCCAATGTTGGAATTGATCAATTGCTCACAAGAATGAATTGCCAATTGCAAGTATGAATGCTCAAGTGTAGCACAAGTGTGTGTAAGGTGTCCTAAGGCTTGTCCTATTTATAGGAATGACCTATGAATGCTTAAGGATGTTCTAGACACTTTCTAGGGGGTTCTAAGTGCTCAACTAGCTGTTAGGTATCCATTAGTTGCTTTAACAATGGCTAGTTAATTAATTCTGAAAGTGCAAACAGAGACAATCTCGGTCGAAGATTTGTCGACCGAGATCCCAGTCGGTCGAGGTCTTTGTCAACCGAGGGACTGTCTGGAGCAATTGTATATAGCGTTCTGATCCAACTCCCAACTACCTTGTCTACTGTGTCTAACGACTACCTGGGTCATTCTCAGTCAAAGAGTTTGTCGACCGAGAGTGTCTCGATCGAGAAGTTTGTCGACCAAGATGACTCTGTTTCAATGTTTTAAACTAAGTACTAAGTATGTGTATGAGTGTTCAGATGTGACACTATTGTAGGGGATGACCTATCTAAGTGTTGTGATTGACTAGGGAAGATCTAAACACTTGATTTACATGATATCTAAGTACTTGTACATTATATACTTGTACAAGTTTTTACATTTGATTACAATCATGAATTTAAAGCAATTTGAGCATATAGATCTTCCAAGTTGTGTCATCCACCTAGTTCCTGCAACACTCAAGTAGCATGTTAGATCCACAAGAATGAAATGTTTGTCATCATCGAAACAAAGGGATTATAATAATGTCCAATTTAGCCAACATGGTACACATTTATTATATATAATAATGACAGCACATGTATTTGTTGGCCTAGAAACCCGTCCAAGATTTACTCATTAGGGGTAAGTCTTGGATAGTCCCCAATTTGGGACTGTTCTTGAACACCTAATCTCACTTAGGATGTTTAACCATTAATTATATATAAGACCTTAAACCCTAAAGTTTTAACCATAAACTCTAATCTGTTAACCCTAGACCCTAATATTGTTCTAATATATACTTATTTTCTCTTTGATCATAGAATATATAGATCATGGATGTCCATTTCAAATCGCTGCACCCCAGAGTTTATTTCTGGTCTTGATCAGTTTATTAGATTTTCCGAGGAACATATGAAACAACCTGGAGATAGGTTCTATTGTCCATGTGGGCACTATGGTAACACCTTGAAAGTCAGCACTTGTGACGAAATTAAAAGTCATGTCATGTGCAATGGGATTGTACAAGGCTATACAGAATGGCACTGGCATGGAGAGATTTCAAACCTGAAATTAGTGGATGTCGATAACAGTGCTTGTGTGAAAGAAGAAATTTCCTCTGATGATGTAGATGTGAATGAACAAGTTCTAGTAGACATCATTGATGCGATGCTGCATAGTTGTGGGGTAGAGTACATCGATCCACCTCCAATGTTTAGAAACATTGTGCATGATGCTGAGATATCGTTATACACAAGTTGTAAGTTGATGAAGCTTAGTGTTGTGTTGATATTGTATAAGCTAAAAGCTAACAATAGATCGAGCGACAAAAGTTTCATGTCATTATTGTCTTTGTTGAAAGAAATTCTTCCTAAAGAAAATGAGTTGACAATCTCAACATACAGATTAAAGAAATTGTTGTTCCCAATGGGAATGGAGGCCAAGAAGATACATGCATGCCCGAATGATTGTGTATTATTTCAAAAGGACTATGTGGATTTGAAAGATTGTCTCAAATGTGGTGCGTCAAGGTATAAATTGATGACTTCGGGGGAGTCCAAAACGGGTTCTATATGTGAAGAGAACATTGATTCAATACAACTAAAAACACTACGGAAAGACTGTATATCTTGGTCATCGAAGGTTTCTTCTAAAATTCCATATGTATCGTAGGTTGTACAAAGCATTCGATGGACGGAATGAGGAACGAAGTGCACCTAAACCTATACCAGGGGAGGATGTTTATGAAAGAGTAAAATATATTGTCAATGAATTTGGTAAGAGATCACAATTACGATGGCCACACGGAGTGACAAATCTTTATTCAAGAAGAAGTCAATATTTTGGGATCTTCCTTATTGGAGTTCTTTGGTAGTCAGGCATTGTATCGATGTCATGCACGTTGAGAAAAATGTTTGTGATAGCGTCATCTGTACTCTGTTCAATATAGCAGGTACGACTAAAGATGGGATAAAATCCAGAATGGACCTATGTGAAATGGGAATAAGGACAAAATTAACAGAAGTAGTTATTAGAGATCGGAGAACATACTTACATCCCGGTTATTACATGTTGTCTAGAAAGGAGAAGAAAGCTTTTTGTGAATGCTTGGTAAATGTTAAGGTGCCATAGGGTTACTCATCCAACATCCGTAGATTGGTATCAATGAAAATCTGAAGTTTATAGGTCTTAAATCTCATTATTGTCATACTCTAATGCAACAAATATTGTCTGTGGCAATTCGATCTATATTGTCGAAGCATACAAGGTTTGCAATCACCAGACTTTATTTCTTTTTCAACAGTTTGTGCAGTAAAGCTATTGACCCTGATACTCTCGATAAATTGTAAAGAGAAGTGGTTGTTACTCTATGTCAGCTTGAGATGTATTTTCCTCCTTCGTTTTTTGATATCATGGTACATCTTGTTGTCTACTAGACTAGGGAAATGAAAATGTTGGGACCGGTTTTCTTGCATTGGATGTATCCCTTTGAATGATACTTGAACGTTTTTAAAGGTGATGTTCGAAACCGTTATCGACCTGAAGGGAGTATTATTGAGGGTTATGTGGAGAGAGAGGTTATGGATTTTTATAATGACTTTCTGAGTGCTAATGACGCTCATGTTAATGAAAATAATATTGAGGAGCATTTTGGCAAAGGAATTTTGGGATCACATATGAAAGTAATCATCCTTGAGCAGTTGGAACAAGGTCACTTGTATATTTTACACAACATCGAAGAAGTGAGTGTTTATATCGAGGAACATACCAATTTCATTAAGAGACAATATCCTCGAGCCAATTCAATGTGGCTTGCTAGAGAGCATAACAAAAAATTTATTAAGTGGTTTGAAGATAAAGTCTTATATCAACTATCTCAAACACCAGATAATCTCACTGAAACTATCAAATGTCTTGCTTTTAAACTAGAATTGAATGTTATGTCTTATGAAGGGTTTGGCATAAATGGATTCTCGTATTACACAAAGTGTCAAGATGATAAGAGTGTCGTCCAAAACAGTGGGGTCACCCTTCAAGCGTCTTCATTGTTTTTTGCAAGTGCAAAAGATAAGAGTCCACGTGAAGCTAAAATGTCATATTACGGTGTTATTGAAGACATATGGGAGTTTGACTACGTATATTTTAGAATTTTGCTCTTTAAATGTAATTGGGTTGATAACACCAAAGGAGTTATAGTGGATGAATTGGGTTTCACATTAGTGAACTTTGAAAAGATTGGCGAGAAGGGTGAACCATTCATATTGGCATCACAGGCGAAACAAGTATTTTATATCGATGATCTTGCAAATGATAAATGGTCAGTTGTTCTTCATGGTAAAAGACAGTTCATTGAAGATCCTATAGATGAAGAACAATATTATGATAAGTATGATGACTCCAGTCCATTCTCAGTTGGGTTGCCAATACCACCAAATAATGAAGCTAATGATTACTTATATGTGCACGGAGATCACAATGAAGGATTTTTAATTGATAAAAGATCGCAATATTAGAGGCATGCATGTTTATATTTTTTTATATGTTTTATTTTTCTGAATGTGAACTTTACAATGTGAATGTGAACTTTACAAAGTGAATTACTTTACAATGTGAATGTGAACTTTACAATGGGAATTACTTTATAATGTGAACTTTACAATCTGAATGTGAACTTTCAGATGGTTGAGCATTCATATGATGACCGTGCTGATGATTATCGTGAGGGTGAGGATGTCAATGCACTGCCTCACAATGTAAGTTTTAAAAGTATATCCCGCCTCACATTTATAGTTATATCATGTAAGTGTGTTTTTTTGTCAAATTGGGGCACTTGATGAGCAGCAAAAAATTTTGAGAAAGTGAGGGGTATCACAATGATGAACAAGTTACTACCCCAAAGGGGCAATGGACCCAAACTGGCTGTGGATTTCGATCATGCAGGAAATCCAGTTGGAGTGAACCACAACTCATTTATTTCATATCTTGGGGTTCTTACTCGTAGCCATTGTAGTCCTATTTTTGAATCCTGGCATAGAGTTCCTAAGGGGAAGAAAGACTTAATCTGGAAGGAACTATGTATGAGTTATCATTATTTGCAATTCTATTTTTGTAGATTACTAATTTTTAGGATACTAGTTAATAGCAATTCTATTTTGTAGAGTATATTTGATCTGGACGAAAAGTTGCATCATAAATGTGTGATGCAATGCTGTGGGAGGGTCCTAAGGAACTATAGGACAAATCTCACCCGAGATTACATACGTGATGCTGAGAAGAGGTTCTTGATTGATTTCCAATTCTAGACATTGATCACTTTTTGACTAACTCTACACTAATAATTTTTGTTTGTATTCTCTTTAAAAATGAATTTAGGAAGAAGGCAGCCCCTGAGCAATGGAACTACTTCGACTCCAAAGACTGGGAAGAGTTTGTTACCCAAAGAAAAATGGATGAATTCAAGGTATTAAGTGCCACTCCCAATTTAATTAATATATGTTCTTATGTATTCACATATTTAAGATTAACCTTTAGTGTTACTAACCAAATCAATGTGATTACTAACAAGGCTATCAGTGATGCTTAAAGAGCAAGGCGTGCACTGAATGCTCACGACCATACAATGGGTCCAAGAGGCTATGCAGGCATTCGCCAAAGACTACAGGCTGAGTATACTGCTCAGTCTGCTGGTACTCAGGAGTCCTCTACTATTGGTCTCATGCCTCTGCCTCGCCAAGATATGGAGGCAAAATAATAAGGGAGATATGACAAAGTCGGCAACTAATGAGGCAGCTACAAAAATGGTAAAATTCAACTCTTAGAGCAATCGATCAATATCGATTATTGTTATGTTTACTTACCAATTTTTGTTGATGGCGATTAGCAGGAGCTTCACGAGCAGAGGAAGGAAGGCAAGTTCATCCCCGAGGGCATAAGGGATGAATTGACAGTTGCTCTGGGTAACCCAGAGCATCCTGGATGTGTTAGGGCTGCAGGCGCTGGTGTGGGCATCAAAGCGTTCTTTGGGTCATCCCAGTGAAAACCTGTCCCAAAAGCGGGACTTTCACAAGTTGAGGTAACTTATTCTTTTCTTAGAATGTTATTGTGAAAGGGAACTCAATAATCGATAGCTAGTGTTTCTTTTATCCATGTATAGGTAGATGAATTAATTGAGAGGAAAGTCCAAGAAGCAATGGTGAAGTGACATGCATCTCAGACGGCCACTCAGACGGTACCTGTGATGTTTTGTGCTTCTATTACTCCTACTACAGAGGTTGGGAGTAACTGGTGTGGATTCCGCTAGAGGCGTACACACCAGCCAACTAGGGTGGCTAGATGCACTCCACAAGGTCAGAATGCACATGACGGGATTTTGCTTTCGATATTTATATTGTCCCTAACCAAGTCGATCACAAAGACTAAACAGGTCGCCCACAAACGTACGGGGTATTGTCGTAGTATAAGTGATTGGCAAGATACAGGGTCGGTCGGTCCACAGGGATAGAAGGGGCACTAGAGTTAGATTTGTGTGAGCTATGTTCCTAGTGCAGAGATTAGGGTTTGAGGGTTTTAAAATGGTTGTTTGTTGATTACTCTAGATGAAAAAGTAAGAAAGGCAGAATGGAAACTAGGTTATCAAAAAGCTAGATTATCTTAAGCAAGACGAAACTAAGCAACTAGGTTAAACAATTAACCAAACACGAGCAAGATGAACTATACTACTCTAGTAAGGCAAGGATCAATTAAGAAATTAAACTAACCACTAGCAAGAGCAAGAACCTAAGTTAGTACTAAAGAGAAAAACTTAGCAATTAACTAGATTAAGCAAAAGCAACTAAACTAAACTAGCATGAATGAGAAAATAGAGCAGTTTGGGTTTAACAAGTTGATTAGGGTAGGTGGGCCATTTGGGGGATGTATCTTTGATATTAGTTGGGGAAGATATTTAGACAAGCATGGTTCTCATTCCACATCTAGATTACCAAACCAAACAATAAGGCCAATGCCATTAGATTATACCCTATACTACTAGTAGAAGACTAGGGTTAGGTGTAATTTTAATGGGATTAACCAAATCTAGGTTTCGAGAGTAAGTGATAGTGAGCAATTGAGGGTTGAGGGTAGAGATGGGAGTAGAGATGAGGGTATTTGACCTCATGCCACTAGCCACTCTAGCCTTTAGAAGGCCTTAGGCAATTACATCACTCTCACTTACACTAGCTACTTAAATCTCACACTCACTTGTAGAAGGAGGGATGTGTATGTAGGAACAAAGGGGGCTAGCTAGAGATCCACTAATTGGACCTAGGAGCCAATCCTAATACTGCCACATACACTCCAATTCCTCCTAGAAGCTAAGTGTCATCAAACATCTCAAAGCAAGAAATTCAAGTAAAGAGCACAAACCACATGCAATAAAATAGGAAAAGAGATATAAGCAAGCGAAAATCATCATAGATATAAATTGAGTTCGTTACAAGAAACTTTTCCCCAACATGGTATCAAAGTCACATTTTAACCCCAAACAGCCCACCACTAGGGGCTTAGCTACACATGATCAAAGAAAGAGTAAAAGAAAGGGGAAGAAGAGGTAGAAACGCCGTGAAGCTTGATGAAGTGGCCTTCTTCTTCACCTCCAAGATGTTGTGGATGACCTCCCTCCTCCAAGGGTGCAGGGGAGCATGAAAATATGGGGGGGTTATGGATGAAAACCTAGAAAACTAGGTTTCCAAGGTGGGATGAGGGTGGAAATCGTGGATGATGAGCTAAAATGCAAAGGGATTGCACTAGGAGCTCAAGGAAGGAAGGTGGAAGCTTTGAGAAGCTGTGGGAGAGGCTATCCTTCGTGCCCCATCCACCACCTATGTATATATAGGTGGTGGGGAGGCAGTAGGGTAAGTAGGGTTAGTTTAGGAAATACAATGTAAAAGTAGGGTAGGGTTGGTGGATCACCACGGCTGTGTTGGTGTGCCACGACCATGGTGAGGGTAGTAGGGAACGATCGTGGGGTGGTAGAACAGTCGTGGTATGGAGGGAATGGTGAAAAGCCAAGTATGGTGGTGGCCATGGCCGTGGCGGGATGCCATGGTCATGGTGGGTGAGAGGCATCACGGCCGTGTTGGATAACACAGCCATTTTGGAGGAGGGCGATGTGGTCGTGGCATAGCAACACGGGTGTTTTGTTCTTCAGAGGCCACGGTCATGGCAGAGGGCCACGATCGTGGCGATTTTGGGTGACAACATGTTGAATCTTCATAATAAAACCACGACCGTGGTGGGTGACCACGACTGTCTTCGACTCTTCTGGCCATGACCGTGTTTGATGGCCACAGTCTTGGTCGTTGGGTGCAAATTCCCTGTTGTCACTTTTGATTCATCATAATAAACGTACGACCGTGGGGGTATTCCCACGATCGTGTTGTGGTCTTCTTCAGTTGATTGTCTTTCAAACTTCATCATTTGTGGATGTCTTTGCTTGATGACGACCCTTGGCCATTGGAGGTAGGTTGAGGAATATTTTGGGGTCTTCCTTGGATCCCTCCATGATTGGGGAAACCCTAGAACTCCTTTCTCTCTCATCCATCTAAACATGTTCCAAGTACCTGAAAATAGTACAAAGAACATCCATAAGCATATTTGTAATGATAAGCACATTAGGGGCAAAAAGCTTGTAATCTACATGTTTAGATGTGATTTAAGTACAAAATGGCACAGGATGGAGCCCTAAAATAGGGCTACATCACCACCCCAAACTTAAAACATACTTTTCCTCAAGTATGCTCCAACTCAATCTCTCTACAAAACTTCCACAAAAAGAAATGGCATATGCAATGTAAAAGATTATTATTGCTGAACGGGATCAAAGATGACTGAGTGCATGCATTTCACCTCTCTCCTCTCCTACTTTCACAATCCAATCATGAAAAGAGCACAAAGCACATGAACTTCAAATATAGCGCACAGAATATACGAGTTATCCATATTTCTTTCATTAAGTTCTGGGTAAACCGTTTCATGGTGGCGTTAATCAAGAATGGCTAGGAGTGTTGTTTCACATTCATGTGTTCACTCTTATATTTCAAATCATACCAAAAGACCCACATGGCTGCAGAAAAGGGCAAAATGAGCTAAGTTTGATGTTTCCTAGATCAATGGGTATGAAAGTGGAAGAAAGGGTTGCGGTAAGATTTTTGGAGTGTTTTTACACACTCATCTTTTCTTTATTTGAATGCTCTTAAGTAGGAGCATCCTTTTATTTTGTTTTTGCTTTTCTTTTTCTCTTCTTTTCTTTCTTGCCATTGGTGTAGATAGGGCATATGGTGGATAGAGTGAAGCGAGAAGGTAGAGATGTGGCCACCCCAAAATTTTGGAGGTAGCCAAGGCTGATTATGTACACTAGGGCATCTTTTTATGAGGCGGAAGGGTATGAAGATGGTGGAAGGAGAATCGGATCAAAGAGGGGTCATTGGTATGATTTTCCACATAAGACATCGTGCATGAAATTTAATCCAATACTTCATCCTAGATATCACACCACATGAATGAACAAGATGAAATTGATATATCAAACAAGTGATTCCACAAACACTAAGCGTTCAAAGCTTGCTCAAGTTCACAATTCAGCCAAATCAATCACAATCATCCGAGAGGTGATGCACATGTAAAAAGTCAAACATTGATACCACTTAGCAATAAAGCATGACATTTCGCTTGCACTAGTCAAAGGTCGTCATTTTTACTCAAAACAGTAGAGATTGGGTCAAAACATACTTTTTAGACAAGAAATCTCAAATTTGGGCAAAATTGGCCAAAATGGTGCCAATTCGCACTAAATCACATCTAAACCTACTTTAGGTAATTTCAAGACATAAAACAGAAAATCCTAATTAACATGCATAAGAAACTACAAAAACTACATGAAGATGTGATGCATGGTATGGAAAAGCAAAATTTTTAAAAATTATGCAAAAATGCATGAAATTAAACTACATGTATGCATGAATGCAAGCAGCCACACCAGGTTAGGGTAAACAAGAATGAAATATCAGTCAAACTATTTGATCATCTTGCAAAATTTAGCACAAGGCACATGGAGAAAAGTGCGGTGAGAGAAGGGTTTACTGCCCTACCACCCCAAACTTTTAAATCATGCTGCCCTCAGCATAAAATAGAAGTTTAGACTAGTAGGGTAAAATGTGTGGGGTCACGAAAGACAACCGCCAAGAGCTGGAGTGTTCAATGTAACACTAGGTGAGCAGGATAGGGCCACCACGGCCGTGCTGAACAGCACGACCGTTCTGTCCTTCTTCCTGTAGCTCCTCTATTGATTTGCAATCTCTTCTTCCATTTTGACCTCCACTTTGGCTAAACCCTTTTTGCATCATCTTTTCTTCCTTATACATATGCTAACATGATTCACAAATAGAAAAACAATCAAGTATAGTGTGTGTTTCTTGGAAACCAAAAGAAAGTATGATAAAACAAGGTTTAAGAATTTCAAACCATGTGGGTTGCCTCCCACTAGCGCTAAATTTATATCCTTCAGCCAGGGTTGTTGCTCTTTTTTGCTATCTATCGACACCCACAGTGTCCTCCTTTTCCTCTACAGTGATCCTATCCAACGTTCTGACGACATGTGCTTCATCCCATGGAGTGTGCATCGAGCAGAAGTATGGACTTGATCTCCACAGCTCTAGAGGATCATAATAGCATAGACTCTCACCAAAGTCTTCGTTACCCATCTTGTCCCTCTCCTCTTCAGTAAATATAAAGAAATCAAATTTTCTCCTCTTATAGGTGACCGTCAGAGTGCCCGTATACACATTGATTTCTACACCCACAGTGGACAAGAAGGACCTCCCCAAAATGAGGTATTATTTCCCATCAATAGGTTCAGAATCCACTATCAGAAAGTCGGTCACATATGCAATGTTTATCCTTTCATCCATTGATACTATTGCATTTTGCAGTATTCCCAAGGGTTTCCTTTTGGTTCCATCACCTAAGACAAGGACACAATCCACCGGTTCCATTTTATTTAGGCCCATACGTAGATACATGCTCCATGGCATGATGCTTATCCCTACACCTAAGTCAAGGAGGGAGTGCTCGATGGGTTGTGTACCAATGTAGCAGGTGATGAGAGGCACTCCCAGATCATCTCTCTTTTCGGGGAATGTTGTAGATGAAGTTCATAGACTTTGAAGCAACAATCTCCTTGGTTGGTAGTAGCACTAACTTTTTCTTCCCCATGCACGCATCCTTCAGTAATGAAAAGAATGATGTGATGTCCATCGTTCCTCGCTTCAAGTTTCCCAAGAGATTCATGATACTGCTGCCCTTTTCTTGGAGAGCCAGACCTTCATGGAATTTCTTCCTGACTTCATCAAATATCTCCGTAGCACTGGTTGGAACTTGAGGAGGGATAATGGTGATACTCGTCTCATGAAAAGGTTTTTGGCTCCCATAAAGTTATGGCTTCAAGTGATGCCATGTCAATGGTATGTGAAGCAATGGACATGGCCTTATCACAAACAGCTGGATGAGCCCTATCTATTGTTATTTCAGTTTTCCCAAGAGATGGTGGGGCAAGTGAGGGCGCTTCTACATTTGCGATGGGAGCAGTAGAAATTTGGGTGCACTTAACATCCTTTGGTAGTGATTGAGTGGAAAATTCTCCAGATCTCTTGTGATCTTTGCTAGACCCTTCTAGCGTTGAGCTTTTGTCATCAACCTCAATCACTCTCCTTTCCCTTTTTTCAAGATTTTGAGTAGCTTTTTCTCCCCATATGATAGACACCATACTCACTTGTTCATGGGGAGAAGGGTGGCTTGTGAAGACGAAGGTGGTTGCAGTCTTTGATGGGTGGAGTTAGGATTTTGGAGTATGCAAGTTGGTTGTTGGGGAGGTTGTTGTGTAGGTGGTGGTTGATAGGTATGTGAAGGTGGTGGGGGATATTGGTAGTTAAGTGGGGGTTGGTGAGGTGGCAGAGCATAAGGATGTGGTGGTCCTTGATATTATAGGAGTGAGGGTGCTTGTCCTCGTGGTGGGATGTATGCGGCTTGAGTAGCATTCACATAACCACCATCGTTGTTTGGATTTATCATGGGTTGCGACGGAAGTCTCCCCTCTTCGCGGAGAGCAAGTGAGATGGAAATTTGATCAAGTCTTTGTTCCAGGCGGCTAATATTCTGCCCTTGAGAGGACACTTCTCTCTTTACCTCATCCAAGTTCCTCAACCTTTCAAGTACCTCATCTTCAAATTTAGAGTTTTACCGTGGCCTCGGCTACCCTTGCCCTTGTCCATCCTCATTTTGTTGCTTCCAAGAAAAGTTCATATGGTTCTTCCACTCGGGAGTGTAAGAGTTGGACATGGGGCCTTGGTTGTTGCAGCCACCAAAGGAGTGTATAGCATTCACTTCTGCATCCACCGAATCGACTGCCATAGCGAGTTAGCTTGAAGAGCCACCAGCTTGATTTTTCATCATTTTCATCATGTCGGCCATCATCTTCATCATGTTTGGGTCAGTAGCATTGTGAGTCGGAGCTGTGGAGGAAGACGGAGGAATGTAGCTTCGGCTCCAATGCCCCCCTTTAGTAGAAGCACGATGGCGAGAATTTTCAGCAAGGTGTTCAAATAATGGCCATGATTCTTTGGGCGACTTTTCCATGAAAGTGCCCCCGCAGGAAGAGTCCACATTGTTCTGGATTCGCTCTTCAAGCCCGGTGTAGAACGCTTGAATGAGCTACCACAAAGGTACTTCATGGTGAGGATAGTCTCAGAGCATCTTTTGGAACCTCTCACATGCCTCGTGGAAGGGTTCACTTTCCTTTTGAGCAAACGATGTGATGCATCTCCTCATGTAAGATAGCTTGGTAATGGGAAAGAACTTCTTGAGGAATTCATTTTTCACTCCATTCCATGTGACCAATTCTGGCTTGGACATGTACCACTCTTTAGCTTTCTCTTTGAGGGAGAAAGGAAAGAGTGTCCTTCTAATGGAATCGTCAGTAGCGGCGGGAGTGTGGAAGGTTGAACACATCGCAAGGAACGTGTCAATGTGGTGGTAGGGGTTTTCATTCTCCATCCCGAAGTAGGTAGGGAGGAGTCCCAGAAGTGCAGGTGGAATGGAGAATTGTTGACCGGGCATCTGGTCAACCAAGGTGGCGATGGGGGAGTAGTAGTTCCCCAGCGTGAAGTACTCATGGAGTGGGCGATGTGGCGGTGGAGGTTGAGCATCCGGTTGTGGGTTGTTTTCAGCCATCTCGGCTTCTCTGTGTTGATTGTGGTGAGCATGGCACCTCCTTCTACCAATCTCAGGGTCGTACACCACCAAGTCGGTGCAAGTAGAACGCATGATGCGCATGCACAGTTGTCACCTGCGCAAGACACAAACAAACAACAAGAAACCAAGTTAGCAAACCAAGATGCAAAAGTAACACAAAGAATAAATAATAGCAATGGTGAGGACAAAAGGAAAGGCTAAGCTACACTATCTAACTAGGTCGAGCACCTCTGATCCTCGGCAACGGCGCCAAAAAGCTTGGTGTGGATTCCGCTAGAGGCATACACACCAGCCAACTAGGGTGGCTAGATGCACTCAACGAGGTCAGAATGCGCGGGATGGGATTTTGCTTTTGATATATATATTGTCCCTAACCAAGTCCGTCATAAAGACTAAACAGGTCACCCACAAGCATACGGGGTACTGTCGTAGTATAGGTGATTGGCAAGATACGGGGTCGGTCCACAGGGATAAAAGGGGCACTAGAGTTAGGTTCGTGTGAGCTATGTTCCTAGTGCAGAGATTAGGGTTTGAGGGTTTTAAAAGGGTTGTGTGTTGATTACTCTAGATGAACAAGTAAGAAAGACATAATGGAAACTAGGTTATCAAAAAGCTAGATTATCTTAAGCGATACGAAACTAAGCAACTAGGCTAAACAATTAACCAAACACGAACAAGATGAACTATACTACTCAAGAAAGGCAAGGAGCAATTAAGAAATTAAACTAACCACTAACAAGAGCAAGAACCTAAGTTAGCACTAAAGAGCAAAACTAAGAAATTAACTAGATTAAGCAAAAGCAACTAAACTAAACTCGCATGAATGAGAAAACAGAGCAGTTTGGGTTTTAACAAGTTGATTAGGGTAGGTGGGCCGTTTGGGGGATGTAACTTTGATATTAGTTGGGGAAGATAGTTAGACAAGCATGGTTCTCATTCCACATCTAGATTACCAAACCAAACAATAAGGCCAATGTCATTAGAATATACCCTATACTACTAGTAGAAGACTAGGGTTAGGTGTAATTCTGATGGGATTAACCAAATCTAGGTTTTGAGAGTAAGTGATAGTGAGCAATTGAGGGTTGAGGGTAGATATGGGACTAGAGATGAGGGTATTTGACCTCATGCCACTAGCCACTCTAGCCTTTAGAAGGCCCTAGGCAATTACATCACTCTCACTTACACTAGCTACTTAAATCTCACACTCACTTGTAGAAGGAGGGATGTGTATGTAGGAACAAAGGGGGCTAGCTAGGGATCCACTAATTGGACCTAGGAGCCAATCCTAAGATTGCCACATACACTCCAATTCCTCCTAGAAGCTATGTGTCATCAAACATTTCAAAGCAAGCAATTCATGTAAAGAGCACAAACCACATGCAATAAAATAGGAAAAGAGATAGAAGCAAGAGACAATCATCATAGATATAAATTGAGTTCATTACAAGCAAATTTTCCCCAACATGGTATCAAAGTCGCATTTTAACCCCAAACAACCCACCACTAGGGGCTTAGCTACACATGATCAAAGAAAGAGTAAAAGAAAGGGGAAGAAGAGGTAGAAACGCCATGAAGATTGATGAAGTGGCCTTCTTCTTCACCTCCAAGCTACTGTGGATGACCTCCCTCCTCCAAGGGTGTAGGGGAGCATGAAAATATGGGGGGTTATGGATGAAAACCTAGAAAACTAGGTTTCCAAGGTGGGATGAGGGTGGAAATGGTGGATGATGAGCTAAAATGTAAAGGGGTTGCACTAGGAGCTCAAGGAAGGAAGGTGGAAGCTTGGAGTAGCTGTGGGAGAGGCTAGCCTTCATGCCCCAGCCGCCACCTATGTATATATAGGTGGTGGGGAGGCACTAGGGTAAGTAGGGTTAGTTTAGGAAATATAGTGTATAAGTAGGGTAGGGTTGGTGGATCACCACGGCTGTGTTGGTGTGCCACGGCCGTGGTGAGGGTAGTAGGGAACGGTCATGGGGTGGTAGAACGGTCGTGGTATGGAGGGAATGGTGAAAAGCCAAGTATGGTGGTGGCCACAGCCTTGGCGGGGTGCCACGGTCGTGGTGGGTGAGAGTCACCACGGTCGTGCTGGATAACACGGCCGTTTTGGAGGAGGGTGATGTGGTCGTGGCGCAGCAACACAGGCATTTTGTTCTTCAGAGGCCACAGTCATGGCAATTTGGGGTGACAACTTGTTGAATCTTTGCAATAAAACCACGACTGTGGTGGGTGGCCACGACCGTCTTTGACTCTTCTGGCCACGACCGTGTTTGATGGCCACGGTCGTGGCCGTTGGGTGCGAATTCCATGTTGTCACTATTGATTCCTCACAATAAATGCACGATCGTGGGGGTATTCCCACGGCCATGTTGTGGTCTTCTTCAGTTGATTGGCTTTCAAACTTCAACATTTGTGGATGTCTTTGCTTGATGACGACCCTTGGCCATTGGAGGTAGGTTGAGGGTGATTTTGGGGGCTTCCTTGGATCCCTCCATGATTGGGGGAACCCTAGAACTCCTTCTTTCTCTCTTGTCCATCTAAACATGGTCCAAGTACATGAAAATAGTGAACATCCATAAGCATATTTGCAATGATAAGGACATTAGGGGCAAAAAGCTTGTAATCTACATGGTTAGATGTGATTTAAGTACAAAATGGCACAGGATGGAGCCCTAAAATTGGGCTACATCAGTAATCATGTAGACCCACTACCTAGCACATCCTCTGTAAGTATTTTTATGACATAGTAGCTAGTCTTTGCAGAGGTTGGGAGTTTGTGTATATATGCATATAACATTCTTTACATAAATTTATAGGGGTTGCAGCCATGCCGTCTAAAAAGTCAAGAATATGTCATTGCAGAGGCGTCGTCTTACCCACCCCTTCCAGGGGAAATGTTTCATGGGACTCCAGTACCTGATGGTGCGGTTTGTGTGAGCCCGATAAGTGTAGTCCCCAAATGGAGGGATCCTACATTGCCATATGCCCACCCAGATTCTGAAACGCTTGGTGAGGCATAAAGAGGAATGATATTGTGGCCCAAAGCGGATGTCGTATATACTAATATTGTATGCTAAATTTACATTACGTTGATTTGTTAGTGTGTACGTATATATGAGTCAATTGATTTGAAATTATATATATAGGTCAAAAGGAAGACACATGCTGCATCTCGGCCTCCACCTCCACCTTCCGAAGTACCAAGTTGGCTTCCAAAGGACCTACATGCCTCGTTAGGTCCTAATTGTAGGGGTATGGAAAATTGGATAGGCAAACATGATCCAAATTTCCCTATAAATATTACTATTCCAGAGGAAGTTGTAGGTCAATCATACGATAACAATCTATTTATACAAGTTTTGTATACGTATTAATTCATATGTAATACAAGTTTTGCATATGTATTAATGTAGGTCAATCATACGATAACAAGATATTTATACAAGATATTTTGGAGTTGTTTTGTTATGATTGGCTGAACTACATTTATGATAGAGCTGTGGATATGGTGAGATCTTGTTTATATATCCATATACCTTGTTTTATATATGGTGATCTGGTTTGTTATATATTAATGCATACGTAATACATATTTTGCATCCACTTACACACGATATGTACAGATTTTTCATTTCTCCATGTGGGATTTTTGGTATCATCTTTGATTAGTCTTGTAGTTAAACACCCTAGGTTAGTTACTTCATACTGCTGTGATGTTTTTAAATATTTTGGTAAAAACAAGAAGACGGTGATAATAGCTCCATTCAATGTCGGGTAAGTTTACTTTGATTATAATTTGGACTTAATAAAATTACATTTTTATTGTGACTTTTGAGTTATAAATTTATAATTTTCTTACCTCTAGTGGTAAGCATTGGGAGTTACTAGTTATTGTCCCCGAGACGTTCACTGTCTATTATCTAGATCCTGCAGGGAAGGAATTGAATATATATGGACACGTAATGAAAAGGCCATTATTCCCGTGAGAAATATTTCATATTTTTATATCCGTTAACATCTGTTATTACATTACTATTTAATTATATAATTTAATGTGTTACATTAACATGTAGGGCTTTACAAGAGTACGCCAAATCTAGAGGAAAGATCCCCAAGGAAAAGATCCAGCCACTAACTTGGCAGAATGTGAAAGTAATTTCCCGACTCCAATGTATATTATTTATGTGAACTATGCTTATATGTATTTATGAATATTTTGTATGTTTCAATTTATGATGTGCTACACAAGACAACGGTTGGGCATGTAGATACTATGTGATGCAACCTATGAGCATAATTATTGAACATGCCGCAATGGAAATCGATACCATACATCATGTATTATATGTAGTCTCATTAGATAATATGAAATATATCAATCTTATTATATATTATTAATTATATATATACATCATTCTCTTTGCAGGAGTTTAAAACTGACTTCACTACAGGTGAAAAGTTATTAGATGCACATACTCCCTAAATGATGGATGAGTTAAATGATGTAAGAGAATAATGGACAGAAGCCCTACAAGTAGTGGGAATTTTTTAATATAATTGGGATAATGACGATGATGAATAAAGAATGACATTTCTAAACTTTGTTCTCATAATTATTTTTGTGTGAATGTGAATGACTTTTTATGAATTACCATATATGTGAATGTGAAGATGATCAATACATGAATGTTTCTACATGCGTTTGAATGTCAAATGAGATTAAATGAAGGGAACTACAGGTTGCTAAATGTTTGTGAAAATGGAGGAAATTTGAAATGGAACTACTGGTTTCTACATATGTGTGATAAAAAATAATATGAATTAAATGTGCTTATACATGTGTGTGAATCACATAATAAATATATAATATTGTCTATCTTGTTAATTTTGCAAGTTTGTGGCCTGTTGTTGGTTGATATCAATGGATGTCATAAACCTGCAGTTCAGAATTGAACTGCAGGTTCTGCATCCTGCGGACCAGCCATACAACAGGCCTGCAAACTGATAAGAAAAAAATTCAAAATATAGGCGTCGGTTATTTATGTAAAACTGATAACAAAACACATAGGCATCGATTGTTAGTATAAAACTGACGTCTTTATCCCCTTCTGGCGTCGGTTATCTGTAAACCCAACACCTATTGTGGCCAGGTACCACGGCCTTACTAGGTAGCACGGTTGTGGCGGCAGGAGATATGGCGTCAGTTATTAGTATACAAACTGACGTCGATGGTGCCAGTTATTAGTAGATTCTGGCCATGTACCATGGTCATACTGGGTAGCACGGCCATTGTGGCTGTGGATATGGCATTGATTACCTATATAAAGTCAACTTTGATGATGCCTTGATGGTGCCTTTTTGGTGGCGGGAAGGGTATGGCGTTGGTTGTTACTTAATAACCGACATTTTTAATAAGGTTATTGTGTCATTTTTCTTTAAGAACCGATGTCGATAGTCCCCTTGATGCCACATTTTTGGTGGTGGGAAGGTTTATAGCGTTGGTTGGGGGACCGACGTTGAAGGTGTCGACTTTTAGCGGCGCCCACTTGGGTGTCGCTTGGAAACCGACGCCTTAGGCCTTAAATAACCGATGCCAAAGGTTATTTATGTAGTAGTGACCATACATCCAAGGACTTACCTACTCAAGAAAAGAGTCTTCCACCTCCAAAGGACTTGCCCACTTGATCAAGATGTCTTCAGCCTTCAAGAAGGACTTATTCACACCTGCATCAAGTCTTTGGCCTTAAAGGATTTATCCACTCTTCTTGAATCTTGGTCTTTCCCTTCTCCTTCACCTAGAGAAGATCTTCACCTCTTCTTCATCCTTGAAGAAGACCAGCAACAGATTCACCTTCACTCAGAGTAGCTTGCTTTAACCTTTTTCTCTTTGAGAAAGGGGATTGGGAAGATGGAACGAATGAGAGATTAGCAAGGACATGGAGGTAGCTCTCTTACAACATACCTAACTCACTCATAATCACAAACTGATTTGTAAATGAGAGAGAGAAAGGGGCTCAAAGGGTTGCAACACACTCAACTATAGCAAGGACTTAGAATAGCATGAATAAGAAAACTTGGAATGAGCTCCAAGGGATCCTATTTATAGCTGGGGGTGTTCCTTTGAGTGTGGGATAAATTAAGAACAAAAACTAGCCATTTTGCAACTTGCAACGGATCTATTTTCTCTCACAACAAATCTCCATTGGTTATAATTACTTTTTCCATTGTTTTAGTTATTGTATATTCGGTCGAGTTTCAATAAAGGTAACTCAGCCGATCCACTAAATGACAAAGCCAATTTTCAAACTATCGGGCGAATTTGTTCTGAGAAACTCGACTGATAAGTCAAAATCATTTTTGCTTAGTTGATCGATTGGTCAAGTTATGTGAGTGTGCAACTCAACCGATTGGTCATTTCAAAAAATCCATCACTAGATCGGTCGAGTTTCCAACTTAATCGATAAACAGCCTATGAGAAATTTTTCAATTTGACTTTTGAGTGACCAGACGTTGGAATTAAGTGTTTCTGATTTTTTTCTCATCTTAGTTACAAGTCATACCATCAATACAATTGATTAAAAAATTAATCTAAGGTGATTTGGAGTGATTTCCCAAAAAACACACTTGCATTGCTTTTGACTTGAACTTGAACAAGCTAGGGCTTGTGTAATTTGATCTTTTTCATGTACCTAAAGCCTGAAATCAATCTTGAACAAGCATATTAGATACATAGGAATGGAATGGTTAAGTCATTATCAAAATATGGAAAATGTATAATTCTCAAGTCAACAGGTGCCTCATAAGACCCCTTCATTTTAGTGGGTTCGAGCCCAATCTTGTTCACTTTTAGTGTGTTCAGAAGACTGTTCACTTTCAGTGTATTTGGTATGTTTATGTTCCTGTTCACTTTCAGTGTGTTTAGAAGATTGTTCACTTTCAGTGTGTTCGGTATGTTTATGTTCTTGTTCGCTTTCAGTGTGTTAAGATGATTGTTCACTTTCAGTGTGTTAGGTATGTTTATGTTCTTGTTCACTTTTAGTGTGAGCATAGGAATGTTCACTTTCAGTGTGTTTGGTATGTTTATGTTCATTTAGTAGGTGCCCTAATAAGGAAGCTTAATCAAGTTAAGAACACATCTTTAAATCATGAATAATGTTTAAGCATGTTCATATCAGTTTTAAGTTTTATGCTAAGTTATGTTCTTTTTATTGCTGAAACCCAACCACTTACAATCGGTTTGTCATATGCATGGTTGGGGGAGCGACCTTCAGAGGTAAGGAGCAAGCTTAGAGGATAAAGTCATTTGATATGCCAGGACTAGCTCAAGGATCTATGTACAAGTTCAAGACCTAGTGGGGTGCCATCTATGAGATCCAAGGAGGTTTAACTAGTTTATCAGATATACCACGTTTTGATATTCTTTGTTGTAAGCTTTGTGAAAAGTATATGTATGAGAATCAATGTATCTATCTCCTTTAAAGTTATTTTTATTATTGCAATGAATGATATATGCTATTTGTGACATTCTCGGAGAGTGAACTTTATTGTCCATGCTTCCATGATGTTGTTTTATGGATTGCACTTGGGGGATGTTACAAAAGTGGTATCAGAGCAATAATATAGATGGCCACTAGGAAAGATTCTCACATTCTTATAGTCTATACCTCTTAGATAAGTCCAAAGAGTAAGGAAACTCAGACCAAGTAGTATCGATAGGATTCATACTAAGGTAGAGGTGTGTTAAAATAAACCCCAGCTTAATGAATCATAAGAGTTTGTGGATATAGGATATCCTAACTCATGGGGTTGTTATACCCTATACTAAAAGTCTACTTTTCTAAGAAGATAATTAAGTGAAGAACAAGTAGGATGAAGCCTCAAATACGTTAGCTTTGATGACGATGAAATAACAAATGATTCAATAAGGAATATATCTTTTTGTTTAGGTAAAGATCCATCACCTTTGATACTTGGCTAATATTAATGTACTACGATCGATTTATGTTTTCCTGAATAATGATTTGGATCCACATTTTTTAATGATTTTAGCATTTCACTTGAGCGCTCTATTTTTAATCGAAAAGAAAGAAAATGAAACATTTTTCTTAAAATTGTTATGTTATAAAGTGTTCAAATTTTTTTATGGAGTCTTTGCCCTCAAATTCTTTTGAAAGAAGGAACAAAAGAAATGTTTTATCGAGATTTTATGTTTTAGAAATCAAAGTTGTTACATATAGAATGCAAGATACAAAGAGGGATAAGTAAATTTAGGGTTAAGTGTTTGTGTGTAATGGATTTTGAGTGATGACTCCATAGCTCATATCATGTCCTCTTTCTTTCTCAATAATTTGTGGTATGGGACGCTGATAAATTGAGAACCTTAGAGGATATATTATGAGACATAATTTTATCATACGAATCTCCTTTCTTTTCATGTTGGTGGTATGAGACACTAGTACTAAGGGTGTTGGAGATGAGTATAATATGATCTATAATCTCTAGATACATATATTTGTGAGTATGTGTCAAGAGATGACATAAAGACTTAATGCTAGGAGCCCATATTGTGGTCACTTGAACCTGATGGTACTAGAAATACTGAGAAGTTACACAAATCATGGCTAATAGTAGATTCTTTGGTAGAAAAAGTACAATAATGGTTTTAGATTAATAGCTTAAGGACTCATGATACCCTAAAGTTGCAATAGTAAGGTTTCTTAGTATATATGTTCATCTGGTAACGCATGCTCTAGGTTACCTAGAAATGGTTGAGGAATGTTGACAATTAAGTAATTCATGAAAAGGAAAGTAATGCATATTTATTAACAAGTAAGGGAATATGTGTAAGTATAGTAATCAATGAATGTCTGACCATGAGGGTTTCTAATCATATGAGATTTTAAGCTTTGACATTCATAAGTACATCAATGACTTATTGTTAATACATGAGGAGTGTAACCTAGGAATAAAGGATATAATGTTTTGTTTTGATGAATACCCTAATATGTTGGTGTATGGTGATTTAAAGCACATAAAGGGTTATGAAAATTCTAAGGTGATGGTTTAGTTAAGTTCAAGTAGGATTACGTCTCTAACTTATGCAAAATAGGTGTACATGTACCATAGAACATGTTAAGGTAATTAACCTTTAAAGTAAATGAATATGGATGCTTCTGAGTAAATTTATATCTTCTTGTATATATTTAAGGTCAATATTAGAACATTGTATCACGTGACTACATCATATTTCATAAACATAAATGCTCATGAGGATGAAAATTGAAAAGTTCAAGTGGATGAAGAAAATTGTATGTAGGACTCTACCATAGATTTCATCTATAGAACTATGTGGTGGGACTCAATATTTGTAGCCATTGACATCATGTGGTAGGAATATAACAACTTATGTTTAAGGTGGATCACATCACATGATGGAGACCAACCTATGTTTATGTGCACCATGTTGTGTATCAGATTAGATTAGTTCCATTTGTAGGTGTCCATACATAAAATACATGCAATGACTAAGTAAAAACAAGATATACCTTAAATTTATATAAGGAATAATGGTCAGAGATTTCATGATGTTAACGTTTCTAAATGAAAGTTATATATATTAAGAATGATAAATGAGGACATGTTAAGTATTGTGATATGTTAGAATTGTAGCTTTTAAGCAGTAAATCTCATCCTCGATTGGATTTCTGGTTTAATAGTTGGTGGTAAGTATTGTCTTTTTCATACTATATATATCAAGAGAACACGGAAACCCCAAAATCACGGTTCCTAGGAGGAACTTATGACACAAGTGAATCTTTTTGGGGAATATTTGAAGATTTATTAAATCAGGCCATGCTCTAAGTTTAGATTTGTAAAGTAGTAGTATGATGGTGAATAGATACCAAGTTTAGGTTTATAATGATATAGAATGAAAAAAAAATAAGGAATTTTTATGGGTTTGAATCGTTATTTTAGAGGAAGATATGAATCATGTTGTGCTTTTGAGTTTAAATTTTTTTTTTGTAATGGGATAGTATGATAGTGACTAGGAGTATCCTTAATACCCTTTAAGGTGATACACTAATAATGTTATGTTAATTTTTGATACTTGGAAAATGTGTGCTATAATTAATCAAGTATTGTTCAATTTTCTAGGATCTTAATTGATGAGGTTCTTCATGATATTTATATAAGATAGATACTAACAAATGTGATGTGATTAATGTTCCATTTCATTTTCTTAAGGTTAATCTAAGATGGTGACTACAAGTACCTTGGGTTGATCTAGTTAACAACATCATGATAAGATCAATAAAGTTATCAAAGGTAATGTTGAGAAAGTAATTTTAATCTAGTGGTCGTCCAAAGATAGGGAGCACCTAGTGCAATGAGCATAAGGGTGCAATAAGCCCTTTTGAGCAATGAGCTTTTCTAGTGCAAGTTTATGTGGAGAAATTGCTTTTGTTGACTCACTAATTGCAAGTAATAAGGTTATACTAATGATAATGAATCATGAGATTGTATCTAATGTGGATGTTTCAAGTCTAACAAAAAGGGAGAATGTTATGTGCGTATAAGCATACTTATGATGTTTGTTTCACCTTTCCGAGTGGATGTATCATTGGAAACATGCACTAGTGAATTGTTGAAATAAGTACAATATATGCATGACCATCATGTATTCTAAGGTGACATAAAGAAAGGGAGTTGACATTTATAGTTTGAGGCATATATTTGTCTGACCTAATTAGATACATAGTAAGATAAATGATGGTTAATAATGAGATGACCGCATACACCCTTAGCATGCGAGTGAGCTTTAATATAATACTGCATGGTATATGTGAACCCTTAAGGTGGGTAATTATTAAAATTTTGAGGATGAAAATTTCTATAAGGTGGGTAGATTTGTAACACTCTAAAATTTAGGGTTTCATAACCCAAAAGAGTTTGCATAGATTAGTAGACTTAATGACAATGAAAACCTTAGCGGAGATAGAATTGATAGTTTTATCATGTGTTAGATTCATGAAAAGGAGTGAAAGGATGGTTATCATAAAACTTGAGACGAAGGATGATGCTCTAGGACATATCTCTAGTATTTGATAACTGGTGAGTGATGATGATTACCAAATAACTAATTCATATTGTGGAAATATGTGATTACAACTCATCTATCTTTGAGTAGTTATTTAATTTCTTACACGTTCTTGTCATGTGACCTTTCCGTGATAATGGAAATACATGTAACATTATTATTTAGATACAATGAGAGGAGCTTTGACTATTGATAATAATTACAGATCATTGTAGTAATCTTGAAAATAATTGGGATACACAGAGTTGTATAGCTAGTAGTTAATCACATTATCGTGATATTGATACAATAATTATCTAAGACTTGTTAATAAGAGGAGCCAAGGCCGTGGAAGGCTTCTGCTTATACGTGTTGGAGGTTGGTATATACATGGACTAATTTTTGATATTTTGAAAACCTGTGGTATATACAGTATCGTATACATGAGCATCTGGATTCTTTAGGACTTCTTGCTACCAGTACCCCAAGATCTATGAACACACAACCTAATAGGGTACAACTACATAGCACAGATATCAAAAGCCAGATTTCAACGCCTATAAAACCTGACTGAAAGACGATCGCGGTTTGGAGACCTCGGACATGGCGTGAAGTTCTCCTCCGACATGGTATTAGGAACGAGGTTCCAATTCATCTCTGGCAGCACTGGATGGCGCTATGAGGGCGGCCACAAGGTCACAACCCAGGGAGGGATCAAGTTCGTCAGAGCAAGGCCGATCTGCATGTGGGGGAGGTCATTGGGATAGAGGCAAGTTACCTGGAAGCTTGGATGGCTAGAGAGATCTCCAGCCGCTGGAGCAGCGCTAGGGGATGGCGCTCTATAAAACAGAGGAAACAGGGCCCCTTTCGCAACCTGGAGAATAGATGGTGTGATCACAGAGTTATGAGGAGCAACGACGTTGAAAATCAAGGAGGAGAGTTCCAGGAGCTGAAGCCTTGCCTCGTTGGAGCTTCTGCAGGCGGAAGGAGACTAATCTCGCGATTGATCCGTTTAGCAGGCGGCTTCCTCCTTTAAGAGGGTGCCCTACATCCTAGCCGCTAGATGAAATATGAAGGGATGAGATCTCTGAAAAAAGGTAAAAGATTAATAAATTCATATAATGAGATCCGTATGTCCGATTTTATTGTATAAGGTATCTTTGTGAATCGATAGGAGTCTAGAATTTTATAAAAATATTGGATCTAGAGTTTGATGTCTATTTTAGCTAATAATTAAACTAAAAGTAATATATACCATTTATACTTGATCGACGAATATTAATAGGATATATTGGACAATAATTATTGAAGTGATTATTTATACCCTTGATGATGCCTAGTAATGATATGTATATCTGATCATGATACAAATGCAATATATCATAGCTTATGCTTGACCACCTGATTAGGGGCAGATAATGTCAAGATGATAAGTAATTGTCCAAAACATTCTTGTAAGATTTATATGACTTCAAAACCTATTTCTAACCTCCTATATTAGTAACTGTGTAAGTAGAATGTTCTAGTGAAAATTTCTATACATTTGAGATGGTATGCGAACCCTAATTAGACCTAGGAGGTGTGGATTTGGCTTTATAGATTTTCATGAATTGTTCATGATATTTTCAGAACTAGGGTTTTGACTTAAAGATTGAAGAACAAAACTTAGGTTTCCGCAACAAAGGTAAGTGGTTCATGCCTTGAGTTTCAATTTACTACATTCATTCAGTTTTACTCACTTAATCATGTTTAAAGTTAATGTTATATATGTTATGTTGTGAGCACCTTAATGTTTTAAGAGGTATTCATATATGCACATCTTATTAGATTTGTTGCATACACGTTATATGTTCAAATTAGAAAAGTTTTAAGAATACACCTCTTCATGTTTAAGACCAATAAAGCAATTATGGGAAGAAAAAAACCTAAGTAAGATAAGATCAAATCAGTTAAAGAATAGGCCTCGTCATGTCTGAGATCAAGTAATGTGATTATAGGTGGAAAATCTAATGTAAGATAATATCATATCATATCAGATTAAGAACATATAATTAGGCCCTACTCATGAACGTTTTATGAAAGGTTGGTGACTCATAAGCCCCCTTTATTTTAGTAGGTTCAAGTCCAATCTTATTTTCTTTCAGTGTGTTCAAAAGGTTGTTCACTTTCAGTGTGTCTGGTATGTTTATGTTCATGTTCACTTTCAGTGTGTTCAAAAGACTCTTCATTTTCAGTGTGTTCGGTATGTTTATGTTCCTATTCACATTCAGTGTGTTCCAATGATTGTTCACTTTCAGTGTGTTCCAATGATTGTTCACTTTCAGTGTGTTCAGATGGTTGTTCACTTTCAGTGTGTTCGATGTCTTTGTTCATTGAGTAGGTGCACTAATAAGGAAGTTTAATCAAGTTAAGAACACATCTTTACATCATGAATAATGTTTAAGTATGTTTGTATCAATTTTAAGCTTAATGCTAAGTGATGATCTTTTTATTACTGAAACCCAACCACTTACAATTGATTTGTCCAATGCATGGTTGGGGGCGCGATCCCCGCAAGTAAGGAGCAAGTTTCAAGGATAAAGTCATTTGATATGCAAGGACAAGCTCAAGGATCTATGTACAAGCTCAAGACCTAATGGGGTGTCATATGTGAGATCCAAGGAAGATGAACCAGTTTATCAGATATACCATGTTTTACATTCTTTGTTGTAAGCTTTGTGCAAAACGTATGTATGAGAATCAATGTATCTATCTCCTATAAATTATTTTTATTATTGCAATGAACGATACATGCTATTTGTGACGTTCTCCATACTTCCATGATGTTGTTTTATGGATTGCACTTGGGGGTGTTACAAAACCAAACAACCGGCACTGAAAATCAGGTCACCCAGCTGTAGTAGGATCAATTGCAACAGCCAAGATATAACACATTTTCATGGTGTAGTATGTGCATGGTATGCTGCTTTTTATTTATTTACTTATAGATTGGAGACATGCTCATTCAAATGTACTAATAAAAAAACTCTAAACAATTATCATACACAGAATAATATAAAGTAATAGATCGTTGATATAACAAAATCAAATATTAGGATGCCTAAAGATTGGATTTTTCATTTTTAGTCTAGCCTTTTTCACTTTCCAACAGTTACAAAACTCTGAAACTCTACGCTTAGCACCCAAAAATAACATATCTAAAAGCAAAGACAAGTCAGGTCGAGCGAGCTCAATTACAAAGAACGTATTCATAAATTTTACCATGGCCATTATATTGGCTGTTATACAAACTTCAATATGATATACAACAAGAATTCTGAATACAAATGTCAAATCTTTCAGCCAGACTGGAACTTGTGTCATTAAAAGTGTTGCAATTTATATCTCCGAAGCTGTTTATGGCGGTAAACAGTCATGACCGCAGCCCAACAACGATTGTGCACTGGGAATCAGCTTAAGAAATTACATTCTGGTCATCCTTAAATGTTTCATCGAAATACCATTTAGCCTGCATTCCTTTCGGCAGTCAGCTGGGTATATCAATTAAGATAACCAACCTCTCTTTGATCAAAAACTTGGATTATGCTTCGACAGCAGCAGATTCAGCCCCTGTAATTGTGTCCATAACATCAGCATCCTCAGCTCTTTTCCTAGGTGGTAGTCCTTTTGCTATTCCATACCGTATTGTTACCCTCTCCAGTAGCTCTCGGCCGTCCATTTCAGACAACATTATACTCAAATTTGTTCTTCCTTTCCAGCATACTATAGCGATAGGAGATTCTCTTACATCAGTTACAACTGAAGGTTCTTCTTCTGCAATAAATGAAATGCAGTGCATTCTTCAATAACATAGTGATCACAGTGAAATAAGTATTTTCGCAAATTAGATGGCTAACAAGGATGTAACATAGAAGGATGTAAAACTAAAATGTTTTGTGATAGCAGCGTCACCTTTCTTCAAAACAACAACACAGCAGCCAGAAAGCAAACTGGATGCTTTCTCAGCAAAATTCGCATCTACGAAATCTGCAAATTTGATATTTCGATACTGAAGAAGATGTTGGAAATCAACTAACGATGCATGTACAATTTGATTGCCAATGTATGGAAGTAGCAGTGGCAACCCTTCAGATGATATACGAAAAGCACATTGTGATGTCATGTCCTTTGATGTTTGCCTCTCCTGAAACAATGAACAATAAAGCTCAATGCAGTAAGCAGAAGTTCCCGAAGTTGGTCTTAACCAGAAATTCTAGGACCTTCAATACATGGTTTATCTGCACGTCCAAGTGTTACAGCAATTTTTTTCCCATTTACTAATGCTCAAGTATAAAGAATACTGATGCTAAAGTTTTCGTTCCAAAGTGCCAAAGCATGCGTATTGAGGTATATATTGAAATCTTTCTGGTGCACCGTTGATTTGTTCATACGTAGGAATTTTTATGTGTTTTTTCAAGGAAGAACCATTACTGAATGTTAAAGCTTCCAATGCTTACCTTTTGCTGGTGCAAATTTGCTTCAGATGTCTAGCTGCTAAAAAAATTTGACCCTAATCATGATACTCACAGAAGACAAGTAGGTACACTGGTACAGAACTTTACCATTTACCACAATGCAAATGAATTGCAGACAAGGAGTCGTGTTTACAGCATCAAATGAGATAATTTTTAAATATTCACTTACCTTCAAAGCCACAGTGCAAGGGGTAAGCTTCTGGATATATGTTGCCATATACAATGCATCTACTTACTCGTTTTAATTAAATGGTGTAAACATAAACATATATGTGCACATCAGTATTGAGCAGTAGTGATCTATGATCTAACCAAGGAGCTAACTAGGAGGCCTCAGGTTCAATACATGTATGGTCTGAATTATTGTGAGATTTTTTGGTTGGTGTTCTGCTTTGCACCACGAATACATTGTCGTAGCCTATAACTTACACCCCCTGAGTTGAATCTCCACGAGGACATAAATGATAGGTGAGTTCTCCGTTAGGGCTTTGATACATGCACATACACAGCCTGCTAAATGTCGACGAATATGTTGCTGAAATTGTCCCCAACATCAAACCCCTGACAAGATATAGATACAACCGTGTAGCCCCATTGCTGACCCACCGTTTTGGATTATAACACTTGTCACCATTTACACATGTTGAGTGGGGATGAGTTGTTGAAAATGGTGAAGAGAGTTGTTGCACTAAATTTAGGAAAACTCAATCTCTAGCTTAATGTAAGATTGTTTTTTATGTATAAATAATTTACCCACCCCTCTATAACATCTACTGTTAATATATCTTTACTTATATCTTTACTTTGTGTTTATTTCATATTTCATATTACTGCTGTACCTACATGTAATTTTCCTTTTACTATAAATAGAGATGAGAACCCTATTGGGTCTCTCACGTTGCCAGTGTGCAACAACGCTCCATCTGTCTCTTCCGTTCACATGGTATCAAGAGCAGGTTAAGCTCCAGCCGCCGGCCCTCCCTCCCGCCCGGCGCCGTCCCTCCCTTCCGCCCCCCCTTCCCCCCCCCCTCTTCTCCCTTCCGCCGCCGGCCCTTCTCCAGCCGCCGGCCGCCGCCGGTCCTTCTCCAGCAGCCGGCCGCCGCCGCCAGCAGCAGCGGCTGCTGCTCCTCGCCGCCGGCGCGCGGCAGGAGCGCGGAGCCTCCCTGCGGCGCTGCTGATCGCCGCCTAAGGGAGGGTTCCCACCCCCGTCCATCGCTGCTGGACTTCGGTAGTCCCTCTCATGCTGCCGTAGGTCCAGCCGCAACGATCTAAAGGCTCCGTCTACGTCTCCGGGCTCTTTTTCAGCCTTTTCGGTTCCTTTTTCGGGCGCCGATCTTGCTGCTTGGGGATCTCCGGTTGATCCAACGGCCTTCTAAAGCCCTACCCGGAGGTCTCGTCTCTTCCACAGTGTCTTCCTAATCACATCTCCTTCATGTGTGATTAGGAACTTCTCGTTTGAAGGCTGTCGATGCGTCAGTAACGCATCCTCTTTTCAGTTTCTGTTGTGACGTGTATCTCTCCGTCACGGGACGTGTATCTGTCTGTCCACTCAGCCTTCTGTGTGACGTGTATCACTCTGTCACCCATATCTCAGTTGCATCATGGAGAACAAGACCTATTATGAGGTCTCGCCTATTCCTATCAAGCTTAATGGGAAGAATTTTCTGCTATGGATGAATGCGGTTCATACTGTCTTGGAATCGCGCGATCGGGCAAAGTTTGTTGATTCTGCACCTCTCACTAGCACTGACAAAGACTATGCCGAGTGGAAACGTCTTGACAGCCTAGTGAAGACTTGGCTATGGGGTAGCATGGAACCTTCTATTGCTTCGAGGTTCATGTTCTACTCCACTGCTAAGGAGATTTGGGATGCCGTTAAGCAGCACTATGCTCAGGAGAAGAATGCTCTTCGCCAGTTTATGATCTATGATCGTCTGTTTGCAGAGAAACAGGGTGATAGATCCCTTGAAGAGTATTTCGGTGTGATTCAAGCTATCTCCCAGGAGTTGAGCTACTATCATCCAGTGAAAGTTGCTGAGCAGATTAAAGATAGAGATGATCTTATCACTGCTAAATTTCTATCTGGCCTTAGCTCCTCATTTGGTTCTGCACGAAGTGTGATACTTGCATCTGACAAAATCCCGAGCCTTGCGGAAGCTTTCTCTAGGATTCAACAGTCCACCTTTGAGTCTGTTGATCCTACTCCTGTTGTTCCTTCTGGAGATTCTCATGCCTCCATTGCTGCAGCAGTTCGCGGAGGACGACCTGCACCTACACCAGCTGACAGACCTGGCTTGGGCAGAGGACGTGGGACTCGTCCTCGATGCACTTTCTGTGACAGACCGGGACACACTGTTGAGAAATGCTGGAAGAAACATGGACGACCTGCCGCCCCACCTGTTGGAGCTGCCAACTGTGCTACTTCTGACTCTACTACTGCGAGCTCGTGTTCCTCTGGCATCACACTTACTCAGGAGGAGTATGACAGGTTTATTCAGGCAACTCAACATTGGAGTATGGGCGCCTCTTCTGCTTCCACAGCAAATCTTGCCTCTACCGCGGGTAATCAGGCTACATCTTTTATGGCTTCTGGATCCGCAACTCCCTGGGTGGTTGACTCTGGTGCCTCCCAGCACATGACTGGTATGAGGCGATTGCTCCGCACATTTGACTCATATATTCCTCACCCATCTGTTACCTTGGCAGATGGTTCTGTGAGGAAGGTGGTAGCTAGTGGTTCTGTGTCCCTTACACCAGATATTGATTTGAAATCTGTTCATTTTGTACCTGAATTTCCTTTCAATTTGCTTTCTGTTGCCAAGTTGATTGACACTGTAAACTGCACAGTAAATTCGGGCCTTCTTGCTTTGTTTTACAGGATCTCAAGAGTTTGAAGATGATTGGTGGGGGGCCTAGGAAAGGTGATCTCTACCTCTTTCCTGGTGATTATCTACCTCGCCATCCACCTCCTGCTCCAGTTTCCTCCGCCATGCTGAGTGGTTCCCCCTTGTTGTGGCATTGCAGATATGGCCATCCTTCCTTAGAAAGCTTGAAGAAATTGGAACCCGATCTAGCTCATGTGTCCTCATTAGAGTGTCAGTCCTGTCAGTTGGGCAAACATCATCGGTTGTCCTATCCTGTTCGTGTCAATAATCGGGCTTCTAGTCCGTTTGAGTTAGTCCACAGTGATGTATGGGGTCCTGTTAAAAACCAGAGTTATAATGGTTTTAGCTATTTCATTTCTTTTGTGGATGATTACTCTCGCATGACATGGATTTATCTTTTAAAAAGTCGTGAATCTGTGCTTTCCATTATCAAACATTTTCATAAACAAATTCAAGTTCAATTTAACTGCAATATCAAAATTTTTCAATCTGATAATGCCCTTGAGTATGTTCAGAAAGCGATGAATGAGTTTTGCAGTTCGGTTGGTATGATTCATCACACCTCTTGTCCTCACACTCCTATGCAGAATGGTGTTGCTGAGCGAAAGAATCGCCATCTCTTGGATATCACTAGGTCTATCATGTTTGAATCCAATGTGCCTAAACGTTTCTGGTCTGAGGCTCTTCTCACTGCCTGTTTTTTGATTAATCGGCAGCCCTCTTCTGTTTTGCATGGGCGCACTCCCTTTTCTGTCTTACGCCCTATGGATAAACCGTTTCATGTTCCGCTTCGGGTTTTTGGTTGTACATCCTTCGTTCATAACTTTGATCCCAAACAAGACAAACTCTCTCCTAGGTCCTTGAAAACCTTGTTTCTTGGTTACTCTGGTACGAGTAAAGGTTACAAGTGTTATTGCCCGAGTTTGCGTCGTATGTTTGTTTCTAAGGATGTCACCTTTCATGAAACCAGTCCATATTTTGCACATGCTATGAGCAAGGGGGAGCAATTGAGTGAGGGAGTGCCACCCGCAATTCAAAGTGAGGGAGTGCCACCTATCATTGTTGAGGACATACCGCATGATCCACCTACCATTCAACCCTATACCCAGGTTTATCACAGGCGAGGTAGACAGGATCCAGATGAGGTAGCGGCACAAGTCCATGAGCCTCCCTCGCCATCTTCTACTCAAGAGATTCCTGCAGAGGCTTCTAACCTTGATCTTCCTATTGCTGTCCGGAAAGGTATACGTTCATGTACTATTCGTCATCCCATATCAAATGTATGTTGTTTGTCGCACTTATCTACACAGGCTCGTGCATTTTCTGTTGGGATGGACTCCATTAAGATACCAAGAAACCACTTAGAGGCTCTAAAGGACAGTGGCTGGCAGCAGGCAATGCAGGTGGAAATCTCTGCTCTGATTGACAATGGCACATGGGATCTTGTTACTTTACCTGCGGGCAAGAAAGTTGTGGGCTGTAGATGGGTCTTTACAGTCAAACACAACCCTGATGGATCGATTGAGCGGTTGAAGGCCAGATTGGTAGCAAAAGGCTACACACAGACATATGGAGTGGACTTCTTTGAGACTTTTTCTCCAGTTGCTCGTCTCAATTCTGTGCGGATCCTTATATCTCTAGCTACTACCTTTGATTGGCCTCTTTTCCAGCTGGATGTCAAGAACGCCTTTCTTCATGGAGATCTTCAAGAAGAGGTGTATATGGAGCAACCACCAGGTTTTGTTGCTCAGGGGGAGTGTCAGAAAGTCTGCAAATTGAAGAAGGCTATCTATGGGTTGAAGCAATCTCCTCGAGCTTGGTTTGACAAGTTCAGTGTTGTTGTTTTACAGATGGGCTTCTCTCGTTCCATGACTGATCACTCTCTATTTTATTCAAATTCTTCTGGTGGGTCCATAATTATTGCTGTCTATGTTGATGATATTGTGATTACTGGCAGCGATTCTACAGGCATATCACGTGTGAAGGAAGGACTACAACAACACTTTCACACAAAAGACCTGGGGAAGCTGAGATACTTTCTAGGGATTGAGGTTCTTAGATCCCATGCAGGTATAAATCTCTCCCAGAGAAAGTATGTGCTTGACTTGCTACAGGAAACGGGTATGACTGATTCTAAGCCCGTATCCACTCCTATGGATTATCACATCAAGGAGGTGGAAGATGATACTGCATATTCAGATCCAGGTCATTACAGGAGAATAGTTGGGAAGTTGATTTACCTAACTGTCACAAGACCTGATATTTCTTTTGCTGTTGGAGTAGTAAGTCAACACATGTGCACACCACGACAGTCACATTGGACAGCTGTATGCAGGATTCTGAGATATCTGAAAAGTGCTCCTGGAAAGGGGATCACTTATTATAAACCCAAGAGTCCTCTATCTTCTTTGACTCTCACAGGTTATGCAGATGCAGATTGGGCTGGTAATCAAGTTGATAGAAGATCCACATCTGGCTACTGCACCTTTCTTGGTGATCATCTGATTACTTGGAAGAGCAAGAAACAACAAGTGGTAGCACGGTCTAGTACTGAGGCTGAGTACCGTGCTATGGCACATGCATGCTGTGAACTGCAATGGATCAAATCTGTCTTATCTGAGCTGAAGATTTTGATTCAAACTCCCATGATTCTCAAGTGTGACAATCAATCTGCTATACATATTGCCAGGAATCCTGTCTTTCATGAGCGCACAAAGCATATAGAGGTTGACTGTCATTTCATCCGAGATCAGATAAAGAATGGCAATGTGGTGACGCCATATGTCAAGTCTGAAGATCAACTAGCTGATATCTTGACAAAGCCATTAGGTCCAGCAGTGTTCCAGAATTTATGCGGCAAGCTGGGCATCCACAATGTGTACACTCCAGCTTGAGGGGGAGTGTTAATATATCTTTACTTATATCTTTACTTTGTGTTTATTTCATATTTCATATTACTGCTGTACCTACATGTAATTTTCCTTTTACTATAAATAGAGAGGAGAACCCTATTGGGTCTCTCATGTTGCCAGTGTGCAACAACGCTCCATCCGTCTCTTCCGTTCACATCTACAATTATTTCTAAGATTTATTGTAGATCCTACATGATCTCTCCTATTTCAGTCATTCCTCATTTCTTTGAAGAAACACGTAAATTTGGTAATCCAGCACTCAACTACTATGATTTTTGTGAATCTACAAGAACACGAGTTATCTGATTGTAGATCCAAACACTTCGCTGAAATCACAATATTCATCACAATTTTGTTTCGTTATCAAGATAAATTCAATATTAGAAATTACAAGGGTAATTATCTATATGATTGGTATTGGTCATTAACTAGGAAGCACGGACACGGACACAGACACGGACACGGATACGGACACGGACACGGGACACGGCAATTTTTAAAAATGTAGGACACGGACACGGGGCCGGACACGGCAAATTGTTTTTTCCACATGTATATGTATACATTATTGATGTATAAACACATTCTATTATAAGAAATTTAATTGTGGAGTTTGCATTTCATTTACTTAAAAGACATACAATCATCCATCAAACACATTCATCCAAATAGGAAAAACCCATCAAATACAACAAGCATGGCCTAGTGATATTTATAAATTTATGTAAACACATTCATGTCCATGCTTCCAATCAATTAAAAGCAAATTGTCAATTTAAATCATAAAGCAATGACTTTTGAAGAGTAAATAAACAATAATTAGACCAATTCAACAATAAAGAAATCCAACTCAAAATGATGTATGATTAAATACAGTAAATGCTAAAGATTTGTATAATACAACTGAACCAACAGCAGCAATTATTGTTAACATTATAACAAAACAGAAGAAAAAGACTTATTAGAAAAAGTGGGCATAGATTGATAGAGGGGCAGGATTACAGTAAGAAAACAAAGAAAATTTGGAGTAAAATTGAGGAGAAGGGGATCAAATATCAGTGGGTTAGGGAACATGGACGGGTTTAGTTTTTTTTCCTAACATAACTGGACATGGATGTGGCTGGGCTGGGTCATCCGTGTCCAAGCCGTGTGCCAATCGTGTCCTAGCCGTGTCCAAGCCAAAAACTCTTCAAAAAAAAGTTGGACACTCTGGGGCCGTGTCCACCGCGTGTCTAGCATTGTCCACGGCGTGTCCGCGTCCGACACGCGGCAGACACGGCCACGGCACCTCCCGGGAAGTGTTCGTGCTTCCTAGGTCATTAATTTATTTTAGCAGTCACCCATGTTGTATAGAAGTGAATGTTGACCTGTAAAAAATTAGCCTTGACAAAATGAATGTGGTACAGATGTGTTTGTCAATATGGATGTGGGAAGACAAGGAAAGATTGCTTGAAATTTAATATTTCAGGAATAACCTTAGGAGTGGTGAGTATCAAAGACAAGTAATGTGAGGGTCATCTAAGATGTGGTATGAACATGCTTCAGCTATGGAGATTGATATATGTACGTATTAGAGAGTCAAGTTAATTCAGTTATTCAAAGGTATAGGAACTACCAAAGGTACTAAAGAAACAAGAACAACAACTACTAATTCATCAGCTTATTCAAAGGTTTTGTAAAATCTTCTAAAATGTTAATTGGTAAAAGTATTGGAGTGGGTTGAATGTATTTTCCGAAATAACTCAACCCTTTTTTGGTAAGACCCGCATATTCTAGTTGTACATGGGCCCAAGTGTGCCTTGGCCCATTAGAGTTTAGTCTAAAGTTTATACGCTTCCCCCTTCTCCTATATATTGGAGGGGGATTCCTCTTATCAATCACATTGCATAGCCATCTTTTAATTTACAACATGGTATCAGAGCAGTGATCCAACCCCAACCTTAGAGAAGAGAAAAGGATTGTTCTCACCTACAGGCGGTTGCCGCCCTTACTTTGTTTGGTCCTCCGTCGGGCAGTGCTTGTCGTTGTTTACATGCTCCGCCCAAAGGCCTTCCTTTCTTCTCTTCCCATCTTTGTCGCCACAATCCCTCTATAATCACCTCGACTCCCGTAATATCCAACCCCTCGCTGCAGTACAAATTGTCCTTTTGTAAGATATACATGATTTCATTTGTGGCAGCATCCTATGGTTTTGGCTTATTTTTCTTCTATCTACTTCTATTTGGTGGCATGTATGAAGATTTATGCTCGATTTTCCTTCAAAAGTTCATTGTAGACATTTTTTCGGGGCTCCACCCCCGAGCCCCGCAAGGGTCGACCTCCCCTCGACTCCCGCTTGTTGAGGAGCAGCGGGACCCCCTAATTGAGAGGCCACGCCCCCCCAAACCCCCCGGCAATGTTACGGCCTATTCCCCCCCCCCTATAGCATTGCTTTATCATTGTCCGCCTCAACCACTCCTAGTTCTTTCCGTAGTTGGTGTGAGGGGGGAATAGAGGAGATATGAGATGGAGAGGAAGATTATATTCAGTTGCTCCATATATTTGTGGATCTTTATGCACTTCTTAAAGAACTTATGGACTTCTACGATTGATATTTGCATCTGAAACTCCTAAACTGTTATATGCTTCTTGGAGAGCTCACTATCTAGAGCTTCATGTCTACTGCTTGCTTATTTAAGATGGTCTTCTATCTGACTACGTCGACTCTACCTTCTACTTTTTGTTTTGTGCTTTATTTGTATGTTGACTTTGTTTGTGCCTAGCGCGCGTTGACTTTTCTACTGTGAACCAACACTCTAGAGTTTTCTGCTGTGAACCAGCACTCACTGGACTACAACGATAGCGACTGTGATGAAGACTCTAACGCCTTCTTGTTGTTGTTTACTACTACTACAAATGCCACATTCTTTTGATCAAGAAGCTTCTGCTACCTGCTTTGGATTATCTACTTGAGGGGAAATATTTGAGTGATTTCTTGTATGGGTTTGGCTTATCTTTGTATCTGCTTCTTACTAGCTTGGGATTCTCCCAAGCTTTAGCTTGAACCTTGAGGGGGAGTATTAGAGAGTCTGGTTAATTTAGTCAATTAAGTTGTTTGAGTCTATTTATATATGGTCCAAAGGTGTCTTAGCCCATTAGGGTTTAGTCTAAAGTTTGTATGCTTCCCCCTTCTCCTATATATAGGAGGGGGATTCCTCTTATCAAATATATCGCATAGTTGTCTTTTACTTTACAATAGTATGAATTTGAGGAAATCTTATTGAGTTGAGCACAATTAAAAGTAGAAGACAACAGTCTAAATCAAATCTACGAGAGCTTGTAAGGTAATATTTAATATCTTTACATCTTGGTGAGAAAATGACCTATAAGATGCCGAATGGAAAATAAGGATTTATGTAGTCGACCCCAACATGGTTGGGAATGAGGTTAAATGAAGATGACTACAGAAGGATATTGAGCAATCAAGAATTTTTATTTTTATATTTTTCGATGGTTAGGTCCAAACCTTGTTTTAATCAAGCAGCCCTAATTGGCCAATCAAGTGAGTCATACGAAGAAAACTGCTCAACAGAAAAATGCTCAGCAAACTGCTTCAGCCAAGATTTCACAAGTACATGGGTTGGACCGCTTAAGCGGCAGAAACAGGCATTTTATAAATCAATGTCCACATGATTTATAAATGAAGTTGTTTTATCTGTATGTTTTGTTCTTGTAAAAACCATGAGTTACTTTATTTTGGTGAAAACACTAGGAAACAATTAGGTCATTCCTTGACTCACACATCAAGACCCCCCATCTCCTATACGACATTAGTTGTGCATGAATAAGAATATTTATATCTACAGCATGTGCCTGTAAAATTTCATGGGATAATTCCTTGTTGTCAGTGTCAAAACCAATGGGGATGCATTTATCAAAATTTTCATCAAGATTTCTAAGAATTTGCATCTGTCAAATATTGAACCGTTGAAACGGCAAAAAGAATTGGCATTTTCTTCGGTACTTGTAATGTGCAAGAGGGTATAATGTTTCACGTTGCAATTATTTCCTATATGGGATTTAAAGATAACACAATATATGCATGGCCTACAGATCCAAAAATTTTGGGCCAGCTTCAGGCTATACTTTACACCTAAGGAGGTTGTTTGGGTTCCTATGATATGCAATAGAGGTTTAAATATAAGTACTTTAATGTATTAATTGCAATTAACTCTAGTAATGATTACAAAAGTCGGCATAGATGTCGATCTAAAGGTGCAAATAAAATGGACACTAATAGTAGTAATTGATAATAATGTGGATAGAATATCTAATTTAAAGATTAGGGCTTTATAAAGAACATTCATACCTAAAAATAGGCTAGGGGCTGGCAAAATTATCCAAAGGCGGCAAATAAGCTAAGCATTCAGGCCTTGGAAACACCTTTACGCCTAAATAGCCTAGATGTTTACCTTGACAGGTTAGAATAGCTAATATAGCTACCACTGACACCTTTCACTGGGAAAAAGATAATATTTTCTTTGAAGTTCTAATATCTAGTGTTCTTCGTCTGATCATTGTTGTGTACTCAACCTCAAAGGTTACCAGAGTTCTATCTTTAAAAATGATGGACAATCTATCATGACCATGTAATGGAAAATCATGCACCCACATTAGCAAAATGAGCTTCACCTTAAAGTGATCCATATGGCTAGCATTACTTGAACAATGTACTGTTACCACCCTATAGTTGTATAACATATATTTATTAGAAATAAGATGTGTAAATCTTTGGTATACATCGCAAACATATCATATTTGGGACTGATCATGACGGGTCCAATTTATTGAATGGGCTGAAATAGATGATGACCTGAACATTTGGTTAAAGCACCGCTTTGTTTTTTCATTAAAGGATTGTGTGAAATCCCAAGTAAATGCAACCTAATTTCGTAATTGCTTAGGACAAAAGGACTGAAAGTCTACATTTTAACTTTTTTTGTTTAAGGTGGTAAGTAGTTCCACCTTAAAGAAACACTGTGATGGAAAAATATAATCAGACGAACCTAGACAAAGAGCATTGTGAGATTAGAACAAAAGATGGAAGAGAAATGGACTGACTGTATGAAGTTATGATGGAAGTACAGGAAAGAAACGTCCAATACATTAAGCAATGACAGCAACGCTAAAACTGGAAGTAATGTCATAAACCTAACAATATGGCAAAGCTTCAAATTTCAAAAGAAAATACTTACAAAAAGCTTCAAGCCAAGAGAAGCTATTTTCAGACGATTGCCTGCTTTAAGATTTAATTGAAGAATATCATGAACTGATTTCGATATATAATAAATCCTTTTTACGTGTCCAGCATCTTCATTTCTGCTAATAAGGTGACCTTCAAGTGGGAAAGATGAAGCAAGACCATAAAAAGTCTGTATGCTATCAATTGCCACCTTGTCATTGAAGAATACAACCGGATCAATTCCCTTCCATTTCCCCTGTGTCTGTGACTTTCCATTGACCTGCTTTTCTCTATGTCTGCCTTCAGTTACCTCACTAGCATCACCTTTGTCTCCATTTTTCTCATTGGGAGAAAAAACATTACAGGTAATTCCAAAAGAAGCATTTACAACAGTATGATTTCCTCCATTCAGTAGACTACCTTCAGAGTTGAATACATCGGCACTCTGCTTGCAGATATTTCCGGACATATTTTTCATTTCCACATTTCCAAGATATTCATTCTCTCGTTCGGTGTTGTTTGCATTTGGCACTTCATCTTTAACAGTGATAGTATGTCTGTTGTGGTTCCGTGGTTTCCCAGATTCCACTGCAGGTGAAAAATGGCATTGAGAATGAAAAGTACGCAACAGATGAGATGATAAATAAAATTGGAGCGCTCACAGTTACCTTTCAGAGGAGAAACCTTTTGGAAGACAGCAATGAAAAATGCTCCACTGTTTTGATCATGGGGAAGTATCCTCATGCAGCGTTCTAATGGAAAACTAGATGTTTCCTCTTTGCCACTGTTGTCTGTGCCTTCTGCAGACATACTTACTTCAGATGTTTCAACTAAATCAACTGCAGGCTCAGTATTGACAATTTGATTCGTACAAGTCACTTCATCAGGGAGAGAAGCTCGGCTGCAAGGGAATATGCTTCGCAAAATGGTGCTCTTCCTGTTATAAGGGACATCACTGTAGGAAGACAGCCATAGACCTTTATCTCGAACCTGTAAAACATAAAATAAGTACAATCTAGTTTAAATCTAACGCAGAGAAGCTGTAACACTTCACAATCATGCAACGAACAATATATTATCATAAGGAATCAGATTTCCAAGTTCTAGAACCATAGGTATAAGTATTTCAAGTTGGAATGTCAATCATTCTGGATAACCATCAACTGTTGAAATATGTGACTTTCGAATAAAAAGGAACTCATGCTATGGATGTAACACAAAATAATTGTTTAACTAAAAGAATCTTATTCAAATACAACATAACAGCCAGTTCTGTGTCAATAAAAGCGGCATTAAATAATCAGATAACTGATGTCCATTCTCATCTTTTTGCACTATACAAACTACCATGAGAGCAATAACAAAAGCATTGTGGATGGATGAAAAAGAGAGAATGAATGGTGCATTCTGTCGACGTATATTCTTATTTTATTCATGTTCTTGTATGCTCACGCCATTTCTTATATTATCATCTCTGTTGCATATCCATTCAGTTTGCATCTCTACACAGCATCCGTAACTTCTACATTTTTTGTTAACATAAACAAATATATTATTTTACTAATATCTGAACTTAAGCAAAACCGATAATGATCAAACAAGTCTGCCATTTTTTGGATAAACAAATTTCCGGGTCCTTTCACGAACGATAAATGCATGCATACTACCAAAACATAACAAAATCTAAGCAGCAACCTGCCTATTCTCTAAGCTCTCTATGCAATCAATGTGTCTAATTTCCAATTGAAGACCAAGACCTAAAGAGAAATATTGCAGAAAGTACCTTCCATTTTGTAAGTCCTGGACGCCGAACTAGTTGTGGAAGCTCACCAGAAACATCCAAAAGCTCAACTGAGTTCCCACTTCTGAAAAGCACCTGCACAATGAAAATAATGAAATGAAGCACAATAGGAAAAAAAATACAGAAGTGATTTTAACTCTCCCTGACACACTGCAAAAAACAAAATGTGTCTAGTAGATTGTAACTTTTTTTTTTAATGACCCAGGAGCGCCGTTGGGCTGCACCCGACGCCTACCTGGGGGGGCCCGAATAGCATGCAAACTCGGGAACCCGGTTAAACCAGATCAGAGGTCGGCTGACCTGACACGCTCAATTCATTTCTGAGAGTGTTGCAGCTGGGTTTCGAACCCGTGACCCTTTGTTAGGGGCCCCCGAGCCTCAACCAGTGCGCCAACTCTCGCCGACATTGTAACTTTGTAATAGTCCATCTTGATTCTGACCATTCAACTCACAAATAGCCATCACAGGACAATGACAAATTCAAATGCTCCTACAGGAACATCAGAAAACGCCAATATGATTTGACATTATAATTTTACTTGGGGATTTCCTCAAAAATACTTACATAGTAAAATTACAATCTTAAAGATAAAATTAACAGTTAAAAACAAAATGTGTCTAGTAGATTGTAACTTTGTAATAGTCCATCTTGATTCTGACCAACTCACAGATCGCCATCACAGGACAATGACAAATTTGAATGCTCCTACGGGAGCATCAGAAAACGCCAATATGATTTGAAAATATTAATTTTACTTGGGGATTTCCTCAAACATACTTACATAGTAAAATTACAATCTTAAAAGATAAAATTAGCACTAAAAACTACAAAAGGACCTATACATGGGTACCTAAAAAATAAGACTTCGAATATTAAAGAAACATCATTGGTTTTACTTATGGTCCAACCAGGAAATTAACTAAAGCTAAATGCATTTCTCAAAGACATACTTAATTCCATGGAGCATTCAGAAAACTTAATCTAAGGTCAATTTCAGTTTATCTTATATTTATTATCAGATTCAAAATTCATTTTAATACGACCGCATAGTACAAATTAGGTAAGAATGCAAGAAGAAAGAGGCATCTATTTTGCTCCGGATAAGGTATGTGATGTAGAACGAACATAGCCTTTTAAATAGTTGATGTAGGACGAGCATAGCCTTTTTAATAGTTTTTATAATGTTTTATTAGTTACCTGGTGTTTTAGGAGTTATTTGATATTTTCTCAGTTGTCTTGTGAGGCCTGTGGTTTAGTCCCACATTGGCTAGTTATCTAGTAAGTCGCTTTTCAACACCTATATATAGTCTTTGTAATGCTCTCAGAAAAGCAGACTTGATGAATGAAATCTTTTGATGAATATTATTCCTTTTGATTAGTTATTTTAGATTAGTTTAGATCTTGATAATTAGTCTTAGACTTTATTCATTAGGTTCCCCATAATGATGTAGGACGAGCATAGCCTTTTTAATAGTTTTTATAATGTTTTATCAGTTACCTGGTGTTTTAGGACCAGTTGTCTTGTAAGGCTTGTGGTTTAGTCCCACATTGGCAAGTTGTCTAGTACGTCGGGTCTCAATGCCTATATATAGTCTTTGTAATGCTCTCAGAAAAGCAGACTTAATGAATGAAATCTTTTGATGAATATTATTCTTTTTATTAGTAATTTTAGATTAGTTTAGATCTTGATAATTAGTCTTAGATTTTATTCATTGGGTTCTCCATTAATAGTTTTTTAGTAGTTTTTATAATGTTTTATCATTTTCCTTGTGTTTTAAGAGTTATTTGATATTTTTCTAGTTTGTCTTGTAAAGTTTGTGGTTTAGTCCCACATTGGCTAGTTGTCTAGTGAGTTGGGTTTAAACACCAGTGTATAGTCTTTGTAATGCTCTCAGAAAAAAAAGACTTGATGAATGAAATCTCTTTATGAATATTATTCATTTTTTATTAGTTATTTTAGATTAGTTTAGATCTTGATAATAAATCTTAGATTTTATTATTAGGTTCTCTATTAGTATGGATGCAAATCTCAGCCATCTTAAATGAGCAAGGGAAGGATTCAAATGATTCAAAAAAATTGCAACAATTGATTGCCATAACCATTAACAATTTTGCATGTGATTTCACGTTTAAAATCCCCTTCTACGACGTGTTTCATTATTAAGAGCAAGGTCAGACAACTTGAGGCAAGATTGCTTCTTGTAATTGACCATGGACTCCATACGGCCTTCATGCTAGTCCGAGTTTGTCAGTGTGGATTGTGCCCAGTTGCTTCCGACATTTTCTCCACACGTTGTGCCCCCTAGTGTCACCTCAACAAAGAAATGCAATGCTCCTTCAAAATTGGACCCAGTTGAAGAGGCCTCACTATTACACACTTAGTTGTAGAACACATCAGACTTTTCCATGGCAAGGAAATTTGGAACGTTGAGATCTAGTGACTCGATCATGTTTTGGGCGCAGATTGCTATCCGCATGTTGGTGATGAGGAGGCAAACATTGGTTTTTCTCACTAATTATCCTACTGCAACAAAATTTGGCCAATTTTTGCGGCCAGATCATTCACAATCGCTCTTACTTCCGCCAACTATGTGACATCAACAAGAGGTCATTGAGCTCGGCATCTTGTCGTTCAAGTCCTTGTTACGCACCATAGTGCATTTGTTGGTATAGTCTGGGAAGAAACATGTGTACATAAATCCACATAAATGACATATGTGGTTGCATCAGGACCCACATGATAGTTGATGTAGGGTGTATAACAACGCACTTGTCGATATCCTACAAATGCTCCACATTACAAGAGAGAGGAAAGGAAGCAACTAACATCACTTTAGGGAAATCTCTTTGAGTATTACATAATTAGAACAATGAATTATGGTGCATTATGGTTGTGTGAAATAGTTGTGTGACACCACATCTCCTTGGGCCACAGCATCCCTTACGGAAGATGAGTACATGTTTTACGCCCCCCCCCCAACAACAAAACCGACCTAGGGCTCCCCACAGTCGTGTGATGGTGGTAACAGTCTGGGTACAGCCATACAGTCGTTGCTAGAAGGGTAAGTGAGTGTCAGTGCCCTCCTAAGGAGTCAACTACGGCCATAGCACATCCATTGTGGCCGCTAGGGTCTAACTGTGGTGGAGAGGGCCTTATGAGGTGTGGGTAACACGCAATGGAGGAACATTGAACTTGTGATAACCTGGACCTTTCTCTCTCCTCACATATGTCTTATGCCCTTAACCTTCACTCTTTCTCTCAACATTGAATTCAATTTCATGATTTGAATGTGTTTTGGCATTTGATTGGTTTGTCTAATTTATAGTTGTCTTGTTGTGACACTCAATTTGCTTTTAGACCTATGTTTCAAATCCTTAACCTGACACCATATTGCAAATTAATTTGAACCTAATGATTGTCATCAACTTACTCATGTATTTTAAGTTGTAGAGCTTCTAATTGTCTTTCCCACGACACAAAAATCACCTTAATCTGAACTTCGAAGCTCAAGGTATGACCTATAGAATTTGACTCAATTTACAATTGATTTAGTCAATTTAATTGAACTTTTAGCCTTAATGGGCTTATGGGGCATGCAGCCCAACAAGTAGGTGTCCCACTTGATGAGTCAGGCCCCTTCCAATAATCTCTTGTCATCCTGAATCGCTTTTGCCCATTAGATCGCCTCCTTGGATCCAACCCCTCTGATCCAACAGCCAACAACTCTTCTTCAACCTCTGTATAGTGCCAACAGAAGTGGCGCTGCGAGCACCCCCACCACCTCCATGGCGTCAGCTAGGGACTTGTTTTCCTGCCACTTTGACCCCCATTTATCCACTCTCTGCCTATAAAATCACCCCCTGATCTTCTTTTCCCTCTTTTCTTTTGAACTACTACGAACCCTACTACCTCTCCAACCTCCATCTTCTGCTCCTTGCACCTGCGGCGGCGTCGCCTCAGCCCAAAGGGGCGTCTTCACTCCAGCCTCCTCGCGCAGTATCCCAAAGGGGCGTCTTCCCCCTGGTCCAATCTCTGACAAGAAGGCGGCAAAGGCGTCGCGTGTGTGAGTTGGAGCCTGACACTCGCTCTGTGCGAAAGTGGGCTGACGCAGCTGCGGTTGGATTGGGATCCAACGGGCAGGAGCAGTGAGATCCCTAGTCACCACCTCCACACCCGGTTCGGTTGGGGCGGATGGGCCTCGCCCTTGCAGGTCGCACGCAAAGCGAGAGATGGTCTAGCTGGAGCTGGCCTGGTTCCCAAGCATAGGATCAAGCAAGCACAATGTAGATCAATTCTTACAAGGTAAAATCTTACAAAAATGATAACTTTTAGCACCGTGGGTCAAAATGGTCATCCAATATATCATTTCGATCGGGAAAATGTGTTCTTTCCAATAAAAGTACTCTAACCTAATTCTATTTGGTTATCTTCGGTATAAAAAAAGCATGTATTTTATGCACTTTTTGAATGTTAATGGTGTATCTTGTTCCAAAATATTATTGTTGCTTCCTATCCCACTCTTAAAACTCTAGATCAGAAACTTCTGTCCACCTCTTAGCTTGAATGACAAAATAAATCACTTTGATATACTTAAGTTTACTCTTTTGACCTAAAAGTGGCTCCTTTTTGCATATAAATGATGTTCCTTACCTAATCATGCAACTTTGGCCTAATCCATCATTATGAAATGATTGAACCTTGCAAATCAGTAATTGTATTGTTCTTTGTTTCCTTTATTAACATATATCTTGTACTAAATGCCATGTTCACCATGTCAAATCTCAAGTATCCATCTTTTAAGCATAAATATGACCTTTTACCATTACTTGCCTTGATGTAATGTGGCATAATGACTATTTTAAATTTTGCATGGACCTCTAGCTAGACATCAGTTTACTTTGTGATGTTTGATACCTCTTATAACCAAGGTCATGCCCTTTCTCCTATGTTGGAATCATAAGACAATTTTGGTGAACTTATGTGCCCTACTGATTATATGTAACACCTAGTGTAATCTAAATGCATATGTTGCTTGTTTGGAATCTAACCTTGCTAAGAACATGCTCTAATGTTACACGTGTATCTTAAGACTTCAATCAGTAGATTTATCATGCTATAGCTATACATCCCAACTTGATCTACTTAGTAATTCTATGACTTGGAAATATGACCCTATAGCTTGAAATGGATCTTATATGACTAGTTGTGATCTTGTTCAACTAAATCTTGATGATAATCTAAATATCATGCTCCGCCTATTTCTCAATCAGAGATTATCTTTAACTTGCATTAATCATAATGTGGATGGTTTACCTAGACCTAGGGCTAAATAGTGATACTTGGACTACGTTGAATAATGACATACATGTTTAGAAGTTTGGAGCTATGTTTGAATTAAGTGAAACCTAGATCTGGGGAAACATCCACATGACACATATGATGTTTATCTTATCAAAACCCTACTGATCTAAGACCCACAATTATGTCTTTTTACATCTTCAGTCCACCTTGGATTGGGCCCTTTCTAGCAATCTTACTCATGGATCATATCTTGTTCATTACTCATAAGGTACGCTTAATCTCTTGACCCCACTATGATATTGGTTTGCTTGTATGTATGCTCGTATAAATGCTTGGCTAGATAATTACTTGTTTGAGCTATTGTTTTCTATGAATACGAGTTTCATGTTGATTATAATATATTGGCAAACCTTGAACATAATATAGAGAAATCCATTATATTATGACAAGGCACGAATGAAATAGGGTTAGCTCATCGACTTTGATCTTGAGGTCCCTCACGTAGAAATAGGGAGCATATAGGTTTTGAGCCTCAAATGCCCCTGACGGACCCTTCCTTGAGAAGTGGTCAAAGGCCTATGTTTATATAATGGATAAAGAAATCTAAAACATGCTTTGTATAAAACAACGTCGTTAAGTGTTCTCGCCTTGTTTCTACTTCTTGCTTATTATGATGTTTCTAGCCAAGCAACTTTTATATTACTCTTAAACTTGGTTACATGTTTTTCATAGCGTACTCAATGCACTCGCATTGATATATTCTGTTTATCGAATTTGTAGTTGCCAAATGAAGATCAGCTGCACTCAAGACTCTAAGATCTGAAATGAAACACCAACGGGTATTCTTGATATAGAAATGAGTATATATACCCGGCCGTTGTGGCTCGGTTGGTTAGGCACGGCTTGGCCCCCCCGGGGGTCCCGGGTTCGAAACCTGCCGTTCCACAGCGTATTTACAACCTCTTGGGTCATCCGGGCTCTGGCACCTGTTTGGGGGGGGGGCTAATGGCCCTTTCATATCCAAAAAAAAAATGAGTATATATCTGTTATCTCCATGTTTAGTATCTTGTTATCTCTTTAGTTTGGTTATTGCCTTTTCATATATATTGCTTGTGTAAAACTATGTGTCATTCTAGCGACAGATGCCCAAGTCCACTCTCCTTTGGCTATGTAGCCATTAGGAGTGTGGACTTAGGGTAATAAATGGTTCCGTGACAGGATCTAGGCCCAGGTATGGTGGAAAAAGGGCTTAGAGGGTGTGGGTGACACGGTGAGCAGCATTGGTCTCACGTAGTCTTGTAGCACTACAGTGTGCCTATATATGGTGTGAGGGAAGAAAAGGAAACAGAAGGAAAGAGGAAGAAGAGTGGAGAAGAAGAAAAGGGGTTAGGGATGAAGGTTGTATGTGGAGGTGGAGGGCAATCAAGGAGGGGGGAACCCAGAGAAGAATATTAGGGGAAAAACAAATGCCACTGCATCATGTCGTGGAACAACAAATGCTTTGTTTACTTGTGTGGTGTAGATGATTCCTAGAACTAGGAGTCAAAAAGTGGGTGGTGGATGGGGGTATGCCCGATTTAGACCTAGTATTTAGGCTTTAGGCCCTGATACCATCTGATATGGAACCAATTCCCAACAATTGTCAAAATTCATATATAAGGTCTACTAGGGCAAATACCCCATAATTAGTACTAGTGACATTGTCAATTGTGTTCAATTGACAATGTTATTGGCCAAACTCATTAAAACTCAAATCTACTAATAAAACTTGAAACTTACAACTAAGTCCTTGAAAATAATAGTAAGTCCCTAGAATCAAATAAACACTCAAAATGACTAGACCGCAACTAATTGTTCCAAACAGGTGCCAACCCTGATGGTTTGATGAATATGTAGGTTGTGCTACATCATCGTTCCTTGGTCTTATGGCAGATGAGACAAACTCCATCATGAGGGGAGCACTAACATAGGTCATTAACATCTTTCATATTATGACTAGGCCCCTTAATTAAGAATAACATAGTCTTTAGCATAGATATTAGAATCCTTGTGTTTGTCTTACGAGTTATAGCACATGATAGAAAACGTGGGTCTACAAAAATGATACCATGCCCTAATATGGACCGTGATGTAACATCCGACGCTATAAAATTGCACATTAAGGCCAAGGAAGGAAATACCGACAATATCGGCGGTAGACTGTCTAAAATACTGATAATGACGCCATCGGTTGTATATTGCCAGAGATACCATCATAGAAACACACATGCATATCGTTGGGCTCGCAAATATTAGTATACCTTAGGGTATACCGCCAATACCGCCAAGTTCTAGAAGTTTCAGTGCAAAATGCACCACTTCATAGAATTGAGCGAAATTGGCGGTACACCGTGTTTTGCAAGAATGAGTGTTGTTGGTGCTTAGGGGAGGAATGAAGGTGTGTTTGGGTGATTTTTGGTAATTGGAGCTCAAATCAACCCAAAACAAGGCATATTTAATTATTTTGTTCTATTTTGTAATGTTTGCAACCTTTCCATCTCTTTTTCGTACTAATTTCTTCCACTTTCACCTAAAATTGATTATCTACTCCTAGAACCAAGTACTACTCCAAAATTTATATGTTTGATGCTAATTATACATAAGTAAATTATGTAAGAAATCGTTTTTAATTTTCTGTATTTTTTTGTGTTAATTAAAATTATTATCTGGTGGGTTTTTAAATCTGTTTTAACCATTAAGTTATTATTTGATAGGCTTCAAATTTTGTTTTAATCATTTTCTATAAGTACAGCATATAGGAAATTGGTCACTAATTTTCCATATGTTTATGTTAATGTTATATAAGTTAAAATTATTATTTGGTAGGTGCAAATATGTTTTAATCATAAAATACCACTTTTTATTATTTCCTAGACTTTTTAAGAAAATATCCATTTGTAAAATAAAACTATAAAATATATCGGGTTCGATTACAAAATAAAAATGAGTTTTGTACAGTAATGTACTATTATACATGATGTGTATGAGCAACATGTGACTTCATACAAACAAGCTTACATAATGTACATGTTATGGGAGGAATATGTCAACCATAACAACTCAATATTGTATGGAGAACCAGCCCGACACACTCAAGATACGAGTAATGTGAGTTAGTTACTATGTTATTCATGTGTCGTAAATTGGATATTATTAGATAAGTGTGTATTTAATTTTATGGATCGTGTTAGTAAAATTTCAGATCTTCATCCTACATTTTGTCATTGAAATCCTCAAGAAACAAGATAAATTCCTTACTTCCTACATAACGCCCCCCCAACACACACACACATACCGAATATACAATTTTATTGTATAAAACGATGCACTTAGGTGTAAAGATTACATCTGTAAAATTCATGATTTAATTTTGTTCATTTTGGCATCAAAACGTCTCGATAAACCGATCTGTAGCTCACATTTGAGTTGTGTATTAGGTAGGGGAACTGAACCCTGACTTGATAAACCTGCCTCCAAGGAATAAGGTTTCGCCGAAACCGGCGAAATTTCGCCCCCAAATACCGATTTCGATGTGACCTGATACGAAACCATGCAACTGTGTCGATACCGTCGCATTTCGCGAAATTAAAATGCAATTTCGCCAAAATTTCGATGGTTTCGCTAATTTCGCCAAATTTCGAGCGGTCCAGTGCAGTTTTTCCATCTTACTTATCGGTACGCAGCCGAAACCGGCGAAACCTGCCGGTTTTTGGAGCTGCTTTGCTGCTGCTGCTGTTCTTTGTGGAGACAAGGTGATTTTGAGGGGGATTTGCCATTTGGAGCCAAAGATCGACTACATTAAGGTAAATAAATATATTTTCTTCCATTTTCATTCATTTCCAACCTCTATTTCTCCTAATATCATCTATTTTGAACACATATTTCTCTATTTCACATAATTTCGTATTTTACACTAAAATATTAGATCTACTCCACTATTCATCAAATTTGTGTGTTCTAAACATAGATCCACACATCTAAGCCATGGATCTATATATATCTTCAATAAATTTACACAAATAACTAATTTTTATATCTTTTTTAGATTATAAATACTAATAATAGTATATATAATATATATTCATCATAACTAGTTATTTCACTTAGGTTTAGTAGAAGAAGTTGTTACAAACACTAATATGAACACAAGGAAAATAATTTTTGTAAAAAATAAGATATTTTTTATATATACACTATTTAAAAATCCGAAAATTTAAAAAAAAATCATAAAATATTCTTTTTTTTTAGAAATAAGATATTTTTGTATTGTTTTAAATATCCTATTACAGTAGTACTCCTAATCACTTACATATACGTATAAATTATTTGTTAAATATGCATTTATCAATTTAAAAATATATTTTCAGACCTAAAAATACAAATAAAAAATAATTCTAAACCTTTTTTCGTATTGATTAATATCGTATTACAGTAGTGTACCTAATCCATTACATATATGTACAAATTATTGATAAGTATGTGCATTTATCAATTAAAAAATATTTTTCAGACCTAAAAATACAAAAAAAAAATTCAGACCTAAAAATACAAAAAAAATAATTCTAAACCTTTTTTCTTCCTTGTTAATTTCCTATTTTAGTAGTGTGCCTAATCAGTTACATATCTGTATGAATTTTTGCTTATGTCGTTTATTGTTTTGATTGCTAATGGCCTAATGCATTGCATATTCTATGTTGTTTTTGATTTATTTCAATGTTGACAATGTCTTCTGATGGAAATTCGTCTGGGAATGAGGGTGCTAGGCAGAATGCACCCAAACCCAAGGAAGTAGATTTTGCTTGGAATTATTGTGCTCCTGTTCCCGGGGTCAAGGGAAAGGTGGTTTGTAACTTCTGCAAAAAGACAATTGGTGGAGGGGGCATCACCAGGTTTAAGCGTCATATTACTGGGGGAGACAAGAATGTTGCCTTATGCCAGAAGTGTCCGCAATCTGTTAGGGATGATTTCAGAAAGATCATAGCATCCAAAAGGGAGAAGAAAGACAAATGTATTGAGGCCAACAAATCTTACACTGATACTCTCTTCAATGTACAAGCCACAGGTTCATCTGCCGAGTCTGATGATGACATGGTGTATCCTCCAGGTTGTGGTGATACTGCTTACGGTCGGCATATGTATAGGCGGGCATATAGAGAATCAAGAAGAAGTGAGTGGGAAAGGGAGGAAGCTGCAAGAATACTACGGAGGTATGGGCCATCAGGAACTGGAGGAGGCAGTGGGACTGGAGTCACTGGACTAGGACTAGGTCGCAGTCAACATGTTCCTCCTGTTGTTGATCTGGATGATGAAGATGATGTGTTTGCTCAAACAAAAAGGAAGAAAGGCACAATTGATGTTCTGTTACGTTCTGCTAGTGCTAGATTGAAAAATATTGATGAACCAGGGGTTAGGAAGGCTGAACCTAGGCAAAAAACCCTTAAAGGCATGTTCAGTGGGGCAAAGGAGAAAGTGGGAAAGGCTGTAGGTAAATTCTTTTTTGCTCACGGAATCCCGGCACATGTTGCAACTGAACCCTATCTACAACATATGGTTGATGTGATAGGGGAGTCTGGTAGGGGAACTAAGGCCCCCACAGCTTATGAACTTATGCATAAATATCTTCCCGAGCAGAAAAAAGAGCTAGAACAGTGGGTTAAGGAGCAAAAGATATTATGGGCTGAGTATGGGGTCACACTCATGTGTGATGGGTGGACCAGTGGGAACAGGAAACAAATTATAAACTTCCTTGCCCATTGTCGTGGATCTACTATTTTCCTTGATTCTGTTGATGCTTCTGGTGAGGTTAAAGAGTACTCATATTTATACAAGCTGATGAAGAAATACATGAAAGTTGTTGGGCCTGAGAATATTGTGCAAATTGTTACTGATAATGGATCAAATTTTAAGAAGGCGGGGGGAAAGATAATGAAGAATTCTCCCGTGTACTGGACGCCGTGTGCTGCCCATTGTATAGATCTCATATTAAAAGATATGGGAAAACTTGAGTACATCAAATCTGTGACCATTGATGCAAAATTGATTACAGGTTTCATATATAATCATTCTTTTCTGTTGAATGCAATGAGACGCCCAGAATATTGTGGAGGCGATCTAGTTAGAGTGGGGGTAACAAGATTTGCTACCAACTACTTGGCTCTAGATTCACTGAAGAACAAAAGAGATGGACTGAGGAGGTTATTTAATGGAGTAGAGTGGACCTCCATGAAGGAGCACAATACCCCACTCGGTCGACGAATTGAAGAACTAATTGCTAATAGGGCTTTCTGGGACAAAGTTACCAAGGTACTTAAGGTAATGGCTCCTATACTAAAAGTGTTGAGGTTAGTAGATGGTGACAAGGCTGCAACCATGCCTTGGTTATATGACGCAATGGAAACAATGGTGGAGAATGTGAAAAAAGCCGCTCCAACATCCAATGCACAATACACGAGCATCATAAAAAAGAGATGGACTGATATGCTTTTGCATCCACTACACAAAGTCGGTGAGCATCATAATCATTGTAATTGTATCATGTATATAATTATTTAACTGGTCTATGTTAAGAAATTAACAGGTTTTGTATTATTTATTTACAGCATACTATTTGAACCCAAGATACCATTACTCGCGGCAATTGGGTATGAAACCAGACTTGATGAATGCGGTTAGGGATGTGCTCAATAAGTTGCTTACATCCACAGAAGAACGGATGCAGGTTTTGGATCAGGTATACAAATAGTTGTATAATTGTATTTCATGTTTATCTAATATCTATAACCTAACAACTATTAATGTGGTCTTTCATGTTTGTTGGCTTTTTTGTAGCTACGATAATTCCGTGAAGGCCTTGGATGCTTTGGCCACCCCAATGCAGTAGCCGACCGTGCAAAGGGTGATCCTTGTGAATGGTGGGTGTGGAATGGGAACGGTGCCCCTCAACTTAGAAAAATAGCCATACGCATTCTTTCACAGACAACTTCTGCAGGGGGGTGTGAAAGGATTTGGAGCACTTTTAATTTGATTCATTCAAAAAGAAGGAACAGATTGGGGGCTCTCAGGTTAAGGGATCTCGTGTATGTCCACTACAACATGCGTTTGAGAGCTAGAGCCATAAGAGAGGCCAACTACAAAGAAGTCCAATTTGCTGAAATGCATGATCCCATTGACACAGCATACACGTTCCATGAAGATAGATTTCGGGGCCTTTATGATAGTGATGATGAGGGTACCGGTACAATAGAAGATCCCTTAGAAGAATGGATGAATGAAATAGGCCGTCCAGTTCTAGACAATATTTCTTCTGGCCGTCCAGATCCATATGTGGAGGAGCAATTTGAAGATGCTTCGGGTGTTGTACTTGAGGAAGAACGAAGAAACATAAGCCCACCTGAAAGACTTGAGCCAGAGCCTGAGCATGTAGATCTTGATATGGAAATTGATAGAGCAGTGCAAGATGAATTGGGTGGAGCATCTAGTGCTTCAAAATCTATAACTGCTACATCATCTGGGTCCAAGTCTAAGAGTGATGACAACGATGATGATGGTGGTAATGCAAGTGGTGGTCAACGTTCTCCAGAGTATCCTCCAGCAGTTGATCCTCAGAATGATGATCGTCCATATATCACTAGGGATATTCCTATATATCCACAGGAAAGAAATGTCACAATGGCTGAAAAAACCTTTATGAGGAAGAAAACTCGAGGTGGAAAAGACTACAGTGGTGCACCACCACGGCCACATGAGGATACATGCTATAGGCCTCCTACAGCTACAGCTACACCTATAGGATTTCAATCCTATCCTACTTCACAATACTATACTGATTCCACTTCTGATATTGCTGAATCCATGGGAAACATGAGGCTTTCTGATTCTCTATATCCTCAACAATCATTTGGTGATACGTTGTTAGGGCACCCACAAGCGTACTATGGGTATTCTGGATATCAAACTCAGCCACCACCACAACCAGAAGCAGAATTAGAGCATCATATTGGATATACATATAGTGCAAATGTCTCGGGCCCGCAAGGAACATATAACAGTAGTGTATTTTCTGATGATGGGGGGCAATCATGGAGCGGTGGTAGCTCAGTTATTCCTGTTGCTCAAGCTCGTCAACCTCCATCTGATTCTGAAAGCAGGAGTCGATATCTTAGAGATCATATCAACACTATACAGTATGGTGAACAACCATCTCAATCAGCACGACACTCAACATACAATTGATTTGAGTTGGTAAGTAAGTTACTATATTATTCATATGTTGTAAGTTTGATATTATTGGAGAAGTGTGTGTACTTATGTTTATGGATTGTGCTAGTAAAATTGCATAACTTATTCCTATATTTTGTCATCGAAATCCTTCATCGAAATCCTCAATAAACAGGACAGTTCCCTTACATCCCACATGAAGGCCCCCCCAACCTACCCCCACATAAAATTTTATTGCATAAAACGATGCATTTAGGTGTAGAGATCGCGCCTGTAAAATTTCATAAATTAATTCGTTCATTTTGGCGTCGAAACGGGCATTGTTGTATTTATCGAAATTTTTGTCGAAATTTCCATAAATTTCGGTTTCCATGCTGTCGAAACGGTATCGAAATCGGATACCTTATTCCTTGCCTGCCTCCCCCCTCTCCCACTCTTGCCTTAAGCCCAAGCGGCAACTAGCGACCCACTCCTTCTCTCCTGATGAAGCTGCTGACTGCAGCTGCATTACATCACCATCATCATTTTTGTTGTTGTTGCATTATGCCACCTTTGTTGGTTTGCAAGCTTCTATGCTTCTTCCTCTACTCGTTTTCTTCTTCCTCTTCCTCGTCATCCATTTCTTTTGTTTCTGCTTATTGTGTCCTAGTTTCTACTGCATTGTTGATTTTTGTTGTTTACCTTTGATATTGCCACTACTTCGCCTAATTGATGTGTTGTTGTGGCTACTATTGTGTGGTGTGATTCTGCCCCTTTATACTCCACTTTTTCTACTCAATCCTTTATTCTGATCCAGCTGATTTTCTTCCTAATTAAATTGCTTATTCACCCTCAATCAGTAATTAATGATCACTAAAGCCAATAATGATTAATGCACACTGGTCTTCCTTATACAAATCACTCTTAAACCTGAATCCACATATTGGTTTTCTTAACTAAGGAGTGCAGATATGGCAAGTTGATGCAACAGTTGGAATAGTACAACCACTGGTTGGACCAGTGAACTAAAACCAGTGCCCTCACCGGTTCACTCACCAGTTTGCTTATGAAAAACCTTGGTGATAACCATCGATTTAAAAAGCGGCCGAAGCGGACGCTGTAGCGGACGCTGAAGCGGCCTAGCTGATTTGCCGCTGCAATATAGCCGAAGGCGGAAAAAAAGTGTTTCACTGTGTAGCGGACGCTTTGGGCCGCTTTAGCGGGTTGTGGGCCGCTTTAGCGGGCTCCACTGTAGCGGCTATAGCGGGCGCTTTGTGACAATATTACTGATATTTACTCTCCGTTTCACCTAACAACGCGACTCCTCGATACTCCTGGACTCCTTTTCCCATTCCAAACCGTGTGCAGCCGCAACCGCTGCCCTAGGCTCCTAGCCATGGTTCTGGATGAGGAGAGGACTCTCCTCAACTCATTTTGCGGAACTGAGCTCTCCCGCATGGTTTGCCTACAAAGCAAACAAGCATTAGATGGCGCTTAGTCCCCTTCCGGAGACAACCAAGTATAGCGGCCCTCAATGGCCTGCTTATTCGGCAGCTTCCAAGGAGGCCGCCAAGTACAACGGCGCCATAGAGAGACAAGCCTCCTCCAGTGTACGACGCCAAGTCTTTCTTCTGTGGAGTTCCCCATTCTTCACAGCAGCGCCAAGAGCCGTAGGCTGTTCTTCACCGGAGTCCACTCATAGCTGGAGATCAACAAGTAAGTAATCCTCCCTGCTATTGGAAGCTTCTTCTCTACGTCTCTATTTTTCTTTTCAATTTCATTAGCAATCGTACTGCCCCTTCTCCCTTATGCTTTCTCCCTATTCCCTGGTCATACTCCCCCTTTTTCCCTCTTCCCTTTGACAAAGTCCCTTAACCTTTTCCATGTTGTACATTCCTTTTTCCATATTCCTTTCTCCCTGTTCCCGTAGCCTCTTCCTTGCTGTTCTATCTTCGTTCTCCTTGTTCCCCTTTAGTAATGTAGAACTTCCTACTGTAATTACCATGCACATGCTACAACATACGTTATATTTGTTTTCAATGTAGGCAATATACAAGATGATGAGATAATTTCATTTGGATTTAATCTTTAGGCTGTTATTTAATTGTATACAAAGTGCAAACATGAATTATGAATATGATCCATCTATTTTTTAATTGCATGCTGCGACATTTTCCAGAGATCTGCTGTTGTAGTAGTTCCCTCCATATGATTTACTTCTTGTATTTGCAATTGTATTAGCCTATTAGTTAATAATCAGTAAAATATTTTTATTGTGATTTAACTAAGATAACATCAGTGATCATTACATGAAACAGTAGTGTACTTGATTAAGTTAACAATTTACTCATGCTCTGTAAGATTATAGTAACGTTCTCCTAATAATATCAGTAAGATTTTGAGTAATGTTTCCTATTAATGTTGATAGATAATAATCACTACGACAACATTACAAATCAATATTATGCAGAATGATTTATTCTGGAATTACATGACTACTTGGATAATTATCATAATTTTTCCTCTAGAATTTACTTACTCTTCTCTAGTAATTACTAATTAATTAGTAATTAGTTACCAATTATAAATCAATTAGCTTGAAAACATTTACTCTAGTGAAACCTAAAATACTTTTGAAAAGTCATTTGACGTAGTGAAATGTTATTCAAACTAGTTGATTGTTGGGTAATATATCTTTTTGTTGATATTAAGACAATCACTAAATTTTTCAATTTTATTTTAAAACAATGTGAACCGTTTTTTCAAAAAGCGCCCGCTTTAGTCCGCTTCAAAGCCCGCTTCCCGCTTCCCGCTTCAAGAAGGGCAATCCGCACGCTTCGCGCTTCGCGCTTTCCAAAACCTTGGTGATAACAGCATGGATACACCCCTACTACTCGTTGTTGGAAGGGCAAGGGAAGGTACCCTCGCAAGGAGTCGGTGACTGCTAGGGCCGAGACACAATGGAGGATCAGCCTCCTGTAGCCTTGTAGCACTGCAGCGTGGCTAATAGGCGTCATGAGAGAAAAGGAGAGGGAAGAAAAGGAAAAGAAAGGTAAAAGGAAGAAGGGGAAAGGAGAAGGGGCTAGAATGCAAGGGATATGTGGAGGTGGAGGACGATCATGGAGGGGAAATCTAGAGAAGTATTTGGGGAAAACAAATGGTAGTGAAGTGTGATGTGGAGCACATCTCGAAGAAGAAGAAAGAAGAAGATAAATGACAATTCTGAGCTTCAGTTCACACTTTGATTTCTCTTGAAAGTTGTAATGACTGGTGAGATGGAGTATTTGCAAAAAAAACCACATAAGGGATCTTGTTGCTCCTCCCTGCTCTACGAATATAGTTGGTTGTCGATGGTCTTCTGAGTCTTACATCATCCCATTGGCTTTGTCGTTTGAGTAAAGCCCCTCTGGTTACCAAAGACTTCACTCAAACTTACAGTGTTGACTGTTAAGACTTTCTCGCCTACAACTCAGTTTACTTCGGTCCACATTTTAATCTCTTTTGCTACTCACCTGGATTAGTCTCTCTATCAGCTAGACATCGAGAATGCATGATGGCTTATCAATATAATTTTATATGCATCAACCCCAATGTTTTGTTGCTAAGGGGAAGTGCTCAACCAAAGTATTTCGTCCATGTTGCTCTATTTACGTGTTCAAGCAATTCCTTTGTGCTTGGTTCAAAAAGGTTAACATGATCCTTGAAAATCTCCACTTCAAGAAATTTGCAATGACCATTCTCTATTCTCCACTCAGACATTCTAGGGTCATATTCTTTTTTGCCTTCTATATGACAACATTATCATCATTAGGAAAAGATGTCCAAGGTATTCTTGATCTAAAGAGAGCTCTCGAGTCTCACTTTCATGCTAAAGTCTGGGGAACCTACGATACATTTTTGGGCATAGAAGAGTTGATGTCTACATCCAAAATCAATCATTTTCAGTGGTGATATGTTCTGGATTTGCCAAAAGAAACATGGATGACTGACTTACGCAAAACTTGTCTCTACACCCATGGAGCCATTTAATAAGTCAGAACATTATTGACTTCTTGGCAAGTTAATTTACCTGACGATTAGACAACCGGACATCTCCAATGCAATCAGTGTAGTCAGTCAACATATGAGCTCGCCTTTACATTCTCATTAGAAGTTATGGGCTAGAAAGTCTCAAAACAGTCAACACTATAAGTTGGAGTGAAGCCTTTAACGACCAAGGGGCTTTTAATTAGACATCAAAACCATCGGGATGATGTAAGACTAAGAAGACTCATCGACATCCAACTATGTTCTTGAAGTAGGGAGGAGCAACAAGATCCCGAATGTGGTTTGTCCACAAATCCTCCATCTCATCGTCACAGCTTTCCACCGTTGGTGTGGAGGGGCATCCTTACGATTTTAGCGAATAGTGGTGGTGCCAATGGCCCAATGGTAGTGGGGCAAGGGCTAAGGCAATAGAGATGTTTACATAAGGGATGCTTAAGAAGTACATGAATGTTTACCGTTACGGAAAGGTGACCGGCCTATTGAATTTCGTAGGAGCAGGGATGATAGTAGAGCAACACTTGAGCATCAACTATTGATCTCTTATGGCACACCTTATAATAAAACTCAGGTAGTGGAGGTGGTGAAGGTGGTGGACTATCATTATTGGTGGTGACAGGAACTATAGTAGGTGGAAATGGGTCGATATCCATAGGAACCGACAAGAATAATGGTAGGCTATCATTATTGGTGGTGACATGTTGTGGGACTGACTTCCTAGCCCCAGTGTGGAGGAACAGGAATAGGTGGAAATGGGTCGATATCCAGAGGCGACAAGAACTATGGATGTATGGAAGTAGAGCTTGTCGGATTGAAGATGTCATCTTCATGAAAGGTGACATCGCCTGAAATATACAAGCAATTAGCACTCAAGTGCAAATACTTATACCTTTTCTCAACTTGAGAATAAGGCAAGAGAACAATCCATAGAGCATAGGGTGGAAGTTTGTTTGCCTTTGGATGAAAGTCTTACACAAAAGCAATGCACCTGAAAATAGGGGTGGGGCCAAGAGAACGAGGATCCTTTAGGGGATAGAGAATTGAATAGATGGATTTTCCCTTAAAACATACTACGACTTGAGGCTGATGAGAAAACGACATGTTAAAACGTCTTTATAACAAAAGCATTTAGGTAAGGAGGCCAAATTTTAGCCAACAAGCAAGTAGTATTAAGGAGTTGATGGTTATTACGTCAGCAATCCAATTTTGTTGTGTACCAGCACATGATCGTTGTTGGATCATATTGATGACTCAAAAAATAGCACCTTTTCTATATTCAAAAGTGTTGGTGGGCCTAAGAATCTTAATGGAAGATTCATACCAAACTGACACCATTTTATGAAAAGCCTTGACCTTTACTATATGTGAGGGTGTTGGCAGGCCTAAGAATCTTATTGGAAGATTATACTTAACTAAGACCATTTTATGAAAAGCCTTGAGAATAGGAAAGCCATCCTATTCAATTTTGAGAAAATAAAGCCAAGCCATGTGAAAGAAATCATTGTCAAAAGTTAATAAGCATTTATATCTATTCTAGGCACTAGTATGAAATAGACAACAAATGTCACTATGTATTACGTCAAAAAGAGTTACAAACTATCTGTGGATAAAATTAAGAACATAAGTATGATGATGTGGCCCTAACCGATAGGCCTCACAAAGTGAGGAAACTAAAGAATCTAACACTTACAGTTTTAGTGAAAGAAGGATGGTCAAAACAAAGATGATGCAAGGTGAATTGCATAAAGAGAGTGGTCGATTGCAGTAGCAAAGGCACGGGGAGGTAGTAGAGGTCACCAAAATGGGCAATCATCCTCAAGCTCCTCAAATCATGTATGACAAGACCAATAGGTCCAAAAGTGAGATAGCACTTAAAGGAATCAACAAGTTTTGTTGTAGAAAGTAGATTATGAGAAAATTATGAACATATTTGTTAGATTATTAGCCTATTTAGTTAGCATGTTAATTAGTCTATTGTGTACATGGGCATGTTGCCTATGGCCCATTAGGTTTTAGATCGCTTCCTTGTGCTTTCTTGTATTGCCTCCTCTCCTACATATACAGAACAGGGGTGTACATATCGATATACAACAATAACAACAAATACACTTGTTCACAATATTGAACAAAAGGTAAGGTAGTAGTGGATATAAGTGGAATGCAGCCACTTTTTGTAACAATCATTTATGCCATATGCCACTGTGATAGAGGTGTGAGGGATATAGGGACCAAAGTGGTGAGTACGTATTGCATACATGTTATGTGTCTAATAGCATCAAATTCCACAAATAGTTGTGGGCAAGCATGGATGACATGAGAACACCTTGCGGTGTAGTAGTGAGATGAGCAAATGTTCAATCTTGTAGTAGATAAACTAGAGAGTCTCCGATCGACAAGTCCAAGGTAGCAAATTACATTGTAGGAGGTGCTAGATCTACATGGAGCATAGAGGTACCAACTTGTTGTGAGGCGCGAAGAAGATGCTCATACTCATCTTTGTTAGGGTAACATGTGAGGGAGTGCTTATTGAGGGTGTTGACGAGCCAACAACTCTAGGTTATGCATGAGCCAAGTGACTCAAGTCACGGCCACAACCTCATCTAAGTTGTGTTTCGTTGTATGACATATATCTCCAACGTGGCCAGATCATTAGCGGGTGGTAGACCAAGGATGATGTCCTCATCTATGTCTACATTTGTGTGCTGCAACAACTAGTACGATCCAAGCTTCCAGAGTCTCAATGTGAGTGATTTTTCAGGAAGGCATATCTGACCAAGAGAGAGACGTGTGTATCCCCAGTTCATGGAGGACAAGGATGTTTCCCCTAAGACTGAGTAGCCAGCAAAGATCGTTCAAAAATTGTCTCGAGATTATAAAGCCACGCTCCTTGGTATTTGTTGATGTAGTAGGTAAGAAGAAATTGGGCTAATCTAGAAAGCCCTTCATGGAAGTGTAGTAGACTTCAAGAGGTTGATCACCTTGTTGCTTGGAGAAGAGTTTATCCATTATATTGAATAGGAAGAGACAATTTTGTTCCTAAGTGTAAAATTGCTTCATTTCTTCCCACATTGTCTTATTGTTATAGTAAAACATATATTTCACACATGGGGATTCCATGCTACCCAGAGCTTGTCTATGATATAGTTGTTGTTGGCCACCTAGGTGGGGTAACATCAGGTTTTGCAAGTGGGGTGTCTTGAACTCGCTCTTCCACTTCAGTAACGTATAGACAATGGTCATCTACAGCATGTAGTCGTTGGATTAAAATTTACTGATAGATATGGAAAGTGTAGCATTGTAAATGACCTTGGGAGTAGAGGCCGTTTATCGTTAGCCATAAGAGCATGTCTAGTTTATCAGAATGTAGCGCAGTTACCAAAATGTATTTATGGCAGATGGGAAAAAAGATAATACTCGGGGTTACATGGAAGAGGCACGGTAACATAAAACCAAGCGCTACTGTAATAGTTTGTATGGTAGGAATAGATTATAAGAATTTATGCATTGTGATATAAAACAACCCCCCCCAATTAGAAAATGAAGCTCTCATCTATGCGTTTTAGGGAAAGCAAAAGCCCCTGGGATGTTGCGTCCACCTTGTTGGTGGTTGTGGCTCCTCTGGAAGAGCAGATGAGTGGTTGATACGCCAACCAACCTTGGTGACGCCTAGCGACTGCTAGGCTAGTCACTGTTGATTGTAGTGGTGGCAGCGGCCTGTGGCCACTGGGCAATCTGCCACAGTCAGAATATACTCCCGACTTTTTGAAAAAGTCGCGTTTAAAACGTAATTTTTTCCCTAGACGTATGAAACTCCCAAATAAATCTCAATTCCCGAATATTACGTATTATTTCCGTATTCTTTGCTAATTAATCACGTTAATGTTTTTCCCATTTTATACATTCTTTTCACGTATTATACAGATTAAGACTCTAACTTAGTTTGAGTTTATATATGACTGTGTGTATGCACATGCAAATATGTGTATGTATGTAATATATTTATATGTATATGTAAGTAATAGTTATAGACATATGTATGCAATACATATGTCCACATACATATGTGCAAAACATATATATACATACATTTGTATGCAATATATGTATGCATCCTTCGATTTTTTCCCGACTTTTTCCCGAACAGTTGACCGTACTCATGGAAATAAAAAAAACCCGCCATGACGCTCTCGAGGCTTACGCCTCTTGGTGAGGCTATCCCAAATGCACCTCGAGGCTTACGCCTCGATGTCCTAGACTGAGGCTTACGCCTCACAATGTCTGAGGCCCGCCTCAAAGCACTGAGGCTTTGAAGCTTAGCTGAGGCGCACGCCTCATTTCTGGATGATAAAGTCTTATGCTAACCACCAAATTGTCTACTTTTAAGATTATTACAAACATTTTCTTCAAAAAAAAAAATCGTTCTTGTAGTTAATTGTTGTTTTTGATCAATGAAGATTTAATCATCATTATTTGAGTGACATCTTTGAATCTTCAATATTAAATTTATCTTTGTTTTCTACCTTCTTATTCACTATGTCAATGAATTTCATATTATTGTTAACTAATTTTTGTTCCTTATTCCTCAATTCGAAATTCTATCTCCTTTAATTTTTCTTTGTCGATGACATCTTTTATTCTAATAGTATAAAGAACTGATATCTTGTTATTTTTCTACATATTTATTTTAGTATTGTGGTGGGTCTTTAGTCTTTATTATAATTATTAAATTGCACAACTAATTTCTATTTCATTGGTTGTTCTAGTATATACCTATTTTTGTTATAAACACATGTATATACATAATATAAATATATGTAAATATATGTATAAAATTATTTTTATGACTGCCTCATACGTATTTTGAGGCTTATGCCTCGAGGCTTACGCCTCGCCTCATTGAGACAAAAACGCATCGTTACGCCTCATGCATTTTACAACCTTAACCGTACTTTTACATTGTGTTGACCGCTTTTTACCCGATTTTCCTGCATAATTGCCGAATTCTGAACTTTTCAACTCAATCGAATGTATCCTGAATACCAAATTTGTGACTATGCAATCTGCTAGCGGTGGTGTGTGAGAAAAGGGGGAAGGCGGCTAGCATTGAAGGAGGGAGCAGCGGTGACGGCTAGGATTCAGAGCAAATCGTTGCTCTAATTCCATGTTAAGAGATTATGCGTAATACTCATTAGTTAACAAGAGATATTTGGGTTTCCTATATATAGAAGAGAATAGAGATACATGGATACTTAAGTGGTAAACAAATCCTCACTTAAATATAACTAAAATACAAATAAAGAGAGAGCATATAAGTTGGTGTAAGCTCAATATTCAGAACTAGGAATGATAACACTTATTGAGTTAGTCTTGCACTATGGAATTGGATTAGTGGTTCATTCCCTTATTGAGTCAAAGTATGTATTGTTACCTTTCCACATATATGTGCAAGTAGGTTTGCTTAATGAAATATTGCTTCCATCCCTAGTTTACTTTCCACATGTAGATTCCACATACCATTATCACCGAAGGATTGAGATTTTGTAGCCTGGTCAAACCAATCAATGTCATTTCAGTTCAATGCATTGTTGGATTGGTTGGTTCAATCTAGTTCTATAAAACTCACAACCAGCCTAGGAGCAATGCTTAATAGTATGTTTATAAATACAAGATTAGCTACACATCATCACTCGGTAATAAGAGTTTATGAAAGAACTACAACGCACTTTGTGGTTTAGGCACAAGACCACGAAACACACTTACAATAACCTCAGAGTTAAGATACATGTCGTAAAAGTGATCATATTTATTTTGTTACTGGTGCTTATAGGGTTCTTGCTGTATTTCAACTTTCATTTTAGGTCAATTTCTTTGAGTTTTAAGTTATTCTAGTTAAAAATATATATTTGGTTAGTTCATGGCTGATGAAATTGAAGTGAGCTTAAGCTGAGTGATAATCTACTTAAGCACTTACGTATCACAGAGCATAAAAAAGATCTCAAAAGTATATACTGAGAAGAAATTCCAGCTCAGAGTATACTAACTGGGATAAAATTAAAGATAAGTAGGCAGAAACATTGTCATGCAAAATCTAGTGGTCTAAGGACTTACTGTACAAGGAGATAGTTTCCCTAGTTTCTATATCCCTATAACAAGAGGGAGTTCTCCTGTCAGTTTCCCTGTTCATTGGCGTGTCTATCTGTCTGCTTTGGCAATTTTCTGTTATTGTGCTTTCTTCATTTGTATAACCAGTACTCTTTAGGCAATTTTTTTTACTTTTGCTACTGTGCTTTTCTTCCCGTGGTAATCGCTGCTGCTTCGGCATTTTTTTACTTTTGTTACTGTGCTTTCTTCGTTTGCAACCAGTGCTCCGTGTTTTATTTTCGTCTATTTTATTAGTTTGTTTTTCCAACTCCCGGTCACAGAAGTAACTATGGAACTGCCGAGTTAACTATAATATAGAATTCCACTATAGCTGTTGTATATGAGGAGATAACACATAATATAATAAAGAACAATATAGTGTCAGCTGAGAGTTTGTATAAGAGTTTATGTATAGCCCATGATACATGTTATTAGTTTGAGAATGAGAGCATTGGTGATTTCGGTACTCACATATTTCGGTAATCGCATGGTATGTGTTGGAATTCACCGGTAAAATAACTGAGTCGTTCTCTTTTAAGATGTTGTATTTGTAAGTATTAATTATATATTTGACATCGCCTAGTACATCGTCAAAGAAAAGGGAGTCACTTGGAAAATAATTGAGTCATTCTCATTTGACATGTTATATTTCAATTATTATGATATTGATTATATATTTACTGTCAAAAAATGCATATCGAAGAAGGGGATCAAATGTGATTTTTGTAACGAAGTTTTACAGGTTGAAGGGAGTAAGCTGACACTTAATGAAGTTGTCATTTCCTAACAGTTGTAGGTAAATTATTCAATACTATTTACGAAACTCACAAAAAAATGGTAATTGACTTTTAGTATATTTCGTGTTGCTTATATGATTCCTTGCTGCTATAAGTATTATTCTCTGTACAGTAAATATGTAAAAGGGATCTAAAGTAATTTGGTAATGACAAAGTACATGCTAGAAGGCAGTGTTTTAAAATTCGGTGTATGTGCCCGCATAAGCAGCCGCATACAAGGTGCGGTCCTCCAAAAAAACGCATAATGAATCGGTCCAAAAAGCGGTCCAAGCCGCATAATCGGTTGTACGGCCGCATACAAGGCCGATTATACCCCGATTTTTAGTTAGAGATATTCTGATTTCTTCTTTAAGTTGTGATGATTGCATATTTGCATAATTGCATCCATTATTCTTGTAATTGTACTATTTAGATACACAATTGCACAAATTAAATATGTAAATCATGATTAATATATATATATATATAATAATTAATTAAAAAAATCCAAAACCGCATATACTTCCGCATATACTCCCGCATACCGCATATACTCTATAAGGTGACCTCTCCGAACGCATAACGCATACCGCTTTTTGAAACACTGCTAGAAGGAGTCAATTAGCAGATAAACAACCGTTTTCTTTTAGTGAGTTGTATGTAATTTAATATACTAATTACGAATCTAAATAGAAAAGTACTTTACGTATAAATTTTATTGATTTTAGACGGTAGTTACTCAATCGGTCTATTTAATTCCTTTGCTTTTCGTTGCAATGATTCATGTTGCTCATTTGCTTTTTATTTTTTTCATTAACTTTTTAGCACTCAAAAGACAGGTGAGAAGGGGAACAAATGTAATTTTGGTGACGACACACTACATGTTAGAGAAAATCAACAAGATGTTACTGGAATTCTTTTACAACATGTTGTATGTAAATAGTTATGAGATTAATTGTAAATCCCAAGAAAAAGTCAATTTTGAGTTTAAATTTCGTCAATCAACGGCAAGTTCAGAGGCATGCATGAAAATGTTTGGAAACTGATGCCTATATTGAAAATAAATCAGATCCAAAACTTTGACAACTATAATTTTGTTGACATTGCCTTCTTGCTGTTGTGTCACTTAAGTAAAAATAAAAGATAATAGTAAAATATATCTATCATAAATGAAGAAATCGAATAATTTTGTAATTTATACTCATTTATTACATTAATTTAATTGCAGAGCATGTGCTTAGCACGTGTCTTCTACTAGTATGAAATAACATAATAAATACGAAGAGATGGAACTAAAGCCAGAGAACCCTTTATGAAACGTTGGTCAGTCAATGCAATCAAAAAAACAATCGAAGCAGACTAGCAATACCAGCAGCAATACTTCGTTAATTATAGTAGTGTCATGAAAATGTAGAATAGCATAAACAATAACTTCACTGTTTCATAAATGTGAATCACAAGGTGGAAAAAAAAAAGGGTTTTTTAAGATGATAAAGTATTTGGGCAGCATAAAAAATATGGTAAAGCGCAACACTTTTTGTCATGCTTCTAAATCTTTGATGCCAACAAAGAATGATATTTCCCTATAATTATTTCAAATTCTTAGAATTCAGTGATAGAATACCTCAGATATAACAGCTTCATTTTCAACAGGATTCATGCTGCAAGTTGAGTAAACCATTCTGCCACCAACTTTGAGTAAGGCTAAACCTAAAATCAACGATTGAACATAAATACTTACACGAGAAGTCTATTGATGAAACGCAAGGTTATTTAGGGGAAAAGCATCACAATTCTTTTATCAATAGCATAAAGTAATAGATGTCACGATGAATTTTTCAAAATCCGGATATTATGAGAATGAGAAGTTCAAATAATATATCACTACTGAACAAAATATATGTTTCGATATTGATAGCCCATCTCCCTCACCAAACTTCATCTTACCTTTCTAACTCTCCATCCACTCCACCCACCCTAACAACCTCATTTCAATTTCAAGCAATGAGGTAGGGGATGAAAAGGAAGGAGCGTAAACAGATGGGAATGATGTTGAGGAGGTGATGTTGGAGAAGAGTACATATGAGTGGGTGGAGTAGGCAGCTGAGACTAAGCTAGAGGAGTGGATGTAGGAGGCAGATCGAAGCAATACGGCAAGGCAAGGTGTGAGAGAGGTGGGGGTGTTGTGGCATGGCGTAGAGGGCGCTAGGTGGTGGTGTTCTCTGGTCATTAAGCAACAAGCCACCTAGATAGGGATGCAGCATGACACCCTAGGTAAATAAAGGCTGCATGTAGCAAGACAAAGCCACCCCAACATGTTTGCCCCTCTTACACCTCCCCTCTCTCATCTCCCCCCCCCCCACACACACACACTCAGCTACCCAAGAAAGGAAGAAGTAAAAGGAAAGATCTGGCAAGCAAAGCTGGCATTTAGTATGCTAAGAAAAAAGTGCATTATCCTTGCAGTCATGTAGTGTGACATATTAAAATACTGAGCTAAAGGTTGGGAGTGTTCAGAATGTCAACCTTATCTTTTAGATCGAGTTTTTGGAATGAGACCCACACTTTTTTGTGTGCTTGTATTATCAAATTTAGAAACTTGTATTTGGAAAATGGTGTACGCAAGGAGTGATATAAGTTGCAAATCGAACATACGAAAGGAACTATATATATATATATATATATATATATATATATATATATATATATATATATATATATTAATATATTTATATATATATATATATAGAGAGAGAGAGAGAGTCAGGCTAGAATACACTCGAGTGTATTCGGAGCAGAATACACTCAAGTAGTTTTTCATGATGCAATATTTTTTTCAAAAATCTAATCTGTTGATCTTCTTAAACAACTTGTGAATAGCTCATACGCAAAATTTGAGCACATTTGGACATTTATAGGTCATGTTATAAAGACCGCAAAAATTATGCATTTCAAATTAGTTTCGCGCGTCGATTTTGTTGCCCTTGGATGAGTGACTTACACTCATCCGAATGGGCTCAAAATTTGTATGTAGCCTAGTTATAGTATGACAGTGAAGATCAATGGCTTACATTTTGCAAAAATTAGTCTTGATATGCAAACACACTTGAGTGTATCCGTGTGATTTGTACACTCAAGTGTATTCTAGCCTGACTCACTCTCTCTCTCTCTCTCTATCTATCTATCTATCTATCTATCTATATATATATATTTATATACACACACACACACACACAGAGGGAGAAGCCCGATATAGTGAGAGCCTTCCTACATGAGTGTGAGAGCCCTTTGAATAAATGCAAATTTAAGGATTGTTTAGAAAATTCAATTGTATGGATACAAAGAGTATCAATCAATGCATATACCGTCACACAATACATAGATATGATCGGACATCATTTGCATGTCTTATTGAAGTTACTTAATTTGTATCTGATGGCTAGCTTAAAACTCAATATGGAACATTCAGAAGCTTTACGTTGTTGTGGACAATCTATTGCCCCATACGTGAGTGGAGCTAGAGAACTAACAACATTGGCTATTGGCTAGTGTATAGTTGTACATATTGATATTTTAATTGAAAAAAAAGTACATCTGAAAGATCAGATACAATAGTATCAATAGCCTTTCACATAATGAATTAAAAGAGGATTCTCATGATGTAACCATACCATTCCCATTCCAGTGAATTATATACTAAACATCATTTTATACAATATTGATTACAACATCATAGTTCATATACATGGTATAGAGTTTCGTTTCATTAAACCATTGAACTAAATGTCCAATTTTGACGATGTATCTGATGGCCCGGAAACAAAGAGTTGCAGAAATTTTGACCGAAATTTCCATCTTTACAGCCTTGACGACGACTTTGACGACTAAATGAGAAAATTCAATCATGAATGTTTACCAGGACTATCTAAACAACAAGATACACTTAAATATGCAATGATATATCATATTGGTTATATGGGGCGGGGGGTCTCCCACATTTGTTAGTGAAGGAAGTTGAACTGTTGTGACAGTCATTTTGATGGTAAAATGAAGGAATTATGTTATGAAATTTTCCAAACACAATTTTTAGACACAAACACACCAAATTATAGATTAAGTTTGTAAGTTGACATCATCTTAAGTTTATACGTTGAGAGGTCAGGGTAGGATTCATGTCTTGATGAGTGAGTGCACAAATGAACAAAACTGCCAAGTTTGTTAGATTGTTACAAACCCACAAGTTACAACTTAGAACTTAAAACTTACTGTTGCAAGTTACAAAATTACAAATTACAACTTTGTATAGCATATGTTATTAACTAGGTAACTAGTAATTTAGTCAAATAGTAATTAACAAGTACAAAGTAGTATTAACTAGTAATTAATAAGTAATAACTAATAACTAATCAGTAATAAGTAATAAGTAATAACTAACAAGTATAACTATTAAAATTTGTTTGTAGATCATGTGATTCAAAAGATCTAGCACTTAGGAACTTTGTTATTTTCGGAGTATTTCTCTAGATCTATGCAGAATATTGTAGGAATAGGAGGTGTACATGGACTAGGGATCATAGGAAAAACATACCTTAGAATCAAGAAAAATAGCCTCTGGAAGCAAGAGATTCAAAGAAAATCACCAAAAAAATTCAAGATATAGTAGCAGAAGCACAAGGAACAACATTTCTCGAAATGCAAGTTGTGTTTCCATGCCACTTTGTGAAATTACGGCCCAAACTAATTCTGTGAAATTTCCCCCAATTTTGTAAGATTTTGCACCTAGGTACAAAATTACGTCACATTCCATGTGTTTGTGAATTTGGATGTTGATTTTACGTTTCGATGTCTGATCGGGAAAAAATCATAAATTCCGATCGAATTTTGTTCCAAAGTCCAAACATTAAACCTTGTTGAGCGTATTATATAAGAATGAGAAATCAACACATGACATGATTGTAGCCTGTAAGAAAGCATGGTTCTGAAAAGCATAAAAAACAGCTGTGTAGGCCCAGAGGCCCCAGATCCAAAATAAAAAGCCCATTGACTGCTTTGCCATATATGAGGGGTCTAGGCCCCAGCTTGCATACAAGTAACCAGGAAACTCTTCCACTTTCTCCCGTGTAGCACATTAGCATTTGTTTAGTTTGAGATATGGTATTCTTGCTTCTAATTATTGAAGAAATTTTCGAAGAAGAAGAAATCTGATTGATTTGTCTTGATTAACAATAGCTGGCGAAAATTAACATCCATCATTATTTTCGTAAAATAATATGCGGTTGTTGTTGATATTAGTTTAGAGAGGGAATCAGATTGTGTAATGTAGTACGCTATTTGAGGCCACAGTAAGTGTGAACCATTTAGCATCTGCCAAGTGCTTCAGTAGTAAAATACCACAAACAAATACCACGGAGGGCGTTAGATATTAGACAATTAAGTCGTTCAACCAGAAGAGGATAAAATTGTTTGAAAACATCATTACCTCGCATTGCTATCTGCACCTGGAGACAATGGAGTCCATTGCCCATTCCTGAATGCCTGCAAACATTATGCATCACATTTTAAATGATCCAAAAGAAAGGTTCTTAACAGATTCTCTTCATCATACCATTTTCTCCAAATATCAGGAGCTTTACGGAGTGTCCCATCACCACTGCAAGGAACATCGCACAGAACACGGTCAAAAAGTAGTTTGCAGTTATTTTGCTCCTCTGTCCCATCTTCTGTAGAGTTACTACTCAATTGGCAACCTGGAAAGTGTTGGGCTTCGTGGTTTGTTACTATCAAGTTGGCAGTACACATTCTTTTGGTCTGATGTATCAGAAGATTACATCTTTGAACATCAACATCATTTGCTAGAACCTAGATTTTTAATCAAAATAGACGAAATAACCATTTGAACCAGTAAAAGCAGTATGGCATCACAAACCAAAGCAAGCTGAAAATGTAAATAATGGAGAAATTAAAACTATAGAAAGCAACAAATCCTAAATAAAAGATTAAGGGAAAAAGATAACAGAACCAATCCACTTGGGAGTGAGCCACTTCCAGCAGATCCATGCATCAATTCCAGTAACTGGAAAGTTTTTGAACCAGGAGCAGCACACACTGAATTTAAGCCAACAGAAAAGTCCGAATTAATATAAATTCTTCAAGTAAAAAAGGGTCCATGTCATGTAATTTAAGCAAAGTTACTAAGCAAATGTGATTACAAATAAAAACAATGCTGATTCCAGCACATATATGAACTACTGGGCACAAAAACATATATAGCAGACTAGCAGTTTACACTATCTCCAAAAGCATGAATAATATCATTAGGATCTTCTACAAAAAATAACTATCAGATTTCGTACTCTAAAGCATATAGCTTTCAAATGTATACAATGACATCATCATTTCAAACACATTGCAGAAAAACCATAGCGACATATTTATCGTTAAAATAAAAGGATATTGAAATTTAAAAATGGTAATTGGCTGCCTGCAGAGTCACTTTTCTACCTACACTGATTCATGGCTGCAGCTGAAAGAAAAGAGTGGGAAGAGACTCGGAGAGCAGCCGGTGCATCTATTGTAATTCTCTAGAGAGGGGGTGAGCAGAAAGGAGGGAATCAAGAGGTGAAAACTCATGTTTTGATCACAAAAGGTTGTAAATTTAGTTGATACTTTTTCTTGAAGGGAGGAAATAAAAGCTTAATCTTTTTTTATCACGTCGGAAAAGTTTTTTTCTACAAAATTGCATTTATTAGTATTCTGGAATCTAAAAAAGAAACTTAAGATGATATCCAACTTCGCCTATGTTCCATACATCTTGTGCAAATGTAATTGGTCTCAAGCCCGGGTAAAGGAGGGTTGGTAGTAAGTTGATAGCCAGCCATAAAACACACCCTTTTTAAGACGTAGATCATTATTGGAACTTCTTTGGAGAATCCCTACCTAGTGACGTGCTGCATCAGCACCTGGGTATAATAATTTTCAAGGCAGCGACGCTTGGTCCTGTAACCTGTTCATGGTTGTACAAGCGGCTAGGTGTCCGAGCGTTGGCTAGGGACCCCCAGACAGCCTAGGCGGAGGCCTAGGCAATTCCGGGCATTTTTTTTATTTTTTTAACAGTTTTAGATTTTTATTATGTATAATTGTAACTAAATTTGTTCAAAGTGTACAATTTACTAAGCAAGCAACATAAGAGTAATAAGCTAAGCACGCACATTGGAAGAAGAGATAGGGAAAAATCAAAAACGTGCAGGGGAGGACGATGTCAAAGAAGAAGGATAGGGCAGCAAAGAAGAAGAAGAAGGATAGAAGAATACAGGGGAATAGGAGCACAAAGAAGAAGGTGAAAGGGGGAGGGAAGACGGGGATGTCGACAGTAGTTGCAACTTACAGCATTAGGAACAGAGGAGAAGAAAAAAGATAGGGGAGGAAGAAGAGGAGGCAGGAGAGGAGAAAGAGGGAGGCGGCAGGAAAGAAGAACGAAAAGGGGGTCGATGGTAAAGAAGAAGAATTGAACATAAGCAAAAAATTAAAGGGGAGGAAGAGGGGCAGGAAGCAGAGGAGAAAAAAGAGGGGAAGCAAGAAGATGAGGCGAGAGAGGAGAAAGAAGAGGCGTTAAAAAAAGAAATCAAAGAAGAAATAAAATAACTCACATTGACAGCCAGAGTTGTTGTTGCTCCTTGCTCCACGCAAGGCTGTCGGACGGCTTGCTGTTGCTGCTCCAAGCAAGGCAAAGGAGAAAGATGTGGCTTGCAGCTTGCTGCTGACTTCTCCTCCTTGCTCCACCGCAAGCCCGGCTCGTTGGCATGTGCGTCGGGAGAATACGTGAGCGGTTGCGCAGAGAAACAAGTAGGGCGGCAACTTTTTTTTAATATCACAAAGCCCATCAATTCAGGCCCATTAAGTGCCTAGACGGGCAGCCGAAACCACCCAGGCCGTCCAAATGCCCAAGTGGGATGGGCGCCTGACTCTGGAAGGCTAGGGGGATGCCCAGGCAGACGCCTGTACAACACAAGTTGTGTTATAGGACAAACAAAGGTTTCCACACCTTGCATGGGTGTGGGTAAAGAAGCCAGTCCCACTGCATAATTGCCTGATTGTAGTAAAAAATGTGCAAGGGCAACATTTAATCTAGAATTCCATGAGAAAACCAAACATATTGAAGTAGACTAACAAGATCAGGGAACTAGGGCAAATACGCCTTCTTTTTCTTCTTTTTCTTGTGGAGGGTGGGGGTGGGTTAAAGTGTCTATTGTGGAAAAACTAAAACATTCAAACACCAACAACATGTTGATCTTTTCTCCATTCATTCATGGTACATTACACTCACACTTTCATTTAGAAAAGTAAGTAAATTTTCTAGTTTGTAACTACAAATTTACGTGAGAAAAAACCAGTGAATTAAAAAACGGCCGCCTGGTCGCTTAAGCGGGCAGCAAAGCCCATCCGCCTAATATCGCCCTTAAGCGTCCGCTTGAGCGGGTTTTCAAAAAACACCCGCTTTTTTCCCGCTTCACCCGCTTTTTGCCCACTTTTTTCCGCTTTTTTCCCGCTTTTTTAAAAAAATGCTGCTGTAAGCATGTAATGTTAATTAATTATATAATCCAAGTAGTATTGAGTATAATATATGAAGCTTGTATACATTAAATGTTCTATGATATACCTAGTCCTACTTTAGAATGCAAACTTTGTATGTAAGTTGTATATAATAGGGTACTGCTGTAATATATCCAAGTAAATATCATATTACTCTATTATACTTCTAATGGTTTTACTGATTTTACTGATATTCTTGCAGATTTCGTTCATTAGTAATTGATACTACTGGTTAGTATTACTAATTTCCTTAGAAATATATTTTTATATACACATACATGTAATTTTGTATATCAATATATAAGAGTTTATGCATCCGCTTTTTCAAGCGCCCGCCTGCCGCTTGAGAGGCTACAAGGTCCCGTCTGCACGCCTCCCGCTTCCCGTTTTTTAATACATTGGAAAAAACTGAGATAACAATTGAGATCTATCATTTCAAAATTAGCTTCCAATCAAAAGGTAACTTCCTAGACCATGCCAGCGAGGCTGATTAGTCTATTATAAAAAATATAGTAGGAAGAAAGTGTGTGGAGGCAATGAGTATTGGTTTTGAAAATTATCATACTTTGTAATATAATTGATTTTTTTGGTGTTTCTCTTCTTTTATAAAAAAAAATTTCATGTTAAGTCACATGTTCATAAAGGGTCTCCCGCTAAGATGAATGTGGCGAGAGAAGAGCAAAGAACAGGAAAGAGTAAGATATTGCGTCGTTTAGAGAAACATAAGAGAATAAAATGATGATGGGAAGGAGGTATAAAAGGAGATGTTGCCCTCTTTAGTGCCCATTACCATATATTTTCTATAAAATCACTAATTTTAATGCTAAATCACCCACTTAAATATTGTTAACAAGATCAGATTATGAGGCAGAGATGTCAATGAAGTGGCAGTCGAGTGGTAAAAGTGACGTATGACTGAGAGGCCATGAGTTCAAACCCCCAAGCGATTGGGTGAATGAATTGCTAATTTTTTTAAGGAAAAAAAAAGATTATGAGGTAGAGCAACTTGAGTTTGTATTAACAGGGCACAACTATATATATGGACTTGGGTGTGGCCAATAACCCCATTACACAATATGGGACTAATTCCATATATGCAAAGGAATAGAACAAAAGAATAATGAATAATAAATACTTATTATTTTAATACTCCCCCTTACGGTGGTGCATAGATATCATAGGCACCAAGCTTGTTACATAAGAATTTGACCTGACAACCATTAAGAGATTTAGTAGACTGGAACAATCATGATTTGTTGATCTTGTATCTTTTCCCAAACGAAATGACAATCAACCTCAATATGTTTAGTTCTTTCATGAAAAATTGAGTTGGAAGCAATGTGGACAGTAGCTTGGTTATAACAACAGAGCTACATTGCCTCAGACTGGGTGTACCCAAGTTCTTCTATGATGTTCTTGGTTCATAAGAGATCACTAGTCGCATAAGCCATGACTCGGTATTGAGATACAGCACTAGATCGAGCTACGATAGTTTGCTCTTTGCTTTTCCATGATAGTAGATTGCCTCCCACAAAAACACAATATCCATAGATAGACCTACAATCGTTAACACATCCTGCCCAATCAGCATCTGAGAATCCTTGTATTATGAGATGTCCGTGATTTGAATATTGTATACCTTTGTCAGAACTCTTCTTAAGATATCAAAGAATCTGAATGGCAGCCTCCATATGACTAGTATGTGGTTCGTCCATGAATTGACTAACCATACTAGTAGCAAACGATATATCTGGACAAGTTACAGTAAGATGATTAAGCTTTTCAACCAATCTTCTATATCTCCATTGATCTTCAAGAGGCTCCCCCTGATCCTTATATAACTTGACTCTAGGATCCATTGGAATATCCACAGGTTTCGCGCCAAGCATGCTCGTTTCTTCAAGTAGATCAAGATTGTATTTTCTTTGGGAGATGATAATACCACCTAGGGATCTAGCCAATTCAATAACGAGAAAGTATTTTAGGGGACCTAAATCTTTAGTTCAGAATCTATTTTAAAGAAAGTGTTTGAGTTGACCTTGTTCATTATCTCTAGTGATGACAATATCGTCAACATACACAATAAGGAGGACAGCACCTGAGGACCCTCATTGATCGAAAATCGAATGATCAAAGATCAGATCGTAGAAGACCGAACTTCAAAAGTGCATAACTGAACTCGTCAAACCATGTTTGTGGTGATTGATTGAGCCCATAAAGTGACTTATGAAGTGATGTAGGACAGGCCCCACCTTTACGCACTTATGAGCGTAGGCGTCGTCGTGTCATTAGTTAGGCTTTATTGGCATGTTTTACTTTATTATGTCTTTTCTCTTCTTATGGGTTTTTGTAAAGTCATGTGGTTTTAGTCCCACATTGGCTATCGTGTGTTTAGTCTTTCTTTTAGAAACCTATATAAAGGCTCTATGGGCATCCATGTAGAGACACCGTTTATGAATGAGAATTATCATTTTAGTCATTGCCTAGTTTAATTTTAAATAGTCGTAGATTTACATTAAGTGGTATCAGAGCCTAACCCTAAAAGCATTAGGGTTAGGTCCTGCCCAGCCGTCACCCTCCATCCTCCAGCCGTCATCCTCCACCTTCACCAAACCCACCGCCATCGCCGCCGCTACCAAACCCTGCCTGCTACCCTCTCCGCCTGCTGTCGCCGCCCCCTCGCTGCCGCCGTCCCTTTCTGTCTGTTGTCGTCGTCCGTTGCTGCTACGGCCGTTGCCCGCTGCTACTGCGGCCGCCGCCCGCTACCGCAGTTGTCGTCGTCGTTGTCCGCCATTGCTACAGCCGCCACCCCCTGCTGCTACCGCCGCCACCGTCCATCGTTGTTGTAGTTGTCGGCCCCTGTCGCAGTTGCTGCCACCGTCCTCTCCCACCACCGCTGTTGTTGCCGCCGTCCCTTGCTGCTGCTACCGCCGGCCGCTAGTAAGCAACCCCCCGAAAAGGGTATAGGCATATCGGATCATCCTTCCTTCTGAGGCACTTCCTTCTACATCGACTTTAAGGAAGCTTTCTTCAACATCTTCTACAGAAAGTAAAGGGTATTCGATATCTACAATTCGAGTAAGTTCTTTCCATTGTTATTGTACCTTGTTCTTCTTCTACATTTCTAGTACATTCGCTAAAGGGTCCATAGGGAGTTTTGATTCCCCCACCGCAAAATTGCCAAGTCCTATTTTTTTGAGAGGTTTTTCTTTGTTCGGCGCACTATTTACTTTCATATATTTGTCCGCATTTTTTTCTTGCATTTTTTCGCGTTGTTCATCTCAGAAACTAAGTTTTCCTTTGCCACAATAATTTTTCATTGTTTCACTGCAATTCATTATGTCGGATCATAGGTCTAATAGCCCTGTGTTGGAACCCATTCTGGAAGAAGCACATGCCTCTTCCCAAACCCCCTTTAACCAGGATACTCTTGGTCAAACACTCAATTCCATCATGACTGAGCTTCGCACAATCCGCCAAACACATACTCTCTAGGCCGGTCAGAATTCCGCACCTTATTTGGGATATGACATGCCACCAAATATTGGGAATGCACCTCAATCCCCATGAGCTCTTACTCCCCTGCAAATTTGTGCACTACAACCCCAAGAGATCCCCGACTACCAAAACTTAGGGGCCACTGACCCTTTCGTTGAACATGACCCTTACTCCCTACAGGCCTATGAGGAAAACCCACCACTACTACCCAACGTATTATCAATCTCCCAATTATACGCCTCAACCCGCTGCTCCACGCACAAACCTTGCACGGCGATACCCCTATCAATCTAGCCTTAAGGCGGTCAACAGCACCACTAGGCCCTACTTTCACAGAAACAACCCATCTACAACCAACAATAGCCTTGTCTTTTGGAGTAGGGACAAGACTCCATGTGTGATTTTGTCATAGAGCATTCATCTCATCTTCCATAGCAAGATGTCATTGCCAACTTGGATGACCCATAGCAATCGATATGAAACTAGGTACGATGATGTTGGGTATGGATGACATAAAGGTTTTGTATGAGGGAGATAAATAGTCATATGAAACAAAGTTGGAAATAGGATGAAGAGTACATGACCATTTTCCTTTTTGGAGGGCAATAGGCAGATCAAGAGAATTTTTGTTGCTAATAAGATCTCCAGAATGAGTGGTGATTGAAGGAGGGGTTGCCATTTGTGGTCTAATACTTATTCTGGATTGTTTGCCTACATGATAGTGTAGACATGAGTAATGGGGGGGAGGGACTATTCCCTTGAGAAGTGTCAGAGGACATAGGTGGAAGTGATTCTCCTTGGACAAGAGGTTCAGACGACGAGATCTCAATGAACGTGGGAAGCAGGAGAGCTTTCTCAAGTTCCCCCACAGACTGAGATTCTCCAAAAAACGGAATCTTCAAAGAAAGTGACATCAGTAGAAACTATAAATTTGTGTTCAATAGGGTCATTACATATGTATCACTTCTGAGTCCTGGAGTAACCAAGAAACACACATTTGGTAGCCTTTGGCTTGCGTTTATCACGACTAGTCCCAACATTTTTAACAAAACAAACACACCTAAATATTTTCAAAGAGACTATAAATGGGACGATTTGGACAAAGGAGTTGGAATGGTATGTGATTGTTTATGGTGGACGAAGGCAGGAGGTTAATGAGATATGTAGCAGACTAGCAGTGAAGACAGCATCGCCCCAAAATTCCTTTGGAACTTTCATATGTAAAAGAAGAGTACGGGGTGTTTCAATAATATAAAGGTTCTTCTATTCGACCACTCCATTTTGTTGAGGTGTGGGTGGATAAGAGGATCAGTGAACAATCCCTTTTGAAGACAAGAACTGATTGAGAGCATGACTAAAATACTCTTTGGCATTATCCGTTCAAAGAATATGAATTCACCGAGAAAATTGGGTTTCAGTTTCATTGTAAAAACTTTGTATTATTAATAAGATTTCTAAATAGTCTTTCATAAAATACAACCAGGTGACTCTAGAAAAGTCATCAATGAACGAAACAAAATACTTATGACCAAGTTTTGAAGAAACCCGACATGGTTCTCAAACATCAGAATAAATAATCTCAAACTTTGACTGAGCACTCATTTGACCGTTGCACTTATAGGTTTGTCAATGATGCTTTCCTAACTGACATAACCAACATTCTACTTTACCAAGACTAGATAGCTAAGGATGAAAGACCGTGAGTTTGTCCGGCGACATATGTCCAAGCCGACTATGAATATGAAGAGTAACTGTTGCACATACTTTGGAAATCAGACCAAGATAGTAGAGACCTAAAAATTAAAACTCGCCACCAATCACCTTCTACGCCCAAAGGTCATGCATAACACAATCATCTAGGTAAAATGTCACTGAGGCTTGAAGAGAATGAGTTGACTTGCTTATGGAAAAGAGGTTAAAGGGAAATTCAGGAATAATCAAGGTTGATGGTAGTATGACGGTAGGTAAGGGTTTGATGGTTCATGTGCCTTTTACAGACACTTTAAAACCATTGGCAATGGTGACTGGCGGTATAGGTGATATGTTGGTGGATAGGTTAGATATAAGGTTGCTTGTACATGTAAGCTTGAGATATGCATGCAGTAGAATCACCAGGATGTTAGACAAAGGAAGCAATTGCTTTGCAACAGATGATGAGGCTTGTTGGGATGCTTTGTACTGTATCTGAGTGTATTCATTATCAGTCACTTGGATCTGGCGGGTGGTATCTCCCAGAGTGTCTTCGGTAGATGAAATATTCATGGATGAGGTTCATGGAGGATACCCATGAATCTCATAGCAAGTCTCGTTGTAGTGCCCCATCTTTCCACAATGGGAGCATCCTAAGCAGCCTCGTCCTCTGGGAGGTCTGCCTGCACGGCCCCCTCGTCCTCCTCGTCGTCCACGGGTAGCGAAACCAGTGTTGGCATGACCATTTGTAGCAGAAACCATAGCGGATTTGTAAGACGAAGTGTGGGATTGGATCTATGAAAGCACGGGAGATTTGTCTATATGCTTCAACTAGTTTATGAAGTTTAGATACAGCAAGGATTTAACAGTGTACTACCATCTGATATCTCTGTTTCCAGAGTTCTTTGAGACACACGGTCAGCGGAAGCAAAGAATAAAGATCGTCGGTAATGCAAGTTACTTCTCAAAAGTATTGAGTTAGAGACTTATCGTTATGCTGAATATTATACATCTCCAAAGTCATATCATACATTTGTGAAATATTTGATTCATAAATGAGATTGAGATGATCGTAGACATCCTTGCATCCCTCAAAGTGGCAGGTGAGATCTGCGACATGCTCCTCCATGGAGTTCCACATAATAGACAGAAGATTTGCATTATTTTGCTCCCATTGTTCTAGAGTGTCATCTTTAGGAGAACCGTCTTTGGGGCGTTCACACTTTCCTTGTCCTTTGAACCAAATCTTGACTATGCAACTCCATTGATTGAAATTCTTCTCATTGAGTTTTCCAGTGGTGATGACTTGATCACGAATGAGGAGAGGAACCACAGCTTCATTCTTCTCAGATATGATGATAGCAGACTACTTACCCATCATGTAGAAATATTACATGGCGTGTAAGAATACCAAAAACGAGGAACAGATTCTCGCAGACACGATGTGTAGAAATATGACACGGCGTCCAGACGTAAACCAACCTTCCTTCAACACGACGTGTTGGATATCAACACGGTGTGTAACTTGCGAACTAGATGAAAACCTATGTTGCATGATGAAGACATACAATGTGTTGAGAGTAGAAGAACATGTCGTGTTCCACGCCACTAGGGCAGATTTAGGGAAAAACATTAGAAATGTTTCACCCTAGCTTCAAATATGACTTCTCTTCTAGAACGAAAGCCTCCTAGATATAGATCCGAAGGAGGAGAAAGAGAGATGATGATCCAAATGATCTTTATGAAGAAGATGATCCAGATGATAACGAAGATGATCTGGGTCATGTAGATGACTTCCACCACGATAGAGATGACGATCTGGATGATCTAGGTGATGGAGATGACTTCCACCATGATAGGGATGATGAATTGTATAATCTGAGTGATGGAGATAACTTCCACCACTATAGAGATGACGACCCGGATGATTTGGGTGATGAAGATAGTTTCCACCATTGTGAGGAAGACGGACGGGACGATGGAGATGAGTTTAACCGCAGAGAAGAAAAGAAGACGGTAACGATGGAGATGACTTCCACCGCGGAGAAGAAGAGAAGAAGACGGACTAGATAACATTGATGATGGAGGCACCAGTTGTCTTTCTCTTAGGGGACTTAGGGTACCGCCTGCTCTTTTACCATGTTAACAAGATGAGATTGAGGCAGAGCAACTTGAGTTTGTATTAACAGGGCATACCTATATATATGAACTCGGGCGGTGGCCAATAACCCAATTACACAGTATGGGACTAATCTCATATATACAAAGGAATAGAATAAAAGAATAATGAATAATAAATACTTAATTTTTAACAACTATTAATTGAAGAAATCAGTTCATACAGAGTACAAGCTATACTAAAGTGATATTGTACAAGAAATATAAATGATTGGGTACAAAGAGTAATCTATAGTAATGTGATACTGTATTAAAAAACTACTAACCTTTGAAACAAAGAAAAAATCATCAAAATCCATGGGTAAAACATGTTTACAAAATTTTGCACCATTTATCTAAATGTATATTTCCTATATTCAAGGATGTATTTGTTTACAACAGAAAAGTCATGTATGAGAAAATAGTTGATGATTCAAGATGTGAGCTACAGCATCCTCTCTCATTCTCTCCTCTCCTTTCCTCTTTACTTCATGAACAAGAACGCTCCATAAGACTAACAAGGACGGGTGATGTGTGGCGCACATATAAGTATTCTTATGATGATTTCCGTAAGTGAAACACGATATCCACCTACTAAAAGCGAAGCATATACCCACCTACTAATTACTGTACCTTTAGCACCTCCAGCAATTTAACCAAACTTCTCACGTCTGAATCCTGAACAGTACACATTACACAGCTTTCAAGAATACTGAATAAAGGTCACATCATCCCATAACCCAAAACAATCTCACTGAGACTGATAACCATGCTATTCCAAGTGCAAAATAAGAGATTAAAAGAAGTCACAAGAATATATTTAAATTTTATTTTCGTCCATGTATCAAGAATTCTTCAAAAAAAGGAAAGTGGTTGACAACAAATAGACAAATAACTTACTGTCAAGGACGTGGTGATCAGGCGATACATCCAAAAATAATGGAGGCACCTGTATCAGAGAATGCAAGTGTAACGACAGAAAAGAACCAAATTCATCTCGTATGAATATCAGGAATTAACTGTAAGCCTAGCTCACCATGCTGACTGCCTCTTGCCTCGTGATATTTCCAATCTCATTTTCTTGTTTCAAGAATTCGTGGAACCTGAATCCCAGTAACACAAGTTACAACTAGCAAAATTTGCATGCCATGCATTACAGTAACAAGATTCAGAAAGAATTAGTGTAGCCTGACAAGAACAGAAAAAAAAAAGATTTCTGTCAACCAAACAAAAAAGGCTTAGTATTAGCTTGTTTCATCTGTGCATATATTTCAAACTTGTGCTTTCTATCAAGTAAAGTTGTGATCGAACTTGAATTCATCACATTTCCCATGGAATCATATTTAACCTTTCATGTTGAATATTACTCGATTCATATTCAAAAAAGTGAAACATTCATTCTTATTCATATGTATAGCCTGACAAGAACAGAAAAATAATGATTTCTGTCAACCAAACAGACGGGTGTCCCAATTGTTTCATCCGTGCATATATTTACACGTGTTTTTTATCATTTAAAGTTTTACTGGTGAAATTTGAATTCATCATCGTTTCCATGGAATCATATTTAACATTTCATGTTGAACATTACCGGATTTAATACTTAAAAAAGTGAACCTTTTATTCTTGTTCATATATAATACACGAACATCGTCAATATGTATCTTTAAAAAGTACTCAAAATTCATAAAATCCTTGTCCCTATAACTTCCAGTACTGATGTGTGCTACCATTATTTTATTACATTTAGAATCTATTCTCAGGACCTCTCCAACTAAAACTAGACCACTCGGCAGATTGCGTCGAGTCATAGGGACAAGTCTTAACCTATACACAGTTACCAATTTTCCTAAATGAAACTTCAAGTCCACATGACTTTTGCCCTTAACATTCAATTGAATGACATTGGTCTCCCAAAGTCCAAGCCCTATTGGTGATTGCCTAAGTAGACACAAACGTAGACTAATAGCATATACATGCACATTAGCATTGGTGTCAATTAATCAAATGCAGTGGTTCATAAACAGATAGAATTTCATGTAGATACCCATCATGGGTGGCTAAAGTAGTAGTCACCATGTTGATGATTGCTTTCTCAGTTGTCATAGGCTTCTTGCCTTTCTTAGTAAGACACTCATCAGCCCAGTATCCAACCTGACCACAATCCCAACACGGCCTGTTTTAGGGTTTTCTCTAGATCTTACCATTCTGTTTATAGATCGCCTTTTGTTTTTTCTTATGATCATGATTCATTCCGACTATTGGATTCCCTTCGGGATTGTGCCGACACTACAGCTACATCTGCATCGATTCCCTTCCTGTAGTCGTGCACTGTTGATTTATAATTGCATGACTGTCGTTGTTTGACATGGAAACAAAGCAACAGATTGTGTTACGTTGACTTCTCAAAAAGGCAAGCCAGCTTTGTTCGCTAGTTGTACTATAGTAGCATTGATTAAAAACAACAAGATCAGCTTGATTCATCCAATGCAGCAGGCCAGTTTTGTATCTTCTAATAAAAAAAATGAGATGAGTCACTTGTTCTTTGTTTACTTTAAGTAGTATACATTTAACTTCATCATTTTTCATAGTACAAATTAGGTTGCATATGATTAAATATGTTGGATTCCATATACCTTTCATCTATTTTATGATTCTTTTGTCAAATGTATGCATATTCTAGTACTTTTAATGTTGATTCATTGACACAATGGAATTATATATTATCTTTGCATCTCAATAGTCGTTCAATACGTCTCATATCTCATATTTTGTCAATTAACTTATTTATTAACATATGCATGTATAGAATATTTTTTTGCGCTTATTCTGGTTGTTTTACTTTTGAATGTATATCTAGATGGTTGATCATATTGGACTAGATGAACATCAACAACCATGATCATGTTGATCCTGATCAAGAGGTAGCAACCAGGAAAAAAACATATCCTAAATATAGGAAGTCATATGCATTTCATGATAATGAAACAGATTCTTTTAGAAACTGAAGATAACTACTGCCTTCAGGAGACGAGAGTGAGATCCACATTTCTCAAACTACGATAAGTTTGAGGTGTCGTGATATCATAATTTTGTCTGCTGAGGATTAATTGGCAACTTTCTATGCATATTAGGTTGAGGAAGACTTCGAAGTCAGATTGAAAATTCTTATGATCGATCCCAAGAAATAGTTAGTCGTTATTACAACATATTCTAAATTTCTTATATGACATAGGGGGACTCCATAATGCGTACATCACAAACCTTTCACCTACTGCGACAAGAAAATGTGGATCATATAAAGTTTACCCATATTGTAATGTAAGTGCACAAATATATTAAGACTAAAATAAAAAATGAGCAATAGATTATATGTGATGAAGTTTAAGACTACACGGGCATGCACATTACTGCTATAGTTGATATGAGATTATATGGAGATTTTGAGATGGAAAGATCATTTAACCTAAAATTTCATAGTGGTGTGCACTTTCAATTGTAAATTATGCTATGTTGGAGCTGGGTGGAAAGGATTTGAAAACAATATGATTGTGTTAAAAAATGTGCTAGTAGACCGAAATAGTTTCAAAGCTCGTAGAGATTATTTGTGAATTTTTTAAATGAAATACAAATAATATATTCATTGCATAATAACATGAAATTTTTTTGTTATAGGAAACTATTTCCTAGCAGATGCTGGTTATATACGACTATGCTTGGATTTATAACTCCTGATCGTGCAAAGCTATACCATTTAAAAGACTTTCCTCGTGAGAATGGCCCTGGTATTTAAATAAATTATTTAATCTACGACACTCTTCTATACAGAATATGATAGCGCAAACAATAGGCATACAAAAAGGGATGTATTTGGTTATCTGTGAGGTCGTGTTATTCTTTTCAAACACAGGTTGATGTTAAGTTGGCTTGCTCCAATTCCCAAAATTATATAATAGAAGTTCATCCACCAAAAGATGAGTGTGTCACTGGAAAGACATTATGACAGTAGACTAACAGTAGAAGAGCCCCTGATAGAGTTATTGACGATTCATTTGAAACTTGCTCCAAGATTTCGACCATTTAAAAAAAAATTATGTGAAATAATAGAAGAGAAAATATTGGTATATTGATGTGGAATGATTACAAAGATAGAATGAATCATATGTAACGTAAACCAAAGTTACATGAGATGTTAATCATTTCGATAGGTTTTTCCTTGTTTATCAATCGGTCTCAAGATCCTTTCTTATCATTGTAATGATGAAAACTGAAATAAGTGGAGGTCCGAACCGACTACAAGGAGAAAACCTCTTATACGTTTCTATGATGGTCTTTTTAATTTACATCTATCCCAATGAGGCATCTATCAAATTGTTGCAATTGATGTCCGATCCCGGTAACTTATAAACATTCGGTTTCTATGTGGGATTTAAACTTTTTTTGTTGATTTTTTTTATAGATTCTTCATTCTTAAGTGCATTGTAATTGTGTTTGTGCAGCTTATGTCATCTTTGCTTGTTTTATTCATTTTAAGTATAGTGATGTGGATGTCTGTCTCAAAAGATGGATCAAACTGCTATCACTGTCAGTAAACGCCATCAAGAACAGGAACTCAGAACTTGAGAAGGCATAAACACTTGAGTGAGTTTGCTATTAAGTTTTTAACCAACTTTGCTGAAGAATGGTATAAAGTGGATCAGGCATTCAAGTCAACAGCATTTCAAAAAGTTACTAAAGTTGTCAGCAAGGAATTTACTTGAAGTGATGATGTCAAAGCTTCTTTGGAAGAATATAATTTACAAACATGGAAAGAGCATATAGATCAAATTTGTAAGGCTAAGAATCAAAGTTGCACTAATGATTTTGGCCATGTGACCTGTACAATACATATGGATGTAGAAGTTGCTAGAGAGTATACTTGTGTTTAGTTTTTCTATTTCAAAATATTACTGTGGAATGTATACGTTTATCATAGATTTAATATTATTTTGTTTGTTATATGCACGCCCTGAAGGTGGGTACATAAAGAAGTGAATCTCATTATACAGTGAAATGAGCATTGCTTGTAGAAATGACAAGGTAATAAGGCAATTCTTTAAATCAAATCGGAGGGGCTATAGGTGATATTGACAAAGGACAGAACTCAATGGAACCTGTTGGCTTGAAAGAGAATGATACAACTAGTGAAATTACAATTGATGATGTCGTGGCCGTCCCAGAATATCAGAATGTATATGTGTCAAAGATATCTCATGCAAATAGCACAGGGATGAAGAACAGGGCCAGAAAAAGAGCACGGGAAGCAAAAGATATGGTTGAAAAAATAACCAACAAACAAGCTTGACAAGTTAGTTGAGTTACTCTCAAAATCAAGATCAGAGCCAGCATATCTAGATGGAAGAAAGATATCAGAAAAATCGGAGAAGCTAAAGGATTTAGAACAACTTAAAAATGAAGATATTTTTTAGGCACTAACACATTTATGTGGCAGTGGTTGATGCCAAAGTGCTTGTGAGTTGCAATGCCAACATGCATAGGTGACTTGGTTTCGCAGGTTAGTTGCAATGACACAGAATATTGGTACTAAAGAAAATCTACAGGATAATGATTATTCAACTACACATTTTATGGATCGCTGACAACGTTTTCTTTATTCTATTATTGTTATCTTTGAACTCCAAATTTATAGAGCTTGTTTTATTTTGAAGTAAACGTATCACACTTTCAAAAAAAAAATAGAATTTCAAACAATGTGGCATGAACAAGTTTTTGTTGTTTTGTTCAACTGAAGTTGGTCAACTAACATGAATATGATTTGGTTGTCATAATGTTAAAAGATAGTAGCAAAAAGTGATGTGCATGAGCTTAATGTATTCATATCTTAAAACCACTTAGAGCAAATCAATCATTTTAATGCCTATCTACGGAATTGAAGAAGATATACGAGTCAAGGTTTTAAAAAGCGTGAAGTGGGAAGCGTGCAGACGGGACCTTGTGGCCGATTGAGCGCCAGGCGGGCGATTAAGCAGACGCTTTTTAGAAAAGCGGGTTTCCAATTCCTATAAACTTTTATGCAAAATTACATATATATGTATATAAATACTATATTTTTGAAATTTCTATACATATCTAACCATTGTACAAGACAATATAAAACACCCAAATAGTTTATAACACAACTATACAACGATGATCATATCTATACAATATAGTAAACAATATACTTGTCATAGATAAAGCACCCTACACAAAATAATAAGTATGTACAAGATGTAACAACAATTTTGTATCACATGTTTATATAGCTAAACAGTAAACATAGCTAGCTTACAAACATATTGTTACATTTGCACATCATCCAATAGTCATACATTACAGCAGTACATTTAATCAAAGTATGCATTCTAAATTAGATAATAGTTACCTATAATTTACTTGGATACATCACAAAATACCATATCATTACAGCTTACATACAAAGTATGCATTCTAAATTAGATCTAGGTATATCATAGAACATCTAATGTATGCTAGTTTAATATATTATAGTCAATACTAATCGGGGCATATAATGTACTTAATGTTATATGCTTACATCCATTTTTTTTAAAGCGGGAAAAAGCGGGTTAAGCGGGCAAAAAGCGTCCGCTTTTCTCAAATTTTCTTAAGCGGCGCTTAAGGGTGTTTTTAGGCGGACAGCACCTGTTGGCGCTTAAGCTGCCGCCTAGGCCGCTTTTTAAAACACTGTAAATAGGACTAAAGACTAAAAGGCAATGTATTAGAAAGCGGGAAGCGGGAGGCGTGGGGACAGCACCTTGTAACCGATTAAGCGGTAGGCGGGCGATTAAGCGGGCGATTTTTGAAAAAGCGGGTGGCTAAATTTTATGTATATTTATACAAAATTACATGTATGTGTATATAAAAAATATATTTCTAAGGAACTTTTATACATATCTAATCAGTAATTAACTAAGTATTCATCAATATTTTACTACTGATCAGTATCTCTAATCATTAAAATCAGCAAGCAGATCAGTAATTGTAAATAACAAACTATGAATTATTGATTTAAAGTAATCACTAAAGTAATACTTACCAGCAATACAAATCATTAATCACTTAAAGCAGCAAGGAAATCAGTAAAACTAATCATGCAATAGAAGTATAATAGAGTAATATGATATTTACTTAGATGCATTACAACAGTACCCTATTATTACAGCTTACACACAAAGTATGCATTCTAAATTAGGACTAAGCTATATCATAGAACATTTGATGTTCTAAAATACTAAAGGCTATTTCTTATTGAGTGAATAAAACAAGTACATGGCCCTCTCTTTTATAAGACAAGAGAGTGAGATATAGAGTAGAGCTAGGCAATATGGAATAAAAGTACAAGAGGCTAAATAGACAAAGGCCAAAATACACTAAGTAAGAAACAGCACAGCACAGTAAAATATGTATACTAATACTCCCCCTCAAGCTGGAGCATAGATATCAATCATGCCCAGCTTGTCAATCAGAGCAGTGAATCGAGTCTGCGGAAGAATCTTGGTGAAGATGTCTGCAACTTGATCGGAAGTATGTGTATAAGACGTAGATATTTGATCAGATAAGACAGCTTCTTGTACAAAGTGACAGTCAACTTCGATGTGCTTAGTACGCTCATGAAATGTAGGATTACTCGCAACAAAGATAGCATAGCAGCCTTGTTGTTACAGTACATAGGAATAGGAGTAGAATGAGAGAAACTAAAATCTTTCAGAAGACCACGGACCCAGAAGAGTTCACAGGTAGTATGAGCCATGGCTCGATATTCAGCTTCAGCACTAGAACGAGCAACAACTGTTTCTTTCTTGTTGCACTAGGTAACCAAGTTACCACCTACAAACATACAGTAACCAGAAGTAGAACGGCGATCTATTTTGCTCCCATGGCTCGATATTCAGCTTCAGCACTAGAATGAGCAACAACTGTTTGTTTCTTGCTGCGCTAGGTAACCAAGTTACCACCTACAAACGTGCAGTAACCAGAAGTAGAACGGCGATCTATTTTGCTCCCAGCGTAGTCAGAATTAGAATACCCAACAAGGCTACAGTGGCCATGTTTCTTATACAGAAGACCTTTCCTAGGAGAACTTTTTAGATATTTTAAAATATGGCAGACATCATCCCAGTGACATTGTCTGGGCTTATCGAGATACCTACTAACAAGTCCAACTGCAGATGTGATATCAGCTCAAGTGACAGTAAGGTAAATAAGCTTCCCGACCATTCGACGATACTGATGGTGATCAGGATAAGGGGGTGATGTCTCGTCATCCCAATTAGTGTTCGGATCCAACGGGGTACTAGAAGGCTTGGCTCCAAGAAGACATGTTTCAAATAGAAGATCCAGAACATATTTGCGCTGAGATAAGCACAGACCAGAAGATGGCCAAGACACTTCAATCCCAAGAAAGTATCTCAGAGTACCTAAATCTTTAGTGACAAAATGAGTTTCCAAGTAGCGTTTAGTAGCCTGAATACCTACAAGGTCACTCCCAGATAATATGATGGCATCAACATAGGCAATCAAGATAACAAGCCCAAAGGTGGTGTGTTTGATAAATACAGAATGATCAGATTGAGAGCGACGGAACTGAAATTTTTGATGAATAGAGCTCAGCTTATCAAACCAGGCACGGGGGCTTTGCTTCAGTCCATGAAATACTTCAAGCGTGTTTGGCCTCCTCTACTGAGACTTCCACTGATGGCAGTACTGCTCTACTGACCCAGTCTAGTAAAAACACATGGGTGATCGACTCTGGTGCGACGTCCCACATTACTGGCAATCCCACCTTATTTTCTACTTTGCATAAAACTACTGCTATTCCTCCTGTTACTCTAGTTAATGGTTCACAAACGTCTGTCTCTGGTTTTGGAAATATATGTACTTCTGACCGCCTACCTCTGCGCTCTACATTATATGTTCCTAAATTTCCAATTAACTTATTATCTGCTAGTCGGACTGTTAAGAACCTGCGTTGTTCTATAACATTTGACCCGGATGGTGTTATCTTTCAGGGTTTGCGCATGAGGACGAAGATTGGTTCGGGCTATGAGGGACCGGACGGCTTATACTACCTAGATGTACCGAGGATTGCTGCGCTTCTGACTTCTTCTGTGACGGGCATCCAATGGCACTATCAGTTGGGACATCCGTCAGCGGCCAAATTGAAGCACATACTACGTGATATTTCTGATTATGTTTTTCATTGTAAAACTTGTCAGTTAGGCAAACAGACTAGATCTACCTTTTCAAAAAAGTTATGTATTGGTTCAAAACAGTCTTTTGATATAGAGCATGCTGATATTTGGGGCCCATGTTCTATTCCCAGTGTCTCTGGTTTCCAGTACTTTATGAGTTTTATTGATGATTTCTCTAGAACCACCTGGATATTCTTGTTAAAAGATAGGTCTAACATTCTTGATACTATTACTGCCTTTTTTTCTGAAATACGTACCCAGTTTTAGTAAACCTATAAAAATCTTTCGCACTAACAATGCCCTTGAGTTCATGCAAGCCTCAGTCAGTCTTTTTTGTAGCAAACTGGGTACTATTCACCAAACCTCATGCGCTTACACTCTGTAACAGAATGGAGTTGCCAAACGCAAAAACCGGCATCTTCTTGAAGTTGCTTGCACTCTCTTGTTTCACTACCATGTTCCCCACTGTTTTTGGCCCGAAGCTATTTCTACTGCATGCTATCTTATCAATCGCATGCCATCTTCTGTTCTTGGCAATCAAGTTCCATATCAAATTCTATATCCTGATGCTCCATTGTTTTCTATCCCTTAGATTTTTAGAAGCACCTGCTTAGTTAAAAATCTGCGTCCTGGATTAACTAAACTTGATCCTCGAGCCATCAAGTGTGTCTTCTTAGGGTACTCTAGGACACAAAAAGGGTACCGCTGCTATGACCCGGTTGGAAAGAAATGGATGGTTTCAGCTGATGTCGTCTTTATTGAACATATGTCGTTTTATTCCTTTGTTGGTTCTGCCTTGACATCGGATTTATTTGCGGATACACCTTTACCGTTGATTGATGCTACTGATTCATCGGATACCACTCATATTGTTGCTCTCCACTGAAGGTTTATCAAAGAAGACCGAAGGCTCCAACTCCCTCCATGGCCCCTCCAGATCCTTCATCCTCAATGACAGATCCACCTCCATCTCAAGAATTTTCTGACTTAGATATACTTATCAGGTTACGCAAAGGCACTTGAACTTGTACACAACACCCCATTGGGAATTTCTGTACCACTGCTCATTTGGGGACTAACTTTGCAAATTTCACATCTGCTCTTTCTATTCCTAAGAATGCTTCTCAGGCTCTTAAGCGTCCAGCTTGGCGTCAGGCCATGGAATCTGAAATGCAGGCCCTTACTGAACGCAACACTTAGCAGTAAAGGCTATTTCTTATTGAGTGAATAAAACAAGTACATGGCTCTCTCTTTTATAAGACAAGAGAGTGAGACATAGAGTAGAGCTAGGCAATATGGGATAAAAGTACAAGAGGCAAAATAGACAAAGGCCAAAATACACTAAGTAAGAAACAGCACAGCACAGTAAAATATATATACTAATAGATGTATACAAGATTCATATATTATAGTCAACATTACTTGGAACATGTAATTAATTAATGTTACATGCTTACATTAGTATTTTAAAAAATGGGCAAAAAGCGGGAAAAATTGGGTGAGGCGGGCAAAAAGCGGGCGCATTTGTTCAAACTGCTTAACGGGCGATTAGGGGCTAAATTATGCGGTTGGGGGTCTTGGCCAATTAAGCGGCCGCCTGGGCCTTTTTTAATTCACTACTAAAAGGGAATAATTCTCATTCATCAATTGTGTCTCTACATGGATGCAGATAGAGTCATTATATAGGCGTCTAAAAGAAAGACTAAACGGGCGGTAGCCAATGTGGGACTAAACCACTTGACTTTACAAGAGCTCAAAAAAGAGAAAAAGGACAAAATAAAGTAAAGTGTGCCAATAAAGCCTAACTAATAACACGGCGACGCCTACGCTCATAAGTGTGTAAAGGTGGGCCCTGTCCTACATCAACTCCCCTCGGCTACAAAAGACTCGATTCTGTCGAGTCAGTACTGAGGTAGAGCTCACGAAGATCTGCATCAATGCAGCGGAACTCCTCTTCAGTTATCCAAGTGGCGTCTACTGAAGAACGGCCTCCCCAGCGAACAAAGAAACAATGTACGATGCCCTAGTTGGTGAGGACAGTCTAGTCATCCAAGACGATGTCGATGCGTTCGGGTGGCTGTTGAGGAAGTCGAGGCAGAGGCGGTAACGTTGTTGAAGACGGTGGAGCACAGTGATGATCTGAGGAAGCTGCTGCTAGTGGTGGAGGGGGCTCAAATGTACCACGATAAGGAGAAAGATCATCCACATTGAATATTGCACTAATGCCCCAATCTGCTGGCAAATCCAGTACATAGGCATTGGGTCCCTGTCGACTAAGTATTTGGAACAGTCCTAACGCTCTAGCGTGAAGCTTCTTGAAGGAATTTTTAGGGTAGCGTTCAGGACGCACACATACTGACACATAATCTCCCACATTAAATTCTTGAAACATGCGGTGTGCATCTGCAGAAAGCTTATAGTTTTCATAAGACAGTAATTTTTCGACGACTCTCGGCATGCAAATCATGAATGTGCTAGCAAAGGTCTCAGCAGTGTGGGAAGTACGGTCATTAGTGGACAGAGGTAAAAGATCTATAGGTTGGCGAGGTTTGTATCCATTAACAACTTCAAATGGACTCTTTCATGTGGATCGATTGACAGAACTGTTGTAAGTAAATTCAGCAGTAGGTAGCAATAAGCCCCAATTGCCTAAACGCTCACCAACAAGACATCGCAGGAGGTTACCCAAACTCTTGTTGACCACCTCAGTTTGACCCTCAGTTTGAGGGTGAAAGGTAGAAGAGAATTTGAGGTTGGTACCAAAGATTTTCCATAAGGTCTTCCAAAAGTAGCTAACAAACTTAACATCACGGTCAGAGACTATGGTAGTGGGGAGTCCATGTAGCTTGACTACCTCATTAAAGAAAAGGCGAGTGATATGCGAGGCGTCAGAAGTCTTACTACAGGCAATGAAGTGGGTCATCTTTGAAAAATGATCAACAACTACGAACACGGAATCATGGCCACGAGAAGTGCGGGGAAGACCTAAAATAAAATCCATACTTAAATCCTTCCAAGGCTCATGGGGAATAGGGAGTGGAGTGTACAAACCAGTATTTTGTCTTTTGGTTTTGGCCAACTGACAAGTATGATACTTAGACACTATGCGAGCTACATCACGTCGTAAGGAAGGCTAATAACATCTGTTTGTCACTAGAGCGGTGGTCTTATCTCTACCAAAATGGCCAGCGAGGCCGCCAGCATGTAATTCTAAATGAGAAAAATCTCGAACAAAAGTAGAAGGGATACATAACTGCGTGCCGCGAAAAAGAAATCCATCTCGTAGAATAAAATCAGAAGCATGGCCAGGTGTACTACTGAGAAGGTCAGAATGAATAATCGCAAGTTAGGACAGGTGGAATATTGCTCTTTTAGACGGTCGAAGCCCACAACTTCAATGCTCATAGACTGTAGGGTGGTCAAGCAACGACTAAGAGTGTTTGCGGCCTTGTTCTCAACACTTGAACGATGTTTGAGAACAAAAGTGTATTCCTGAAAAAACTCACACCACTTGGTGTGACGCACACTTAAATTCTTCTGCGAATTTAGAAAGCAAAGGGCCTGATGTTCAGACCAAAGGATGAATTCCTGATGCAGAAGTTAGTGCCTCCAATGACGCAGGGATTGCACAACAGCGTAGAATTCTTTATCGTAAGTGGAATATTTACGCTTCGTATCATTGAGTTTCTCACTGAAAAAGGCAACAGGGTGACCATCTTGACTTAGAACGCCTCCAATGCCAACCCCAGAAGCGTCATAAGATACTTCAAACGGAAGTGAAAAATCAAGAAGGCGAAGAATCGGGGCTTCGGTCAATTTAGTTTTGGCAGCCTCAAAAGCACGGCTTGCAGATGGCGTCCACTCGAATTTGTCACACTTCATTAACTCAGTGAGAGGAGCCATAATGGTGCTAAATCCTTGAACAAAAAGACGATTAAAAGTAGGCAGCCCATGAAAGCTACGAAGCTCAGAAAATCGAAGTGGGTTGGGGCCAATCAGTGATGGCTTTGACTTTGATCGGGTCAGCCTCAATGCCGGTAGTGGGTACAAAGTAGCCAAGGAATAGGACTTTATCTTGAAGGAATGAGCACTTCTTTAGATTGACATACAGTTTGTCAGTTCGAAGTATGTCGAAGAAAAGCCGGAGATGATTTAGGTGTTCGTCCTTGGTCTTACTAAAAATTAGAATGCCATCAAAGTATACCACTAAAAATTTTCCAATGAATGGTCGTAACACATGGTCCATGACTCACATGAAGGTGTGGGTGCGTTGGATAGGCCAAAAGGCATGAAGAGCCACTCATATAATCTATCTGGGGTTTTGAAGGCAGTCTTCCATTCATGGGACTCCTAGGGTTTTGAAGGTAGTCTTTCATTCATGGGACTCCTTAACACGGATCTGGTGATAACCGCTACGGAGATCAATCTTGGAGAAATAGCAGGATCCCATCAATAGATCAAGCATGTCGTCAAGGCGTGGTATAGGGAAACGATATTTCACAGTGATCTTATTGATGGGTCGACAATCTAAGCACATTCTCCAACTACCATCCTTCTTAGGGGCAAGGAGAGCAGGAACTACACAAGGACTCTTGCTCTCTCAAATGAATCCTTTGAGGAGGGCATCAACCTGGCGTTTCAATTCAGCATGCTCAGTCGGGTTCACACGGTAATGAGGTCAGTTAGGTAGCGAAGACCCTGGAATCAAATCAATCTCATGATGAATATCACGCAAAGGGGAGAAGCTCATCGGGAAGGTCGGTGGGTGTTATATCCTTGAACTCGTCGAGAAGGGAGACAGGTTCTGTTGGGGGCTAAAAATCGGACACGGGTGTGGATTCTTTGATGTATAGCACATACATGCATCCTGATTCTCAACTGGCTTCTTCAAGCTCTCGTCGAGTGACAAGGTGGAGAGAGTGTTAGGATTTGGAGGATTGAGGGTCTGGTGGTGGACTCTTTTTTATAGGAGAGATGAATCGAGTAGGTGCTAATCGTATGTGTTTGCCTTTGTGCTTAAAGGTACAAACGTTGGAGCGTCCCTCATTGTGGGCATCTAAGTCATAAATCCAAGGACGACCAAAATTGATGTGGTCAACATCCATAGGCAACATATCACACCAAATGTAGTCTGAATAAGCACCTAGAGTGATGGGCACAAGACAGCATTAGTTGATGGGCAAGCTGACTTGGTTCACCCAATGGACTTTATGTGGTTGAGGATGGGATTCTAGGCGCAAGTCCATGGCTTCAATCCATGGTGTGAAATGATGTTCTGAAAACTGCCACCATCAATGAGTAATTTGCAACTTTTACCAACGTGTTTGAAGGTCTAGAAGGGAGTGGTGTGTTTCCATTTGTCCCCTTCTGATGGGGCAGCTAAAACACGCATGACCTGGAGATATGACGGATCATATTCATAGTTGTAATCAGTGTCATCATCACAAGGTTCAGAGGCAGGAAAATCATCTTCATATTCAATGCCATCCTCAGGGGTGGTATCAGGAGAGTCAAAGGACACAGAGCACGATGAGGGCATTGGGCAGCTAGGTGGATCGTGCTATGACAATGAAAACATTCACGACCTCGCGGAGGAGGTCGTACTAGAGTTGTGACTACCTCCTTGCCTTTACTGGAGGAGGGGGCTGAAGAACTTTGGGGAGGTGGTTGGGGTAGGGGATAGGCAGAGCGATTCGGGGTGATGGAAGGATTATTGGTTGAGCGAGTGTGTTGTCCAAAACGAGAAAAGGAGGGACCACGAGAAGCCGGCTGAAGGTAACTATGTACCTTTTGGGCACGGTGAAAAGCATCATCCAAGGAGTCATACTGTTGTAACTCCATTTCTTGTTTAATGTCAGGGTGTAAACGGTGCACAAAACGAGCGGCCAGTTGCCAATCAGAGTCATTGTGAATACAACGGTTCTTAGCCTCCTCAAATCATTCCATGTACTCTTGAACATATGATGACCCTTGGCTAAGGGCCATCCAGTTAGAAAGAAGTTGTCTTTGGTATTGGGCGGGAACATAGCACTCGCGTAGCTTAGTCTTCATCTCATCCCAAAAGAGGATGGGAGGTTGACCAGTACGCTCCATGTCGCATTGGACACCTTGCCAATATCGCTTGGTTGACCCTTCAAGTTTTATCTCAGCAAACCTAAACCGTTGAGCGTTAGTCATGTCATACCAGTCGAAATAATCTTCCAAACTAGCAATCCAGTCGAGAAACGCTTTGGGGTCAAGTTTACCATCAAAAGTGGGGGCATCTATTTTAACTCAACGAGTGATATCGTTGTGATGTGGTGGATGAGGTCCCGGGTGATATTGACTGTATGGGTTGTGAGGGAAAACATGTCCACAAGGGGGGTTATGAAAAACATCATGTCCAGTGGCTCGAGGATGAGGTGTCATGGGAGGATGTTGGCCCTGAGGCGGAGCCCATGGTTGGTGATGAGGTGCAGGAGCACGTGGAGGGTGATGTGGCGGTGGTGCATAGTGTACTTGTGAAGTAGCGGTTTGGGGTGTGTGATGGTACATTGGTTGATAGGGTTGTGGTTCCACATATGAGTGTTGTGAATAAGGATCAGGTTCGACAAAAGGATCAACTTCTCCATAGGGGTGGTAGGCACGAGGCTCATGGAGTTGTGGTGGGCGGAATTGCAGCCGAGTAGGGTTCAGGGGGCTTTATGGATTGGTGTATGTCCAGGATTTGGTGGCATCCCATACCCCATAAAAGGTGTCGAGTTCTGACCGGCACGTAGTGTATGGGTTTGGCGAATAGTGTGAAGCTCAACCATGATGGAATTGATTGATTGACCTAGAGTCTCAAGGGTAAACGAGAATTCGGAAGACGTAGGGGCTGCTTCCAACGTGGGTTCTAAAACTGGGCTAGTAGATCTACGACCAGACATAATGATTTGCAACGAAATAGGCAAAAAATTATAGCACCAAATGAAAACTTAGTTCTGTAATGGACAACGCTAAACAATTAAGAAAACAATGCCGACAGATATATGATAGAAAAGTAGTGCACCGAACAAAGGAAAACCTTTCCAAAATTAGGATTTGGCAATTTTTTGGTGGATACGGACCCGTTTGCGAATGTACTAAAATTGCCAAAGATGAGCAAAAGCACAATAAACAATGAAAAGATCTTACCCAAAGTGATGATAATTATTGCTTCCTTGCCTTTGATATGGATGGAGAGAATTACCTCAGGAGGAGATAAGATATATGTGCCTTGACCCTACGCTGATCCAACTCGGTGGTGAGTTGGCTGGGGGTTGCAGGGGGCAGCGGCCTCTTGTTTGGGGGTTCGGGGGCGAGAGCCCCGAGAAAAAAATTCAGCGGGGTTGCTTACTAGCGGGGCCAGTTGTTGACGAGATAGTGGCAACGTCAACGGCTACAACGGTCGCGGCAGTAGCAATCGGCGGTAATAACATCGGACAAGGCGGTGGCAACAATAGGCAGCGGCGGCGGTAGCGGGTGTAGTTCGAGATGACAACGGGTGACATGGGGGGGGAGGTTGGTGGAGAACGGTGGCTGTTATAGGCAAGACTTAACCCTAATGTTTTTAGGGTTAGGCTTTGATACCACTTAGAGCCTATCTACGGAATTAAAGAAGAAATATGACTAAACACTAAAAGGGAATAATTCTCATTCATCAACTGTGTCTCTACATGGACGCAGATAGAGCCTTTATATAGGCCTGTAAAAGAAAGACTAAACGGGCGGTAGCCAATGTGGGACTAAACCACTTGACTTTATAAGAACTCAAAAATGAGAAAAAGGACAATAAAATTAAGCATGCTAATAAAGTCTAACTAATAACACAGCGAAGCCTACGCTCATAAGTGTGTAAAGGTGGGGCTTGTCCTATATCACATTTTCCCTGGACTGACTCAAATATTAAACCAACTGCTTGAGCTAAATATCCAAGAATTGAACTAAAGTTCTTGGAAAAAAATCCGTCAAAACTCCAATTACAATTAGCAATCCCTTAATTGCTATATTTACTATGAGAACATTCAAAATACAAAATCCCCTTTATGTATTTGAGATCTAGACCAATGTCCTCCTAAGTCTTGAGGAATATACCAATAATAAAACATAACGATAAGTTTTTCAAGAATTTCATTTATGCTTCCTGAAGAACATGACACAAAAACAAATGCACTTATTTGGTCACAAGGCACAAAAACCATGCATAATTAAATAGTATCATCATCGTCATCTAAGCCTCAATCCCAACCATGTTGGGGTCGGCTACATGGATCCTTCTTTTCCAATCAGCTCTGTTATGGGTTATATTCTGATCAAGATCTAAAGATTCAAAATCTCTCTTTATAAACCCTTCCCAGGTTAATTAAGGCATGTCTCTTCTTTTAATTGTGCTTGACTCAATAGCATTGCTTCTTATAGGCACGTTAGTCGATCTGCACAACACATGTCCATACCATCTCAGTCGACCCTCGTGCAACTTGTCCTCGATGTTCGTCACTCCCACTTTGTTCCTAATATAGTCATTTTTCAAGCGATCTTTTCTTGTCTTCGCACACATCCATCTCAACATACGCATTTCTGCCACATTCATCTTATTGAGACCTTGTTTTTTCACCGCCCAACATTCACTCTCAGTCCCATATAGCATGGCTAGTCGTATAGTTGTTTTATAGAACTTTTTAATCTAAGATGGATCTTCCAGTCACATAATACTTCAGTCGCACTCCTTCATTTCAACCATCTAGTAGTGATCTTGTGACAAACATGATCCTGAACATCCCCATCTTTATGAATAATAGAACCTCAGTAACGAAATTTATCACATTTTGGTGTATCCACTCCATCCAAAATGACCCCGCCATTCACAATTCTAGATTGGCCAAAATTGATATGTGTATGCACAATTTTGCTCCTACTAATCATCAATCCATTTGATTCCAACACATTTCTACAAAGGTCAACTTTACCATTCAATCCATCATTAGTTTCGTTAATCAATACAATATCATCAACAAATAACATGCACCAAGAAATATCCACATGAACATTCTTTGTCGACTCATCCAGAATAAGAACGAACAAATATGGGTTGCGTGTTGATCCTTGATGTACCCCAACTGTGATAGGAAATGTTGGTGTCTCTCCTCCAGGAGTCTTCACACTTGCAGTTGAGCTATCATACATGTCTTTAATCAAGACAAAGTATTGAAACGGAACACCCTTTTTCTCCAAAACCATCCACAATGTGCCAATATAGATTAAATAGTATGCAACAGTAAATTAACATGCCTAACAAGCACAAACAATACGCAACATAAATTTGTGTGCCAATCAATATTAAGCAAATGCCCAGATCCATGAAAACAATCATAGAAAAAGTTGTGTTCCTATTGAAATTGATATAGTTGTCATAAAAGGATTGGCGTTAGAGAAACTAGCGCCCCGCCATAAGGTGTGTGTGGATTGGCGACACCTTCTCCTTGTAATAAAATGATCTAAGATATAAGTGAGCACATCAGCTTTAATCGACCACATCCTCTTTATCGGTTGCAATCACAGAGCAGACAGGCAACAACAACACAGTGCAAACATCATAACCACAAGGATTAAGACAAACTCTTCTGACTGAGACAAAGAACAATGCAAGTGATCAAACTAGTTACTGATGCAACTCATGTTGCAACTAAAAACTCAATTCATAATTCAACTCTGCTGGACAATGCCCCCAGGCATGGGCTAATATAGATGACACGAGCGAAGCACTAATTGGCTTATTTATCCTCAGGACCAAACTAAAATTAAAAAAATAAAAACTATTTAATTAAGAACTTACAAGTCCCTAACATTGCACATTTATATCCTAAAACTGAAACAATTGCATAATAAACCTTAAAACATGAAAACATAATAAACTGACTAATTATCCTAATATGTTGTGTGAAACTTGGATTTGAAAGTGGAACTCGGATCTGGATGTGTGGCTTGTCCTGCATCAGTCGCTTCCGCTACGGGAGATCTCAACCCGAGATCAAAACAAAAAGTTGATGATGCAAGCCAATGCCATGTTTGCGCACAATGAAGATGAGTAGAATGAATATCACGCTTCCGTTGTAAACGCTCAAACCAATAAACGTCTTCATGTCTCCAGCTACATGCAGGAGTGTTGAGAAGAGTTGATCACATGTTTGGATAATTGTGACGTATGTTGTTAGCAACATTTTAGAAAGCGGGAGGCGTGCGGACACCACCTTGTGGCCGCTTGATCGCGGGCGCTCAAGCGGCCACTTTTTGAAAAAGTGGATTCTTAATTTTTATATGATTGTATACAAATACACACACACACACACACATATATAAAAAAATTACTTTTTAAGAAATTTGTATACATAACCAAACCCTTGTGGCAGTGTAAAATTCACCCTACACAACAATATTGCTACTTAATCGTTTCTTAACTATAAATGAAGCATTAAGATACATTTCTTATATATAACAGTATACTAGTATCATACTATAATGTAATAATGTAATCTACTTAATAGTTAGTACCATTTATAGAGAAATTTATCACATATGGTGGTATAATAGTATCAAGCCATGATACAATGCACTTAGTAATTAGTGTTATATACTAGTACTATACTTCACATAAATCTGCCTTGATTTTGTATTACATTTACACACTGGTTGTTTCTTAGATTAATGTTCTATAGTTAGTAATTAGTACTATACAGCAGTACAATATTACTGATTTGTGGTGATGACATAGTTTTATGTTACATATACATGGTAAGTTTTATGGTACATATACATGGTATTACTTGCTATAATAGACTTAATAGGTACATAGTCGTCACTATTGTATATAGCAGCAGAATCAGTGTAGTATTACACACTAATTAGCTAGTGTATAGTTGTTAGATACATACTTAGTTACTTAATACAATAGTATCATATTAACATGTTAAATAATGTTATACAATATCAATAGTCTAATATTACATACTGAAAATATCATTACATTTTGCTTTTGGGCCTAGGAAGTGGGTCTAGATCCTGCTTTTCACTTAAGCGGACTCAAGCAGGCGCTTGAGCGGGCTGAGCGGGCATGAAGCGGCCGCCTAATGCAAAACTACCTGACCAGCCGCCTAAGGCCTATTTGGAGCGGCCAAGGGTCTCAGCCTCCTGGGCCGCTTTTTAAAACACTGGTTGTTAGTGATGGTGTAACCGGTGGTGAATGAGTCGGAGCAACATACTCGTCATTCTCCTTTTCTGGTATCAGATTTACCAAAGACAAATCAACTGACGTCTGTAATGATGTGGAGATGTTGTCACGTCGTCTTGGATGTCTTGGTGCAGTCTGCCCTTGCATGCGTTCAAAGAATTCACACACCTTTTGTTGCCGGTCTAGAAGCATATTTTCCAATTGTATTGATGTTTTTGACAATTGGAGGTATGATTCGAGTCCAACAATGAGGCACGGCAATTAAGTCGCAGCAGAAACCATAAGGCAGGCAAGGAGACAAAAAAATAGAAGCACTCCGCAAGTAGGTGATGATGTTTGTGGCAGAGCAAAATCACCCCAAATTTGAGTTTTGAGGCCAGCAAAATTAAGAAATTGCTATCAGTCATCATGTTTGTCTACAGATGAGGAGGAGCCGCAGCAACATGTTTGTGGCAGAAGGAGATGCGGATCTGGGCGGCGGCCACAGGAGGGTTGGGGGAGGGATCTGTCGATTTGGTGCCTATCTACCAAGTTGAACATTTTCGGAAATCAGAAATTATGCAGAAAAATCGGATAAAAATCGGTCAACATACGGTAAAAGTTCAATCAACTATTTGGAAAAAAAGGCAAGAAAAGGATTATATATATGTGCATATACATAAACACATACAAACATATATATACACCCATACATATAATGATTTAAAATGACTAAACATCAAACTGATTACCCTAATATTGGAAGAAGGGGAAGAAGTGGGAGCAGCAAGCAGCAGGCACAAATCAGGGAAGGGGGGAGAATGGAGGAAGATGGAGCGTACATGTAGAATGTCGAGGGTTACTCCTGGCTCAGAGTGTGTCGGGGATAGAGGAGGAAGGTTGGACGGTTTCGTGGAACCCTACTACAAGTAAAAAAAACAAATGTGAAGCAAAAGTACAGCATTGCATAAAACGGCAAAAAAAACGAATTGAACGCGTTAAACGCAATACGCAAATAAAACGTGAATTAAACGTGTTTAAAACGTATTATTCGGTTTGGAGTTTAAAACGGTCGTCATATACGACAGCTGAATAATACGCGTTTTAAACGTGTTTTTTTTTAACAGAGTATATTGTGACTATGCCTATCTGGTGTGAATCTCTCAAGCATCTACCTATCTGGCTGATTCCACGGCAGATTGCGGCACAAGCAACTGAAGAAGGGAGCCACATGCGACAGGGCGGGGAGGGGCGGGAGGAGATGCAGCAGCTAACGTGTTGACCGTCGTCTGCCCTGGACGGCTCTGTCGCCTGGGATGACCTGACGGAAGCCCCCTGTGTTGGCGTGATGGTGGCGGCTTAGGATGCGTTGCGATAGGGGCCACTCGAGCGGAATCGGGTGTCTAGTCTTGCAGACTGGGATCGGAACATAGTTATCCAGGCTCTCGCCTGGGCTCCGCCTAGACGCACCTAGGCTCTAGGTGGGCCACCTAAAACTGGGCGCCTAGGATTTCATATAGCTAAAGTGGATGCCTAAGGGCTTTTAGGCCCAAATTTAGACACTTCAAGACCAAATTAGCATGGATTGGGCCTGAATTTGGTCAAATTTGATGAAGTTTAGTTATTTAGGGAAGAAAAATATCTTATTTAGGCAAATCAGATCTAATTTGGGCAGAGTAGGTCTGGTTTGGGGGGGGAATAGGTCAGATTTGGGGAAAACATGTCTGATTTGTGGGAATTAGGTTTGATCTCGCCAGATTATGGCTCGTTTAGGTCAACGTAGGACAAACTATGGGAATTTACCTCTGATTTGGTCATGGCATGCCAAAATAGGTCTTAGGCTAAATTAGGGCAAACTAAGTTAAATCCAAAGTTTTCAGACCCGACCCGACCCGAAGGTCGATCTAACAAAGCTCCTGGGTCACGAGTCTCTGGTTCAACCGTCAGTTCGACCTGGTTGACCCGATGACGTCAGCATGACACCATATACATATTATTATATACATAAAGTATATGCATGGATGTTACAGTAATATGTATGTCCATACATTTATTACTATATAAGTGTGTATATATATGTGCATAATCTATTGTATGGAACCATGATATAATGAATTATGAAACACCAAACATACAAAACCAACTATCTATTCATAAAGAAGCAAAAAAATGGTCTTGCAATACTTAAAACAAGTGGAAAAATACAAATAAGTGAATATATCAATGTATGGAAAATTGGGGTTGCATGAAAGGACATGAAAATCAGTCAAATGGTCATTTAGGGTGTGAAATAATATTGTATTAAACTGATTTGATTGAATAAAAGAGATACAACCATGTCCTGTAGCAAGGAAGAAACCCTGAGACTCGGGCCTCAAGTAATCTAAACGGGTCGAGACACTAAAGCCCCACTAACTAATTAACCTATTAACTAAATAGGCTAATATATACTCTTTAACATAGGGAAGAAAAACTAAAGCCAACAAAACCCGGTCGGGTCTTTGACCCGAGGTCTGGGTCATCGGGTTAGCGGTTGAACCGATCGGGTCACCGGGTCAACTCCGGGTCTTGGCCAAAAACGAGTTTTAGCCCCACCCGACCCGTAAAACTTTCCGGGGGGAGGTCCAACCGGTTCAACCGGTCGGGTTTCAAAACTATGGTTAAATCAAGTTTAATTTAGATCAAGTTAGATCAAATTAAGACTGAATAGGTCTAGCTTAGGTCATGACATGTGTAATGCAAGTGAAGTTATGATTGATTAAGCTTAGGGATAACATGTACAAATGTACATAGCAATGTATATATTTGAATACATCGAAATGTAAACGGAAAATCATTTATATATATGTAAAATATAAAGAAATACAAAGAACGCCTAGAAACGCCTAGGCTCCCGCTTAGGCGCCTAGGCCCTCTAGGCTTCCCTTGGGTAGGAAGGACCGCCTAGCCGCCTACACAACTATGGATCGAAAGCGAGAGCCTGGCTTCTTCACGCCGTCGGTGGCAGGTTCTGACTTGCCGACAGCCTTGGTAGCAAGTTGCTTCCTCGGGCCTTGCCGTCGGTCGACTTGCGAGCAGTCTGCTTCATGCGGGCTAGAAACGAGAACATGAACGGCAGCACACAGTGTTGGTGACGAGTGTTATGTGTGAAGAACAAATTGGCGTGCGTGTCTGCATCCTTCCGAGCGAAGAGATCTAGGTGATGGGGGTAAACACGATAGGGATGGATGCTTTTGACGAGTGGTTGGGGTTCACGATGGATGAGGTTTACGTACGGGGGCAAAGGGAGATTGACGGCCATGTTACATAGGGCAGGCTGGACGACTGGGAATCACGGATGAGGAGTCAGCGAGAGAAAGGGGGTTGTTGAAGGAACGGGTTGCTAGGCGGAAGATGAGGCTTTGGAGTTGACGATCCAGAGACCTGGGTCAAGAACAGTGTGGCGGTGCAACAACAAAATTTATCGTGAAGGACTGGGAAAGCAGTATGTGGCGACGAAGAACTCCAAAGATCTCGAGTGAAGAATGGATAAAGAACAAAAAAAAGATATTTTCTTTTATTTTATAATAGATAGGTGGACGAAATTGGGTGGATGGAGGGGTTAATCCTAACCTAGGGTTTGAGATTAATCAACGGATCTAACCTAGGGTTTAGATCCGGTGGACGGCAGATATGGCTCATAGACCTAGGGTTTAGGAGACCAGTGGGTGGTGTAGGATAGGTGGGTTAGGCCGCACCTCGGGTTTTCGCCGTCTCTCAGGGTCCTGGGATCTAGACCTAGGTTTTAGATCTCAGGCTCTGATACCACTTGATGCAACTCATGTTGCAACTAAAAACTCAATCCATAAATCAACTTTGTTGGACAATGCCCCCATGCATGGGCTTATATAGATGACACAAGGGAAGCCCTAATTGGCTTATTTCTCCTCAGGACCAAACTAAAATAAAAATTAAAGACTAATTAATTAAGAACTTACAAGTAAGTCCCTAACATTACATTTAGATCCTAAAATTGAAACAATTGCATAATAAACCTTAAAACATGAAAATGTAATAAACTGACTAATTATCCTAATATGTTGTGTGAAACTTGCATCTAAAAGTGGAACTCGGATACGGATGTGTGACTTGTCCTGTATCAGTTACATTAGAGTACGTTGAAGCAGAGTTGAACATCACACTAAAACATGTGTGGATCAAGACTTCAAATTGAGATAGGGCCATGATGGCAAGAAAGGACAAAGGGGTGTGTAAGAGATGCAGCATGAAGGAATAAAAAGCATGTCCCAAGGAGCTCGAGGCATATGCATCTAGGCAAGGCAGAGCCCGAGGCATATGCATCTAGGCAAGGCAGAGCTTGAGGCATATGCATCTAGGCAAGCCAGTCACCAAGGTTCCTCGACATTTGAACCTCACTTCAGGTTTGCAAGTTGTATGCCATTTTGAAAGGATAAAAGGTGATGAGGTGCTTTTACTGACGTCAAAAAAGTCGGCGGGCCACTTCCAATTGGGCCCGATAGGGATTGGCACCGCCCCAATACGTTAGAAGTTTAGGAAATAAAATGAACAATAAATATTAAAAAAAACTTGATCAATCATCCCCTAGCTACACTAGTAACATCCATTCTTGCCAATTGTTAATCTCAGAGGCATAATGGTGCCTCAATGGAGGAGAAGAGGAAAGAACGAGGCTGGACCTGCCTCCTCCACCTTCAATAGACCACCTTGCAATAGTCTCCTTGTTGTCGCAGCCCCTCTTTTGAGCTTAGCGGCGGTTCTCCTAATTAGTATATGCAAATGTACAGCGAGGCTTGTTGTTGCTCCTTAGACCATTTGTTGGAGCTTTAATGTCGCCTAAAGTGTCCCTCCCCACTACTCTTTCATCGTAAGGTACACAAAATAGAGGCCAGGTTGCTTTTTTGGATAACTTATGCCACAAGAAGTGGGAAAAGAGGTAAACTTTCTTTTTTTTAATCAGACCTAATCTTCTCTTTTTTGCATATTTATTATGTTTGCTTGTTTTTCTATAGGGATCTACATTTCAAATATGTCGAGGGAAGTGCACCCTAAAAAGGTCAAAGTGATCTAGGGAGGAAATTTGTAGGGAGGTAGAGGGACGGACGAAAATGTCTGATTTTGCTGTTGATTCTGATAGCCAATGAATAAATTTACAAACATAAATCGATGTATACATTCCTGACGCCAAAAGGAAAGAATTAACTTACACAATTTAATCAAATTGATCTACTAGACAGAATATCCTTATCTATGTTCTAGCGCCATATTGAACATGTGATGGGGTCCCTCCTACATCGTTGAGTCGAGTTAACCAAATTATTTTGATGGGCACTTCAATGTCAATTTTGGTGGTGAAATGAGGGGATTAAGGTTTTGAAATCTTGCAAGAACGATATAATAGAGGATCCTTCCAAATTTTCGAGTTTCTAGATTATGATGATAGCTAAATTTTATAATAATGGAGATTTCAAAATCTGATAGAAAATGTTGCACTATAGGATAATGTAGTCAACTAAAAGGAAGACATACAAGAACAAGTTACTAAAAAGGAGCTTGTGTAACTAGATCGACATTTGTATTCTTTTGGACGTTGATACTTGGTATCTTATACCTATATGAGTTTAACCAAACTAGGTAAACAACATATTTAAAAAAAGGAGTCAAAAGTAATAGGGAATGATGAAGAAGTCACACACATTATGCATATATATAGGAACACCTCAGTACATTTTGAGGCTTATGTCTAGCCTCGTCAAGACATAAATGCATCAATATGCCTCACACACTTTAAGATCTTGGTCGCCAAGCACAGTGTAGCTCACTAATGACGAGAGCAAGATTAAATACACAAGTTGTGGTGTTTATAACTACAGCACTCAGCTCCCATCGCTCAAATGTTTGCACATTTCCAAAGGAAATCAAATGAAATAATAAGAACTATAAAAGGCATTATAAATAATTAGTCAAAGTTGTGTAACAGAAAAGGACCACATATGCTTCCCAAGACCTGAGTCCCATCGGCTTGGGCTCAGTTAGGCTTAGCGTATGGGTGCATGTCTGGAGGATCTCCATATATTTCCCATGTCCTTTTGAACTAATGGTCAATGACTTTCCCATGTACATGGGTAGGTGGAAAGTTGGAGTTGGGCAATGTGGGACTACCCCCCACCACCACACACACACAAGGCTGCTAGTCTAGAGTCTAGACTGATCTAAGACCCAGATCCAAAAAAAGTTTCAAACCAAGCCTAAAAATCAAGATTGTAAGTGAAGAGCTACGAAGCACGGATACTCCAAAACAAGTGTCGTACACGTATCTGATACCAAAACTCTGTGGATAATCCCGGATACGTATCGAATACTCTTAAGCCATATCCAGGCCGTATCTGGATCGTATCCAACTGGCAAAAACTCATCATCATCATCTAAGCCTCAGTTCTAACTATGTAGGGGTCGGCTACATGGATCCTTTATTTCCATTCAACTCTATCATGGGTCATATTTTGGTTGAGATGTAGAGATTCAAAATCTCTCTTTATAAGCTCTTCCCATGTTAATTTAGGCCTTCCTCTTCTTCTATTAATTGTGCTTCGTATAGGCGCATTAGTCAGTCTGTGTTGCACATGTCCATACCATCTAAGTCGGCCCTCGCGCAACTTGTCCTCAATGCTCGCCACACCCACTTTATTCCTGATATAGTCATTTCTCAAGCGACCTTGCTTTTCTTCCCACACATCCACTCCAGCATACGCATTTCAACCACGTTCATCTTATTGAGACCTTGTTTCTTCACCGCCTAACATTCACTCCCATAGAGCATGGCTAGTCGTATAGTCGTTCTATAAAACTTGCTTTTTAATCTGAGAGGGATCTTCTGATCACATAACACTCCAATTGCACTACTCCATTTCAACCATCTTGTAGTGATCTTGCGACAAACATCATTTGGACATCACCATCTGTTTGAATAATAGAGCCCAAGCAACAAAATTTATCACATTTTGGTATATCGACTTTGTCCAACTTGGCTCCACCATTCACACAGCGAGATTGGTTGAAATTGCAACGCATATGCTTAGTTTTGCTCATACTAATCATCAATCCATTTGATTCCAATGCCTTTCTCCAAAGTTCAGCTTTATCATTCAATCCATCTTTAGTTTCATCAATCAATACAATATCATCAGCAAATAACATACACCAAGGAATATCATCCTGAACATTCTTTGTCAACTCATCCATAACAAGCACGAACAGATACGGGATGTGTGGATCCTTGGTGTACCCCAATTGTGATAGGAAAAGTTGGTGTCTCTCCTCCAGGAGTCTTCACACTTGCAGTAGAGCTTTTTTTTAGCCCTGGGGGAACCCACGCCCCAGGCGGAGGCCCAGATAACAGGGGTGGTAAACATGGGAGACCCGTGCGCCCACACACCAGTATCTCAATAAGTCACATCAGAGACTAGTTGACGCTGCGGGAAATTCATTTCCGAACGGCACTTCCAGCGAGAGTCGAACTCAGGACCTTTTGTGAGGGGCCCCGAGCTGCGACCAGTTGGGCTACTGCAGTAGAGCTATCATACATGTCTTTAATCAGGTCAATGTATTGGATTGGCACACCCTTTTTCTTCAAAACCATCCACAAGACTTCCCTGGGTACTCAATCATAAGCCTTATACTAAATCAATAAAAACCATATGAAGATCTCTTTTGCTTTCTCTATACTTCTCCATAAGCCTCCTTATTAGAAAAAGCCTCAGTTCCAACTATGTAGAGGTCGGCTACATGGATCCTTCGTTTTCATTCAACTCTATCATGGGCTATATTTTGGTTAAGATGTAGAGATTCAAAATCTCTCTTTATAAGCTCTTCCCATGTTAATTTAGGCCTTCCTCTTCTTCTATTAATTGTGCTTGAGTCAATAGCATTACTTCGTATAGGTGCATTAGTCAGTCTGCGTTGCACATGTCCATACCATCTAAGTCGGCCCTCGCGCAACTTGTCCTCAATGCTCGCCACACCCACTTTATTCCTGATATAGTCATTTCTCAAACGACCTTTTCTTGTCTTCCCACACATCCATCCCAGCATACGCATTTCAACCACGTTCATCCTATTGAGAACTTGTTTCTTCACCGCCCAACATTCACTCCCATAGAGCATGGCTAGCCGTATAGTCGTTCTATAAAACTTGTTTTTTAATCTGAGAGGGATCTTCTGATCACATAACACTCCAGTTGCACTCCTCCATTTCAACCATCTTGCAGTAATCCTGTGATAAACATCATTTGGACATCCCCTGTTTAAATAATAGAGCCCAAGCAACAAAATTTATCACATTTTGGTATATCGACTCCGTCCAACTTGGCTCCACCATTCACACTGCGAGATTGGCTGAAATTACAACGCATATGCTTAGTTTTGCTCCTACTAATCATCAATCCATTTGATTCCAATGCCTTTCTCCAAAGTTCAACTTTATCATTCAATCCATCTTTAGTTTCATCAATCAATACAATATCATCAGCAAATAACATACACCAAGGAATATCATCCTGAACATTCTTTGTCAACTCATCCATAACAAGCACGAACAGATACGGGCTGAGTGTGGATCCTTGGTGTACCCCAATTGTGATAGGAAAAGTTGGTGTATCTCCTCCAGGAGTCTTCACACTTATAGTAGAGCTTTTTTTTAGCCCTGGCAGAGGCCCAGATAACAGGGGTGGTAAATATTGGAGACATGTGCGCCCGCACACCAGTATCTCAATAAGTGACATCAGAGGCCAGTTGACGCTGCGGGAAATTCATTTTCGAGCGGCGCTTCCAGGAGAGTCGAACTCAGGACCTTTCGTGAGGGGCCCTGAGCTGCGACCAGTTGGGCTACTGCAGTAGAGCTATCATACATGTCTTTAATCAGGTCAATGTATTGGATTGGCACACCCTTTTTCTTCAAAACCATCCATAAGACTTCCCTGGGTACTCAATCATAAGCCTTTTCTAAATCAATAAAAACCATATGAAGATCTCTTTTGCTCTCTATACTTCTCCATAAGCCTCCTTATTAGAAAATAGCATATGTTGTTGATCTTCTAGGCATAAAACCAAATTGGTTGTTTGATATATGTGTTATAGATCTTAGCCTTTGCTCAATAATCCTCTCCCAAAGCTTCATTGTGTGAGTCATCAACTTGATACCTTTGTAGTTTGTGCAGCTTTGGACATCACCAGATCACCTATGTTCTTGTAGATGGGGACTATGGTACTATTTCTCCACTCATCTGGCATCTTCTTGGTCTTCATGATCTTGTTAAAAAAAATGTTAGCCACATAACTCCTTCATCCCCCATACTCTTCCATACATCAATGGGAATATCGTCTAGTCCGCATGTCTTTCTCATTTTCATCTTTTTCAAAGCATTCTTGACCTCAAATAGTGAAACTCGTCGTGTGTAAATGATATCTCTTGTATAACAAGGTTGTAAAGTGTGTGAGGCGTCGTAACGAGGCATTTTTGTTTCAGTGAGGCAAGGCGACGCCTTGCCTTTGAGACGTTTGAGGCGCAAGCCTCAAAATATGTATGAGGTGAACATAAAAAATAAATGTATACATATATTTACATATAGATAATTAAATATGTTATGTATATGCATGTGTATAACAAAAATAGGTATATACAAGCACAACCAAATGAAATCGAAATTAATCGTGAAACCTATAATGATAATAGAGACTAAAGACCCACCACAATACTAAAATAAATATATAGAAAAAATGGGATATCAATTCTTTATACTATTAGAATAAAAGAAGTCATCAACAGATTAACAAAAGGAGATAGAATTTTGAATTAGTAGGAACAAGGACCCAAAATTAGTTAACAATGCTATGAAATTCACCGACAGTAAATAAGAAGGTAGCAAATAAAGATAAATTTAACAATGTAGATCGAAGCATGTCACTCAAAAGAATAATGATTACATGTTCATTAATAAAAAATAATAATTAACTGCAAGAACTCTAATTTTTTTGAAGAAAGTGATTGTAATAATTTTGAAAGTAGACAATTTGGCGGTTAACATAAGACATTATTGTTCAACATTGAGGTGTGCGCCTCAGCTAAGCCTCATAGCCTCAATGCTTTGAGGCGAGCCTCAAACATTGTGAGGCGCAAGCCTCAGTCTAGGACACCGAGGCGTAAGCCTCGAGGCGCATTTGGGATAGCCTCGCCAAGAGGCGTAAGCCTCGAAAGCCTCAAGGCGAGTTTTTTATTACTATGCTTGTATTCATGTCACACGAGTCTCTAAATTTATTTACAGTATGACCGAAGTAATTTCTCCATTAGTTCTTGATATCATCGTTCTTCACCAACACCCTACCATCTTCATTCTTGATGCATTTTACTTGAGTCAAGTCTCTTCCTTTCCTTTCTCCTATACGAGCCATTTTATATATATATTTTTCCCCTTCTCTTGTGTCCAGCTTCTTATAAATATCATCAAAGTATCTAGACTTTGCCTCCTGAACAACCTTTCTAGCTTCTTTCTTTACTTGCTTGTATCTCTGGAACGTTGCATCATCGCGAGATTTGGGCAAGCTCTTATAGATCTCCCTTTTCAGTTTAATAGCCTTATGTATTTCATCATTCCACCACCAAGTCTCTTTCTGTAGTGGCCCACAACCTTTGCACTTCCCCAAAACCTCTTTGGCAATTTTTGTTATGGAGGAGCTCATGTTATGCCATATAGTATAACATCAGACTCCAAGTTCCCTCCTTAATGAGTTTATCATGAAAAGTCAATTTCTTTCTCCTTTAAGATTCCACCACTTGATCCTGCTATCTTGGTTTCTATTATGCTTGCCTTTATTGATCTTCGTGTCAATATCCAAAACCACCAACCCTATGTTGGGTCGTGAGTTCTTCGTCAGCAATCATTTTACAAACCTTGCATAATTTACGATCCACCCGCCTCATAACAAGGTAATCGATTTGGCTACAATTGTGTCCACTTTTGAAAGTAATCTTATGAGATTCTCTTTTCTTGAAATGGGTGTTTGCCAAAATCATAACATATGCAACTCCAAAGTCTAATATCCTCTCTCCTCTGTTTTTGTTGCCATATCTAAAACCACCATGAACTATTTCATATCCAGCATTGCTACTCCCCACATGATTGTTTAAATCACTCTCAATAATGATCTTCTCATCTGTCGGTATTTCAAGCATCAATTCATCCATGTCATCCCAAAAATCCTTCTTAGCCTCCTCGTTAAGGTCAACTTGAGGGGCATAAGCGCTAATAATGTTCAAAATCTTTCCCCCAAGAACAACCTTGATATCTATGATTCTATCACCCATCCTTGTGATCTTGACAACATCATCCTTCAACAACTTATCAACAATAATACATACGCCATTTCTATGTTTACCAATACATGTATACCAGATTTTGTATCTCGTGTCCCCAATCTCTCTACAACATTCCCCTGTCCACTTGGTTTCCTGCAAGCAAGCTATACTGACTTTTCTTCTCATCATGGTATCCACCGGTAAAACTAGAAGAAAAAAATCTAGGTATGGCCTGCCTCAGTTAGCACTTGACACTAGTTCATGTCTCAACCCTCTCTGATAAGTAGCAACTAGCAACAAAGTTGTCACAATTGTTCCCTTGATGTTAGTTCTTTAAAACGAATTTCCAAGTCTAATCATGAATTTTTACTTGTTCTTTATTGCGGACCAATTCACTCACCTTTCCATGGCTGAGGTGCATGTTTTATGCACGTTGATGTCCTCCACATTCTTTAAAAGGCTTTAGTTTAGTATTGTTGGTTAACGTGCCTCTTGTTTTGGTGACTAAATCCAATGTGGTTTATTCTGAATTTCCATCTAGACAATATATATTTCATCTCCTTTATAGATAAACACTACATCCCCAGTCTTCTGTCTCCCCCTATGAAGCACCGATACTCCAAAATAGGTATCCTACCAGTACTGAATACATATCTGATACCAATACTCCCTAGATACTCTAATACGTACTAGATACTTCTTAATCTGTATCCCATTTTTTATTAGCAAGATACAACCTCAATACATATCTAATACCGCCAACCCATTTAGCAATCAAGGGAGCAACACCCACTCACGTGATCCCTTAAAATCCCAAAACCACGTCACTCCCCAATTCTAGACTCCCCGTAATATATTGTGATTTGAGAACGAAATGGATTGTCTTGTTCTATTTTTTTAGATAAATTGGTATTCTTTTTGTTAAACATTTTAAATGAATATTAAAAAAACTGTCGTATCCATGCCGTACCTGTATCCTATATTTCCAAAAATTGTCGTATCCTTGTACCCGTATCCATACTCGTATCCATATCCGTGCTTCATAGGTGAAGATATATGTTACATTATATTTAAAATGTACAAACACTCCTTTTTTTTCATCACCTCAATGGTTGCCCTCGTTGTCAGATGAGTAAAAAGGCTCTCTTGAGTGAAGCCTTGCTACGGTGAAAAGCATGCTTATAGGTATGAAAAATAAGAGTACTCAGAGGATGTATGTTAACATTTATGAATAAATAGATACCTTTCAAGTGTTTGGTTTTTCCTGAGTTGCATGCGAGAAAAGTTTGTATGCCAAGCCAGATTTCCCGGATACCAATGTAGGGGCCTAATTGCTTCAAGTTCATCGGTATCCTTCATCTGAAAGTCCAAAGAAATATAATTTAACTTATTAGAAAACCATGTAAAGGGCATGGAAAATATCTTATTATTTTGTGAGGTTTATGAGTATACTTCATCTTCCAAAGACTTGACAAAATCATTTTCCAGCTGCTCTTTTAAGTCTTGATAGAACTGGCCACTGAAATACGGTAAGTTCGATCAGTGTCCAAGTCAAATATTGAATGATAGGTCTGTGTTTACGTTAGGGTTTATCCATTATATGTATTCATTGCCCAGAAAACAAATCTGACAGGAGACTACCTTGAATTGATTCTAAATGCAGACGGCAATGGTTTCCTTAGCACATCCATAAATTTGTCCCACTCTTCAACGGGCACGATGCATTGTTCCTATTACAGAAGAAAAATGTTAAAATTTTGGTGATAATTTAAACCTGAAGATAATTCTAAACCTCCCATAGAGAAAAGTTCAAATAGCAACTGCTGCTGTTAGAGTTGACTGAATACGAATAATACCGCCCACAGCAGATGAACAATCAAACAGAAAAGTATAGTTCACGGGATATGGTCCTGTGGCTGCACTAGTAGTAACCAGACTTTGAGAAAACAGCTAAAACGCAGTAAATCTACAGAAGCATGCCGTGATAACCAGTCGACACTCTGGTTGGCAATGCATAGTATGGCCTGCGAGATAAATCACGACACGATGGAGCGAAAGAGAGGAACCTTGTAATAATCTTCGAAATTTTGGTTCTTGGTGATAAAAGTTTGCCAGTTCGGATTGGAGCCGGTTTTGGCGCCGGCATCCGGGTTGGGATTGGATTCGTCCACGGTGGCATCTTCCGGGAGCCCTTTCTTGCTATCGTCGAATTTCCAGACATTCTCCCTGGGCTCCTTGAAATGCCTCCTCTGCGTGCGACCTCGCTTCTGCCCTCTCCCCATGTTTCCCGTTTCCTAGCTGCCTCAGGACTGGACTTCGCGCAGCCAGTACAGAACGGAAATGGTATGCAGCCGTTGCGGGTTTATATTGACTTCTTGAGAAGTAATAAGGGTTTTGGTGGTTTGTGTGATGGGTTTAACGGGGAGAAGAGACATACGGTTAATAATCACATCCACGGTTTTTACAAGTTGGAAATTATGGCTCACGTCTCACTCTTGGGGCGCGTCTACAAGTTATGATTCTCATGTTAGGAAACACACCATAGATGCGAAGTGCTTCCATATCTATTCTACGGTAGAAGAGGGGTTAGATGCAATTTTTTCTATTATTTTTTGAAATTACGTATGATAATCCATATGTATACCACATTTTTATCTTTAATTTTTTAAATCTATACTATATAGGAAAGTCTGTGGAGGGGGATGGATATAATTTTTTCTATTATTTTTTGAAATTACGTATTAGTCCATGTGTGTACACCACAATTTGGTCATTAATTTTTTAAATTTATATATTATATTAGGAGACACATCTATACTTATAGGAAAGCTTATGAAGGGGGCTGGATGTAATTTTTTCTATTGTTTTTTAAAATTATGTATTGCTCCATGTTAGAGTACACCAGACTTTTGTCTTTAATTTTTTAAATTATATATTATATTAGGAGACACATCTATACTATATATGAAAGCCCGTGAAGGGGGCTGAATGCAATTTTTTCTTTTTTTTTAAATTACATACTGGTCCATGTGTGTACACCACAATTTGGTCTTTAATTTTTTAAATTTATATATTATATTAGGAGACACGTCTATACTATATAGGAAAGCTTGTGTAGGGGTTGGATGCAATTTTTTTTATTATTATTTGAAATCATGCATTGCTCCATGTTAGTGTACACCACACTTTTGTCTTTAATTTTTTTAATTATATATTATATTAGGAGACACATCTATACTATATAGGAAAGCTCGTGGAAGGGGTTGGATGCAATTTTCTCCATTATTTTTGGAAATTATGTATAGGTCCTTGTGTGTACACCGCACTTTTGTCTTTAATTTTTTAAATTATGTATTATATTAGGAGACACATATATATCTATACTATCAAGAAAAACCCGTGGAGGGGGCTGGATGCAGTTTTTTCTATTATTTTTAAAATTATGTATTGGTCCTTGTGTGTACACCACATTTTTGTCTTTAATTTTTTTAAATTATATATTATATTAGGAGACACATCTATACTATATCGGAAAGCTCGGGGAGGGGGTTGGATGCAATTTTCTCTTTTTTTTTAAATTACGTTTTGATCCTTATGTGTACATCACACTTTTGTTTTTTGTTTTTTAAATTATATATTATATTAGGAGACACATCTATACTATATAGGAAAGCCCATGGAGGGACAAGATGCAATTTTCTCCATTATTTTTTGAAATTACATATTGGTCCCTATGTGTACACCAAACTTTTGTCTTTAATTTTTTAAAATTATACATTATATTAAGAGACACATCTATACTATATAGAACACTTGTGAAGGGGGCTAGATGCAATTTTCTCCATTATTTTTTTAAATTAGATATTAGTCCATGTGTGTGTACACCACACTTTTGTATTTAATTTTTAAATTATATATTATATTAGGAGACACATCTATACAATATGGAAAAACCCATGGAGGGGGCTGGGTGTAATTTTATCTATTATTTTTTGAAATTACATATTGGTCCATGTGTGTGTACACCTCATTTTTGTCTTTAATTTTTTAAATTATATATTATATTAGGAGACACATTTATACTATATGGGAAAGCTCGTGAAGGGGATGGATGCAATTTTCTCTATTGTTTTTTGAAATTACGTATTGGTCCATGTGTGTGTACACCACACTTTTGTCTTTACTTTTTTAAATTATATAATATATTAGGAGACATATCTATAATATATATAAAAACATGTGGAGGGGGCTGGATGTTGGGTTTTATGGGAGACAGAGAAGGCAGCGGAAACAAAAAAATTCTTCTCCCAAACCTAGAATAAAGGAATCGCGTCAACGTCTATATAATAAGAAGGATGGTTTGTAGAGGCGTACCTTGTCTCGAGGCTTGCTCGGCGACGTTACCTCGCGGTTTGCGCGGTCTTCACCTCCGGTCTTAAACGGTGTCTATGCAGCTCCTGGTCTCATTGGGACTGTCAGGATTGACAGTTGTCCTCTGAGCGGCAGAAGTCTCCCGCCTCTAAAGTAGTCCACACGGACCACCTGGAACTCTGATCTCCTTGTCCCACAAGGAATCAGAAGGAGTCGCACCCTCTTGTCGGCGTACTAGTCACCAACACAATCTCCTGCAACCAGTTGCCTTTCTACAGTTGTCATGTGCCTCCCTTATCGGGTAGCACTTGCTCGAGCTCTCTCGGTTATCACAACCAGAGAGAACGACAACTTTGCAAAGCAACTGGTGTTCTGAGTTGTTGTACCTGAGAAGCCCCCACTACCCCTATATATATATGAGGGTCATGGGACAGGGTTCTCTACCCCAGGCAATGCGGGATTAAAGTAGGAGTAGAAGGATTCGAGATTTTCCACAAAACAACCAACTGCGCCAGCTGAACCGATCGTTTCAAGCATGAACCGATCGGTTGGGGACCTGAGCCGATCGTTTCACACCTAAACCGATCGGTTGGGAACCCTGAGCCGATCGGTTCAAGCATGAGCCGATCGGTTTGTGGTCCTGGTCCAACTCGAATTGACTTTCTAAGTTTGTTTCCATCTAATCAAATATTAGTCCTTGTCCAAATCGAATTTGCATAAGTGAAATAAATATGTTTTTTGTAAAAAGAGTCTTATGACTTTCCAAACGATCTCGGTTGATCTAGTTGAGCTGATCGGTTCAACCATTGAATCGGTCGTCTCATCATGTCCTGAGCCGATCGGTTCATCACATGAGCCGATCAGTTGGCAGTGCAGACTGTGCAAAATTAGTCAATTGCAGTTTCAATCAATCTGATACTCTAATCAATTAGTCCAACACCTTGAACACTATGATTTTGAGATATCAATCAACTAAGTGTTTAATTGAACTACTAAACTCCTTTAGTAATCAATCTAAACATCGTTTGTGGATAAACTCCTCTTCCAGGTTAAATCCTATGTGTGTGACCCTGTAGGTCCATTTCACATTGGCAGTGAAAGTCCATAACACTTATGACTTCACCAGCAAAGAACGGTGCCTAGTCGCACATCAGTGCTACCCAAGTGAAATAGAAATTTGGAGAACAACTTTCAATCCTACAATCTATGAATGGTGTTACAATGAATGTATAATTCCTTTGTCACTGATATCCTGAATGAACTCAAGGCTTGGAATAGTCATCATGTCAACGTTCATTCACTTTCTTGATCTCTGAGTAGATTGGAGGAGATATGTATGACATCAATATCACATACTGACTCACACATGTGTGTGCACGCCTATCTCAATCCTACTCATCAAGTGGCCATGGATATCAAACTCCTTCAGGAGGGACAAATCTCATATCTATCACTCACCCCTCAAAAGCCCCATGTGTCAAAGCCACCCAATCATCACCTTTATAACAACCCATGTTTCATGACTCGTTTGATGATGTCAAAGTGTATTCAACGACATGTGTTGAGTGTAGTGATTTCAGGTCAAAGAATCACACTCACCACCATCACTGTGAGAACTGACTGTGACTACCATATTATGGTTCCATGTGTCAAACTCACGGTGGGTCTGTCTGGTACACTTGTTCTCTAACAAGTACATATGTGTTTGGTTTGATATCTCCATATCATGACTAACAAGATTTTGTCATCAACCAACACCACAATCTAGTCTTGTATGTCATTGTTGTCTATCTACCTTCCACAATGACATCTGACTAGGGACATAATAAGAATGTACAAACTCTTAGCATCTGTATGATCTCATCGTTCAGGTCCTCAACTTGAAAGCATACATCATTGAGTATTGTCATTCTCTAGACATTGAATATGTTCTATCATTATCTCATATGACTGAACCAGAAAGAATTGGAAGCTTGCTTTTGATGCTTATCAAATCAATCTTAATGTATCCCACCAATCATCCCATGATTGGCTCTCAGGGCATACATACCAATAGACTCCCACTTGCACTGTGAGCCACTCATCCTTGAATCATATTCATAGTGATCTGCAAACATGTCTCGCATGTTAATGTACTCTAGTGATAACATAGTGAGTTGTGGAAACACCTTGACAAAGTCGGTATTAGCTGCATATCTCTCATCTCTTCAATGTACGCCACACGTATGAGATGGAGTTGTCGTAATATGTGATCTAGTATTCCTTTGCTAACCTTTAGCCACATTGCATGACCAAGCACTCCTAACTTGTCATCAATGACTGGAATAACTATAAGTTCTTCTCATGAACTTCCAGATCCATATAGTATCCACTAATGTTCTCTAACACACAGATACTTGGCATTTCCTTTTAAACGACTTTATTGGAACATTTCCATTTATCAACAAACATTCACTTTTATATATCCCATATATATTTTGTGATTAATTTTTTGTCCTTTTCGGAAGTTCGCATCAGTGTAACTCTTTACAGTGAATCCTTCCTTATTTCCATAGAACTAGTACTTCTCAAGTACTTATCAAGTTCTTATGGTATTCCAGTAACCCTTACTGAAACTAGATAGACATCCACTCGTCATGTCCCACATACGAGTTATTAGAATTGTCATGTCCTACATGAATGCTTTTTATTCTTGCCATGTCCATACATGTAAGATAATGGGATAATTACATACATGATAGATCCATATGTATTCTTAGTGTTCCCATTCTTCATAAGAATTGGACTTGGCTTTGGGATACTAACTTCATGTAACATGGATAAGTTTTCTCCCACTGAATCTGTGCATGCTGAACCTTTCAGTATAGATCGCCAATGTATGCTCTCTCTTTTCAGGTCAAGAGGTTTTCGAGAACTATCTCTATAGATCTCTATTCCTATCAAATAGGAAACGTCTCTATCTTCCCTAAAGATAATTTCCACTTTGGATTTCCATTCTAGAACATTTCATTACACATCATCATGTGGAATGCAAATATGCTCCCACTAAATCACAGATCCCTTCTTTATCTTTGTCACATATGTCAAACCCTTTGACTATATTATCAAAGTAAAGATCACAGTTCTAAGTTGCTTGTACTCAATCAATCACATTGATTAGTCCATTGTAACTTATAGACTTCATTTGCATTAATGGATACCTAAACCTTATAGGTTGTGTCACGTACACATCCTTAATTTATTCTTCATAGGAATGTAGTTTTAGTATCTGTATGCCAAATGTCTTAGTCATTAAGTTGTAATAAACAAGCATCATCCTTCTCAAAATGTTATCCACATGTCTTAACACTTAAGACTCATTTGCACTTATGGATTTCATCCCAATGGGTGCTACCATCAAGGTCATACCTTATGGTTCTCATGGAAGTCATTTAGGATGTAATGGTCATAAACCATAACTCAAAATCGGGTTCCTCATATTCATCTAGATAGTTGATTCATCACATGACCAACTCATCACATAGATAATCAAGGTGTATCTGTCAAGGATATAAGAACTCATAACTCCTTGTGATTCTTAATGTCCTTTATTAGTGTGGGGTATTCTTTATTGAAGAAGAAATTAGTTATTTGAAAATCATCCTCTAACTCCTTAAAGTATGACTCCTTATTGATTTAGACATCACCATGCCTTAATCACGAGATCACTATGATACACTATCATAATTACTCATAAGGATCTCAAACATTTGGTCCAAGTATTTCATTCATTGATCTCATCAAGAATTAACACTTTATCAAATTCGTACTTCATCTATGATATTTTTTAACACTTCAAGATATTCATATAGGTATTTCTCTAAACACTATTTGAAGTACTAGCATTAACTCTAATAGGTATGTAAATACATCACATGTATTATACCTAATAGGATAATCATTCTCCCACTACCACTAGTGAAGATTGATTAATCATGTCTAAGGGATTCATGTCTCTTATTGGTTCTCTAATCAAAAGAGTCTAGACTTATCCATCATATGGAAACTAGAAATGAATTTCTCATGATTTATGCTAATTTGATTGTTTGAGTTGTCAATAACTTTTAGGTATCATTTTATCTTATGCATACCAAGTACCACAAGATAAACAAGGCATTGCCACAAAGATTGAAACATCAACTTTATTAATTGCCATCATTGTCGTACAATATGCAAAAATTAAGGTGTTTCTATCCATCGGCAAATATGAAATAGCAGTTCATAACTCTATTACATGCCTTCAAGGCTAAAAATAAACTAAAGTACTCCTATCTATGGTGGCAACACTTGCCCCATTTATTGAGTGATTTACATTTTATATCTTGGTATCATATACCTCAAAAATGTTACAAGTTTATTTCATGACACATTCAGGTGGAGATGTTTGTCGCCTCCTTCTTCTTTAGTTCTTCCAGATAGAGTGGACAATTCCTTTTCCAATGTCCTGGATTTTGACAATGGTGGCAATTGCCTCTCTTGGTCACACCTCCCTTGGCCTTGAGAGTTGAAGACGACTTGGGCTGCTGGCTAGTATCAGAACCTTTCTTAGCCTTACCCTTGACCTTACGCTTGGACTTGCCTTTCTTGTTGTTGATCATCATCACAGACTTAGGCTTGTCCTTCTTCGTATGTGCATCAGTTTTCCTCAACATGCCCAATAACTTTGTCAACGGCTTGTCAAAGTTGTTCATGTTGTAGTTCATCACAAACTGGCTGTAGGATTCTGGCAACGATTATAGTATCACATCAGTAGCCAACTCTTGGCCCAGGGGAAATCCCAGTCTTGTCAGGTTCTCCACATACCCAATCATTTTGAGCGTTTGAGGACCAACTAGATCTCCTTCTATCATTACACACTTGAACAACGCTCTGGAGACATCATATCTCTCTTACCGTGCTTGATCTTCATACACGTTCTTGAGATGCTGAATCATCTCAATGACACCCATGTTCTCATGTTGTCTCTGTAATGTGTGGTTCATGGAGCACAACATCAAGCACTTTGAATCAATGGCATCATCATAATGCTTCTTATAAGCATCCCTTTCTGCCTTTGGTGCGGTAGGAGCAGGTTCCTCTAGAATTGGAGTATCCAGGACATAGAGCTTTTGCTCTTGAGTGAGAACAATTCTCGATGTCCTAAACCAGTCATGGAAGTTAGTCCCATTCAGGTTGTCCTTTTCAAGGACTGATTGCAACGAAAAGTGATTGTTGTTTGTTGTCATTTGTACTACAAAAGGAAATATATGCAATTTAGTCCAAAACTTAATTTTGACTTATTTTATTGATTTGAAAGGTTGACGATATAATTAGGACTTTAATTAATTATCACTCCCACTATTTTGTTCAAATTGATAGTCATCACCATCGATTCAGAAGATTGTAGTGTACAATCTTTTAGTGGGTCAAGATCCTGAAATCCTCTGAGTCATGGACCACCTAGGGTTGTCACCCACAACTTAGATCTTCCAGGTAGGCAACTTTTGCCAATTGCATCATATGTAACTCTTGAAAGATGTCATATGCAACTCCTTGCGATGATCACCTCCATGCCTTAAGATGCTAGATCCTATCTAGGTCACCTTGTTAAGTCTGACCCAAAGACAACACGATGAATATGCACCCTGCTAGGGCAGACCCACATATCCATCCTTCACGCTTCCACGAGATAGACAATGCACCACGCTAGGGTGTGCCCACACTTGGCCGATCAAGCTTTTCACGTGTGTCGCATTTGGAAGGCATCTAAAACTTTAATATTTAATGGGGGTTTGGTTTTTATACATATACATATCCAATCACCACAATATATAGTATGTATCATATACATGCTATATCCCACAGAAAACATGTGAAACGATAAAAGCGATGATTATGGCCATCCTAATGTGATTCCTCAAGCCAAGAGGAATCACAATCATCTAGGTCTACATCACATGCAACATGTCCATGATGAAATGCTATAGTCGTCTGAGTTGATCAACTCATCACATGAATGACCTACTCACCCTGGCCGGTCGTCTGGGTGTCGCCAGCCGATCGATTGGCTCCTCCAACCGATCGGTTCGCCTGGTCGTCATGCATCTCCTCAGGTCATCACCTACTCGTCTCGCTCCATGAACCGGTCAACAACTGATCAGTTCATTCCTTGAACCAATCATCTGGAACGCCAACCGATCAGTTCACGCCTTGAATCGATCGTCTCAGTCACCGTCAGGTTGTCAGCCGTTCTTTGACATAATAGGAAATAAAAGTTATGTTCTATTTACATTTGACTTGGGAAACCCCGAGTTACATTCGGGGGGAGCAAAGGTAGGAAAGAAATCTTGAGTTATCTTGATTTACATCAAGAATAAGGAGGTAGGGAATCGATGCGCAGACCGAGATGCAAGCAACCACATACAACCAAGCACACACACATAGGGTTTATTGGCCATAACCACTCTATACATCCACCACAAAACTCATTTAAGGGCGACGCGTATCGAGTGCATTTATATTACATATCATATATGTATATTGGGATTTGTGGATTTAGGATTGGACATGTGTAAAGCCAATTTTATTCGCATCGTATGCAATAAATAAAGGCGACAAACCAAAATCGATCATATCGACAATCCTAAAGTATAGAGTAGTTGATGTGGCTCTGATACCACTGTTGGGTTCTATGGGAGACAGAGAAGGTGGCAGAAACAAAATTGTTCTTCTCACAAACCTAGAATAAAGGAATCGTGTCAGCATCTATATAATAGGAAGGATGGTTTTTAGAGGCGTACCTTGTCCCGAGACTTGCTCGGTGACGTTACCTCACGGCTTACGTGGTCTTTACCTCTGATCTTAGACGGTGTCTGTGCAGCTCCTGGTCTCACCGGGACTGTCGGGATTGATAGCCGTCCTCCGAGCGGCAGAAGTCTCCTGCCTGTAAAGTAGTTTACACAGACCACCTGGAACTTCGATCTCCTTATCCCATAAGGAATCGGAAGGAGTCACACCCTCCTGTCAGCGTACTAGTCACTGACTCACTCTCTTGCAACCAGTTGTCTTTCTGTAGTTGTCTTTCCCTTGTTGTGCCTCCCTTATCGGATAGCACTTACTCGGGCTCTCTCGGTTACCACAACCAGAGAGAATGACAACTTTGCAGAGCAACTAGTGTTACGAGTTGTTGTACCTGATAAGCCCCTACTACCCCTTTATATAAGAAGGTCATGAGACATGGTTCTCTACCCCGGGCAATGCAGGATTAAAGCAGGAGTAGAAGGATTCAAGATTTTCCACAAAACAACCAACTACGCCAGCTGAACCGATCATTTCAAGCATGAACCGGTCAGTTGGGGACCTGAGCCGATCATTTCACACCTGAATCGATCGGTTGGGACACCTGAGCCAATCGGTTCAAGCATGAGCCGATCGGTTCGTGGTCCTGGTCCAACTCAAATTGACTTTCCAAGTTTGTTTCCATCTAATCAAATATTAGTCCTTGTCCAAATCGAATTTGCACAAGTGAAACAAATATGTTTTTGCAAAAAGAGTCTTCTGACTTTCCAAACGATCTCAGTTGATCCAGTTGAGCCGACCGGTTCAACCCTTGAATCGGTCCTCTCAGCCTGTCCTGAGCTGATCGATTCATCACATGAGCCGATCGGTTGGCAGTGCAGACTGTGCAAAATCAGTCAATTATAGTTTCAATCAATTTGATTCTCTAATAAATTAGTCCAACACCTTGAACACTATGATTTTGAGCTATCAATCAACTGAGTGTTTAATTGAACTACTAAACTCCTTTAGTAATCAATCTAAACATCGTTTGTGGATAAACTCCTCTTCCAGGTTAAATCCTATGTGTGTGACCCTGTAGGTCCATTTCACGTTGGCTGTGAAAGTCCATAACACTTATGACTTCACAAGCAAAGAGTGGTGCCTAGTCGCACATCAGTGCTACCCAAGTGAAATAGAAAGTTGGAGAACAACTTTCAATCTTACAATCCATGAATTGTGTTACAGTGAATGTATAATTCCTTTGTCACTGATATCTCGAATGAACTCAAGGCATGGAACAATCATCCTGTCAACGTTTATTCACTTTCTTGATCTCAGAGTAGATTGGAGGAGATATGTATGACATCAATATCACATATTGACTCACACATGCCTACGCACGCCTATCTCAGTCCTACTCATCAAGCAGCCATGGATATCAAACTCCCTTAGGAGGGACAAATCCCATATCTAGCACTCACCCCTCAAAAGCCCCATGTGTCAAAGCCACCCAATCATCACCTTTATAACAATCCATATTTTAGGACTGCGTTTGATGATGTCAAAGTGTACTCAACGACGTGTGTTGAGTGTAGTGATTTTAGGTCAAAGAATCACACTCACCACCATCACTGTGAGAACTGACTGTGACTACCATGTCATGGTTCCATGTGTCAAACTCACGGTGGGTTTGTCTGATACACTTGTTCTCTAACAAGTACCTATGTGTTTGGTTTGATATCTCCATATCATGACTAACGAGATTCAGTCATCAACCAACACCACAATCTAGTCTTGTGTGTCACTGTTGTCTATCTACCTTCCATAATGATATCCGACTAGGGACATAATAAGAATGTACAAACTCTTAGCATCTGTATGATCTCATCATTCAGGTCCTCAACCTGAAAGCATACATCATTGAGTATTGTCATTCTCTAGACATTTAATCTGTTCTATCATTATCTCATATGATTGAACCAAAAAGAATTGGAAGCTTGCCTTTGATGCTTATCAAATCAATCTTAATCTATCCCACCAATCATCCCATGATTGGCTCTCAGGGCATACATACCAACACTGGATGCAATTTTCTCCTTTATTTTTGAAATTACATATTGGTCCATGTGTGTGTACACCACACTTTTCTCTATAATTTTTTAAATTATATATTATATTAGGAGATACATCTATACTATATGGGAAAGCCCATGGAGGAGGTTGGATGTAATTTTCTCCATTATTTTTTGAAATTACGTATTGATCATTGTGTGTGTGAGAATATTAATATTTGTATTGAACATTTTTAAGTTAAATCTATACATTATTGATTTCTACTAAGACACTCGTGCATAGCATGGGTTTATGCCTAGTTAGGTTAGGGCGACAAGATATTGGGATAAGGAATAGGTAGTAAGTAGGTATGTAGTCCATAGATGATATAACGATATAAAAATGCTCACAAGAGCTGCACTTTTCATAATGTTATACTAATTTGAGAATGGGTAGTTTGGAAAGAACACGGAGTTTATCATTGGGTGGGGGCATTCTACGTATCCCTATTTCTTGCAAAATAACAAAAAGAGGTCGAGAAATCTAGAGGTGTCAGATCATCATATGAGACAGTGATCAAAGGTAAGTTGACTACTAGGGTCATTGTGGGAGGGAGCAGGGTTTGTGGTCTTGGGCAAATTTTTGTTGTTGGATGGAGGTGGTGGGCTAGTTGAGAATTTGGCATGTTTTTTTATGATATTATTCGCATTAACCAGATGAAGTTGAATATGTCAATCATGATATCATGTCCAATAAGTTGACGAACTTGGAATGGGACAATGTTTTCATATTATACCACTCTTTTATTCATGTCAAGCCATATAACACATGGCTTATGAGGTGATTTTTTATTAGGAGCTTTGTTGAGAAAAATGTAGTTTAGGCTGTTGGTTTGTATGTGCAAGTCATGAATTGGTACATTTTGGAATGACCATATGTAGGAGGTACATTGACATTGGAAGAAGGTATGTCGTTTGACTCATAACAGTCCCAACATAGCATACATAGATATGGACCATGTTTCTATCATTCTATTGGTTGGAGCTGAAGAGTATTTTATTTGATTAAAAATGACATAATTAATTATGGGACTTATCAAAGAGATTACAAGAAAATAGAAGGGAGACGGGCAACAAGTTGCGCCGCCAATCCCTTCTGAATAGTAAATTCAATTCTATTAGTATTATAACATGCATGTCTCATGAATAGCAAACCCAACATAATTAGTATTATAATATGCTTGTCTTGTTATTATGAAAAGAAAAAAATATGCTCATCTTGTAGGCCCAAAAGTTTATTGATAAAAGAGGTTGTGGAATCACAAGCACAAAATTTTTAGGGTTGTTGATAGAAAAAAGGATAACCACGAGTTGGATTTTTATTTGGTCCAAGATGTGGTTTAATCAGGATTGTGAACATGGTGTAGATTTATATATGTTGTTTCTGTTACTTAGTAAGAGTTATGTGGTATTCTCTTAGATTTATGAATGGGTATGGTGGGTTTTCAATGTCGACAGATAATTGAGACTGAGGTCATAACGCAAGGGGCCACTCTAAAAGGATAGGCTAAGGGAGTCATTGATTGAATTAATAACAAGTTTTTTCATAATGATGTCTTTTTTTAATGTGATTCAACATGAAGGATCATTCGTGTGGGGGAAATAAAGGGTCTTTTTGTACTAGTTTAATTTCATAATGGTGAACCAATAAATGTTGGGTCTTTCATCTAGGGTGTTCATTCTTTTTTATTGAAAAACAATTGGGATGGAGGATCAAGTCTGTACTATTGCATGCTCCTTCATATATAGGCTTATAGATTGCGGCCTGTAAAAAAAATTTATGTTCGTATTGTTGGGTTTTAAGAGAGAAAGAGAAGGCAGCGGAAATAAAAAAATTTCTTCTCCCTGAACCAAGTATAAAGGAATCGCGTCAATGTCTATACAGTAGGAAGGATGGTTTGTAGAGACATACCTTGTCCCGAGGCTTGCTTGGCGACGTTATCTCACGAATTGTGTGGTCTTCACCTCTGGTCTTGGACGGTGTCTCTGCAGCTCCTGGCTTCACCGGGACTGTCAGGATTGACAACTGTCCTCTAAGCGGCAGAAATCTCCCGCCTCTGTAGTAGTCCACACGGACCACCTGGAACTCTGATCGCCTTATTGCACAAGGCACCAGAAGGAGTCGTACCCTCCTGTCGGTGTACTAGTTACCGACACACTCTCCTACAACCATTCGCTTTTTTGTAGTTGTCTTTCCCTTGTTGTGCCTCCCTTATCAGGTAGTACCTGCTCGGGCTCTCTCGGTTATCACAACCAGAGAGAACGACAACTTTGCAGAGCAATTGGTATTCTGAGTTGTACTTGAGAATCCCCCAATACCCCTATATATAGGGGGGGGTCATGGGACAAGGTTCTCTACCCCGGGCAATGCAGGATTAATTTAGGAGTAGAAGGATTCGAGATTTTCCACAAAACAATCAACTGCACCAGCTGAACCGATCGTTTCAAGCATGAACCGATCGGTTGGGGACCTGAGCCGACCATTTCACACCTGAATTGATCGGTTAGGGCACCTGAGCCGATCGGTTCAAGCATGAGCCGATCGGTTCATGGTCCTGGTCCAACACAAATTGACTTTCCATGTTTGCTTCCAACTAATCAAATATTAGTCCTTGTCCAAATCAAATTTGTACAAGTGAAACAAATATGTATTTGCAAAAAGAGTCTTTTGACTTTCCAAATGATCTCGGTTGGTCACACGAATCGACCAGTTCAACAATTGAGCCGATCGTTTCATTGACATATGAGCCGATCGACTCACCACTTTGAGTCGATCGGTTCATCAACCTGAGCCGATCGGTTGGGTCAGTAGATTGTGCAAATCAGTCAATTGCAGTTCCAATCAATCCGATACTCTTAATCATCTGGTCCAACACCTTGAACACTATGATTTTGAGCTATTAATTAATTGAGTGTTTAATTGAACTACTAAACTCCTTTAGTAATCAATCTAAACATCGTTTGTGGTTAAACTCCTCTTCTAGGTTAAATCCTATGTGTGTGACCATGCAGGCCCATTTCACGTTGGCAGTGCAAGTCCATAACACTTATGACTTCACAAGAAAAGAGTGGTGCCTAGTCGCACATCAATGCTACCCAAGTGAAATAGAAAGTTGGAGAACAACTTTCAATCCTACAATCCATGAATGGTGTTACAGTGAATGTATAATTCCTTTGTCACTGATATCCCGAATGAACTCAAGGCATGGAACAATCATCCTGTCAACGTTCATTCACTTTCTTGATCTCTAAGTAGATTGGAGTAGATATGTGTGACATCAATATCACATACTAATTCACACATGCGTGCGCACGCCTATCTCAATCCTACTCATCAAGTGGCCATGGATATCAAACTCCCTCAGGAGGGACAAATCCCATATCTATCACTCACCCCTCAAAAGCCCCATGTGTCAAAGCCACCCAATCATCACCTTTATAACAACCCATATTTCAGGAATGCGTTTGATGATGTCAAAGTGTACCCAACTTCATGTGTTGAGTGTAGTGATTTCAGGTCAAAGAATCACACTCACCACCATCACTTTGAGAACTGACTGTGACTACCATGTCATGGTTCCATGTGTCAAACTCACGGTGGGTCTGTCTGGTACACTTATTCTCTAACAAGTACCTATGTGTTTGGTTTGATATCTCCATATCGTGACTAATGAGATTTTATCATCAACCAACACCACAATTTAGTCTTGTGTGTCATTGTTGTCTATCTACCTTCCACAATGACATCCGACTAGGGACATGATAAGAATGTACAAACTCTTAGCATCCGTATGATCTCATCGTTCAGGTCCTTAACCTGAAAGCATACGTCATTGAGTACTGTCATTCTCTAGACATTCAATCTGTTCTATCATTATCTCATATGACTGAACCAGAAAGAATTGGAAGCTTGCCTTTGATGTTTATCAAGTCAATCTTAATGTATCCCACCAATCATCCCATGATTGGCTCTTAGGGCATACATACCAACAGACTCCCACTTGCACTGCGAGCCAATCATCCTTGAATCATATTCATAGTATTCTTCAAACATGTCCCACATGATATTGTGCTCTAGTGCTAACATAGTGAGTTATTGCAACACCTTGCCAAAGTCGATAATAACTGCATGTCTCTCATCTCTTCGATGTACGTCACACGTATGAGATGGAATTGTCGTAATATGCGATCTTGTATTCCTTTGCTAACCTTTAGCCACATTGCATGACCAAGAACTCCTTACTTGTCATAAAAGATCAGAATATCTACAAGTTCATCTCATGAACTTCCAGATCCATATAGCATTCACTAATGTTCTCTAACACACGGATACACGACTTTTCCTTTAAACGACTTTATTGGAGCGTTTCCATTTATCAACAAGCATTCACTTTTATATATCTCATATATATTTTGTGATTAATTTTCTGTCCTTTTTGAAAGTTCATACTAGTGTAACTCTTTACAGTGAACCCTTCCTTATTTCCATAGAACTAGTACTTCTCAAGTACTTATCAAGTTCTTATGGTATTCCAGTAACTCTTACTGAAACTAGACAGACATCCACTCGTCATGTCCCACATATGAGTTATCAAAATGAGCACATCATATTGACACGTCCTACATACAAGATGATGAATGCATTTTATTCTTGTTATGTCCATACATGCAAGATAATGGGATGATTACATACATGATAGATCCATATCTATTCTTAGTGTTCCCATTCTTCATAAGAATTGGACACTTGGCCTTGGGATATTAACTATGTGGCATCCAACTCACAAAAACAAGATTTACTTAAGCGGAAGCGAATCATTTGCAACAGATTACTGAATATCACTAAAAATTAAAACTTTTTGCAAAGAGATCCACACATAGGAAATCTTTTCCATCAAGAACCATTGTATATCATTTCCATTCTGGTTCAAACGTACATAACCTGTACCATCTCTTCTCAGAGATTACAACATCAGTTGCCTTATAAACATCATATACAGACAGCATACAAATCTCAGGACATCAAGCCAAAATCTCAACGATTCATTAAAACATAGACTAAAAACTCCGAGGACCTGAGAGTACAGAGACGACACATAGGACTTTCTAATTACATAACTTGACAGACAATATCTCCACCTGAGATCACACTGTTGTCTTTGATGTTATAGTTGTTGTCCTTTTCTTGCAAAAGGATTTCTGCTTCTTCGTCCGCGTCCACCTAAAAAGTTGGATCCCACGGGGGTGAGACAATTGTAAATTACCCCAGCGAGAGATATAACTCTCTGCCAAAACATTGTTATAGCAGTTTACTAAAAAGAACTGAGCAGAAGGATTTATATATAGTTAACAACAGATAAATCACTGTATGAATAGAGTGAAGTAATCTCCTTTCCCAAGGAGAACATTGCATCTACTCATGGTAGATTCATAGTTCATCCATCTACTTGCAATGAATATAAATAGATATAAATAACATCAATGAACTAGAGTTGCATGAAAGAAATATAACATCAACCAATGAATTTCCGTATTCAATTCTTAAGCAAACATGGTATACGACTGATTTCATTTTACAATCATACTTATGCCTTGAGGAGATGAGGTATACCGCTCATACTCCAACCGACCACTGCGAAGTCGAAATCGGTACCATACATAGGTCAATGGAAGAGCTGGATTCCCATGACCTTTCACATCCCAGTCAGTGTGGGACAACAAGCAGGACTGTGTTAACTGCTCAAAATAGCTTTCCAGGGTATACTGGAACTTCACTATAGAGTTACAGTGTCAACTGCACTCTCATCAGCCATCGAGAGATTTAATGTTTATCTCTATCGACCCGACATTAAGTATTATTGGGATATGTGTATGACATCTGTCCCAATCATCGGGAGGTTTGTGATACATCCATCCCGACACATGAAGGATTGAGAGGTTTGTTGTTAACCTTCCCCCAATCTCTTCACCGGACGTAAGGATATTTTTCGCCCATTTACCCCCACATATTCAAAATATGCATTACGAGTTTTTCCGCAGAGCACCCGTTTCACCATCACCTATTCCTGACGATGATGGATATATGGTCAGGGCTCTACGTGATATGATTTCACTTGATTAATTAAGTACATTTTCACATTCTTTTAGCATCAGCCAAGTTCTCAAGCATGACTTATTACAATAATGCCATAAAGAGACATGTACTATTTTCATCAAATACTTATCAGTCTTTAAAAGACATTGGGAACTCAATCCCTCATTTCAATACTAGGAGTTCTCATCCCTTCACATTCTCATCACCATAATCATATGGTTCTGGGTATTCAAACCATTAACTCATCATTGAGCATCATTACCATCTATTAGGTAACTACCACCTTCAGGTCATCTGACCAAGACATTCATGATACTTGTTACACAAGCATCACACATGGCTCACAAGGCCACAAAATATCATATCACCTCTTTATAGGCAACAACTTACTTATATGACTCATAAGATTCATGCACATTTGTTACTTTTACTAAGCAACAACAACATTAAGGCACATAAAGCCCATCAACATTTATTATATAAATGTCACAGCTCAAACCTGGCTATATTCATCATCTCATAATACATGCATGGTTGTTAGACATGATTACAGTCATACAAGTCATTTATCACATCATGTGACACAATAGTAACACCACTATTCCTTTACTAGGAATTAGGGTTTACTATCAAATAGGGCTTTTCATTTCCTTTACCCAAATTAGGGTTAGGGTTCCCCATTTCTCATTAATTAGGGTTTCAAAATTATATTATCTGTCCAACCCTTAATTCATTATTCCATACCTCTCGGGCATTCAAAGATATCATAATTGATTATTCAAGATCATTACTCTCATCATATAGCATTAATGATCATCAATTCAAGGTATGAGTTCATTTCTCATCCTCATCATGGTATGACTACATCATACTCATCAATTTGGCTTAACCCCATTCTCAATGTATATTAATCAACACTTATCAAAGTGCATCAACTCATTACATTTCATTGTAATAGTTGTATAACACACTTCATATGTTTCTTACCCAATTATATTGGATTTGAAGTGCATCAAGGTATATCAACCCTGAAGTGTTGAATGTGATAACTATCATATCTTGATGTATCACTCTTCTCATCATTCCAGACTCTCTTGAGTTAACCAACATATCTTGTATTAATGTATTTCCCTCTTAATATATTCCATCACTAAACTCTCATCTTTAGCATATAATGCATAGGCCGCACATTAGAATTGTCCAACTATCTTTAATGATATGGACTTGTCTAATGATAAAGACATCGCTTACAATAAGGTTGCTTACAATCAACCACATGAAATGTTTCACCATTATAAGGTAATTCATTCTATCTCATCATTAGGGTTTCCTTATGCCCGTACTTAAAATTAGGATTATGATTTATTGTCACATTGCCCAAAATTAGGGCTTTATGTATTATGACTCCACATTAGAGTCTCACATGTCTTCACCCTTCTTAGGGCCTCTTATCATAACATAATATTAGAGCTTCATGTGATGTTAATTCTTAATTAGAGTTTCTCATGGAATTCACCCTCAACTAGAGTTTCTCTTGGAATCACCCTCAACTAGAGTTTCACATGGAATCACCCTCAACTAGGGTTTCTCATGGAATCTTCGTGAACTAGAATTTCCACTATATTTACCCACAATTTGGGTCTACTAATAATCTCCATTAGGATTTCATTTAATTGTCCATAATTAGAGATTCACTATTCATCCCAATTAGGGTTTTACATCTCATTTCCCTAAATTAGAATTTCACAATTCATTACTCTAGATTAGGGCTACATCCTCACCCTGGATTAGGGTTTCATTAAGAATTGCCCTCGATTAGGGTTATAGTTCAATAACTCTGTCAATTAGGGCATCTATTCATGATTAGGGTTTTATGATCTCTTTGCTAAGGATCATACCCTTAATCACCACATGAACCATACTCATGTATGAATTCCATGCTATCATCCTCTCAACTTGATTAGGTCATATTAACCCTTCCATCAAGTACATACAACTATGATTAACATAGTGTACCAAGTCATTGTTCTTATAAGAAATTAGGGTTTATACTCATGATTAGGGTTTCATGATCTCTTTAATAAGGATCATACCCTTAATCACCACATGAATCATACTCATGTAATTGTTCAATTAAACAATTGACCTTTAATCACTTTGAGTGTTCATACAGTTTGGTTAATTACCTTTCAACATGATCTTGGACTCTTAGACCTCAAATGGTCTTGACCAATCAGACCTCAAACGGTCTTGCTCAATAAACCTCCAAACAATCTTGGTTACATATTTGAAACTGTTTGGTAAAGTTGAGGTTGAAACTGTTTGCCAAAGGTGACCCTTGAAACCGTTTGCTAAAGGTGACCCTCAAGATCATTTTCTAAAGCTGACCTTTAAGATCGTTTGCTAAAGTTGACCTTCAAGATCGTTTGCTAAAGGTGACCTTCAAGATCATTTGCTAAAGTTGGTCACTTGAAACTGTTTGCTAAAGTACCTTTTTGAAACCGTATGAACTCAAACGGTTTGGGATCGTTTGGTCCCAAATGGTCTTGAGACCGTTTGGTCCCAAACGGTCTTGAGACCATTTGGACTCAAACAGTCTTGAGATCGTTTGGTCCAAACCTTCTCAAAACCACATGGACCAAAGATGGTCTCAACTACTCCAATCGGTTTAGGGTTCTCAATGTTGATTCCTTCAACCATTGTATTCATATAATCATTCAATAATTGGGCCTATCACCATACTTAAATTAAGTTAAACAGGTCATCGTTCAACTGATTTGACCCTCAATTGGTCATCAATTAGGGTTTGAATCAATTGGATTAGGGTTTGGAATCGATGATCCTTCAACATTAATCAATGTATAACTAGTTACTTTAAAACTATTGGACCATCATCCAAATTGGACATGACCTGACCCAAAACGGTCTTGAGGTCGTTTGTATGACCTCCAAATGGTCTTGAGACCGTTTGTCCATCTCAACATCAAAATCCATGACATCCAATTAGGGTTTGGGTCATTGGATTGATCATCAAATCAACATTTGATTGCAAATCAGTTTGGTATTTTTGGATCTTCAAATACCCAATCATGCTCAACCCTAGACCTCCAAACGGTCTTGGGTGACCCTCAAACGGTCTTGAGACCGTTTGGGTGATCCCCAAATAGTTTTGAAACCGTTTGGGTCAATGAACCCAAAGACTCAACACCATCAACTACCAAATCAGCACTTAACCCGATTAGGGTTTGCTACTTGGTGATTAACTATGCATTGGATTAATCAATTGGATCCTTTAGATTATAATTCAACATGTATTAGGGTTCTGACCTCAAACAGTCAACCCTCTCAAACGGTCAACTCCCTCAAGCGGTTTGGGTCTCAAAACACCAAACGATTTTGAAATTGTTTGGTCTCCAAACGGTTTGGTCAAACCGTTTGGACCAACAAGTTTCAAACCGTTTGCATTGGATATTTTGGAGAGGTGTGTGCTTGTGATGATGTCATCATAATCAAGCTCTAAACTCACGAAATATGATGGGATTCCCATGGTGATTGCATCAATCAACCAAATCAATTATTGTAAATGTTGAAAGGATCATTATTTGATAAGGAATTGAATGCAATAACAATAATAAGGGTTTAAGTTATAAAACCCGCCTCCAATTGGGCTCCAAAGCTCCAAGCTCATGGAAACAATGGTGAATGCAACTCCTTTCACCATTACAAGTCTCATCCTCAAGGTTTGAGTGAAAAGGAATGGTTAGAATTGAAGAGGGGGTCGAAATAGGAAGAATTCATGCATTGATTTGTGATTTCCACCATGAAATCGAGGTGAACCAAGGTCAAGAAGCTTACCAAAAGGTTAGGGGTCATCCTCATGATCCTCCCAATATTCCTCGTCATTTCCCAAGCAAGGATAATAAGTGGGGTCGAAAAAGCCTTTCATTTGGCTTGTAAAGAGTCTTCTTATAAAAATTCAATGAGAGAGAATATCCTTTATAAAAATTTATTTAATCCCAAAAATGGAGCCGCCTCTCCCCCCTAAACTCCTTGTATCCGAGGCTATCTTGTTTTCCTCATATTCCTCTCAATTATCCATGTTTTAAAGAAAAGCAAATTAAGCACCTCAAATCATATTATACTAATATCCATATGTGAGTGGATATTTCTTTTTCTTATAAAATTGTGAGTGAGTTATCCACTCCCTTGGATATTTTTGGGGTCCTTGAAAAGCTCAAGGACGTCCATACATATCTGAATCCAACCATTTTAATTTTGGTTGAAGGCCCTTTAATTAATACATTTATTTTTGCCCTAAATTGAATTAGGGTTTCAATTAGGATTAAATCTTGATTATTTTAATATCAAGATTCTCTCTCCTCCAACTTAATTCAAATGAGGTGCCCCTCTCATTTTCTTTGCTCTACATGATGACAAGAAACATTAGGGACCTTATTGAAGTGCTATTTTGCATATTACACCCTAGGTTTTGGGTAAATTGCACATTACACCAAAACTAGGTTTTCATGCACAAACATAGCTTTATCAGCTCTTTCTTGGTACTAGGCTTCCATAAGCCATACCTCTACATCATTTTCACTCTCATGATGCATCAACACATAAGGAACATATTATCATGCACAATTTGCACTTAAACTCCTCAACTTGGGTAATTTGCACTTTAGTCCAAAACTAACAAAACATCGATTTCAACAATGTTAAAAAAGGACTAGAATTGCAACATAAGTTACTCTTGAGCCCTAATTACTTTTCAAAATATAAGATTAAGCATATAATCATATTTCTTAATCAAAACACCTAGGGTTAAAGCATAACCCAGGTCAGGGATGTTACAAATTATGAACCCCTAACAAGGATTTCGTCCCCGAAATCCAAATAAAGGAAGACAGATATATATCATTCATCATACTGTTTAGTCTTCACATATCATCTCCTTATTATGGAGACACCATAAAACTTTAATCAGCATAAATTGTTTCCATACAGGATTCTTATAGAATCAAACACACAAGACACATGCTCCACTGTTTTTCATCATAGACTGTGGACTCAATTTTGTGTCAAGTAACACTTTTCTTGTTCAGAGAAACATCATGCATTCTTCATTAATATCATGTTTATGCAGAGCATAAACCCCTAACATATGATGTTCATATTATTTTATATAATCAGACTAATTTCATAGTTGACCACTCTAGGTAGCCAACATAAACCATATGATATTTCTCAGATACCAGAATCTTTCACCTTGGTATCTATCACATGTGTTGAGAGCACATCACATATTTATCTCCCTTTCATCTTGGAACATTAATTGTTACATATGTCCTCATCTTGGAACCAAAGTCCAAGATAAACTGTTACTTTTTCTAAGTATCCATCACATGAACATATTTATCTTATGCACATCAAGTGTCCTAAAGCCCACTTGATTGCCATGTTCCTGAAAGGAAAGCAAAACAAGGATTCATATTCCTCTTATTAATTAGTGTATTTTCAACTACTCATGAACCATTTACTCTTTGTCTCATCCTAGGTTCCTTGCCTTTAGCATAGGAATTTATAAGGATGGTTACATGTCATTATCCCTTTCTTTATTATTATCTAGCATGTTTATGATCATCTCATGATCTCATCACATTTCCCATTTCCTCATTATGGGAAAGATCTTTATTATACTTGCATCATTATTGAACAGGGTTCATCTCCCTTATTCTTATTCTTATCTTATGAGGAGTATACTTTTAGTTCCTCATACAACATGCTCATCTGAGATTATCTCAAACTTCTCTTTCTTATGCTTAGGATATGACACATTTATTCATTCCATATTTCTTATTTCATGATACTCATTAGATTGTCTTAGAATGACTACTTGATCGGAGCAATCAAAAAGACAACAATCTAAGAGTTCCCATACTCACTTTATCATCAATAGTTGTATACCTGGCCAAGGTATATAAATATTGAGATTAAGTGGTATGTACTTTATATACTATCATATTTCTTCTTTTCATATTATCACAAACATAAGGTTTAACATCCCTAGATTTTATCCAGGCATCTCTTTTGTACCTCATCTTTTCTTATAGAGGTAAGAACAACATAAAACATTTGTAATGTTTTACTATGCAAAACATAAGTCCTCATAGGACTAATCAAGGAAAGTTCAATAAATTCCTTTCTCAAATAGTCCAAGAATTATAAAATAACATATTTGAATGACATTATCTTGTCTAACCTGTCATGATTCATGGATTATATACTACCTCAGACTAACTCTGCCTCAAAAGTTGATTCAACAAGCTAAGGTTGAGCACAAACTCAATTTAAGTCCAGAAATTCATCGTTTCCTTTTGCTTCAACCTGCTGATGCTGATTACCAATCCTTTTGATATCTAAAACATCATAATTGGGGACTGGTAATCTAGGTTACACTGCCCATGCTTGATCCACTATATATATTATTGTTGCCCTAAATTCTCCAACAACAATACTTAAAGAAGGATTTTCTTATTATAGTTGGATCAACTAAGGGATTCTCAAGCATTTGTCTCTCTCTTTCCTGCTCCCATGCACCCCTTCTTGGTTCAACATTGCTACTTCTAGTAGCAACCTTCTCATGTGACCCACTCATCTTTAAGTTCTTCTTCTCTTATCCGAGCAGAAGACACTATCAGATACACTGGATGATACCAAAATAGACTCTACTACCTTAGTCCTATGCCTCTATAGACTCAACAAATCTAGAGCTCTGATACCACTAATTTGTGGCATCCAACTCACAAAAATAAGATTTACGTAACCGGAAGCGAATCATTTGCAACAGATTATTGAAAATCACTAAAATTAAAACTTTTTGCAAAGAGATCCACACATAGGAAATCTTTTCCATCAAGAACCATTGTATATCATTTACATTCTGGTTCAAACATACATAACCTGTACCATCTCTTCTCAGAGATTACAACATCAGTTGCCTTATAAACATCATATACAGACAGCATACGAATCTCGAGGCATCAAGCCAAAATCTCAACGATTCATTAAAACATTGACTAAAAACTCTGAGGACCTAAGAGTACAGAGACGACACAAAGGACTTTCTAATTACATAACTTAACAGACAGTATCTCCACATGAGATCACACTATTGTCTCTGATGTTACAGCTGCCGTTCTTTTCTTGCAAAAGGATTTCTTCTTCTTAATCCGCGTCTACCTAAAAAGTTGGATCCCACGGGGGTGAGACAATTGTAAATTGCCCCAGCGGGAGATATAACTCTCCGCCAAAACATTGTTATAGCAGTTTATTAAAAAAAACTGAGTAGAAGGATTTATATATAGTTAGCACCAGATAAATCACTGTATGCACAGAGTGAAGTAATCTCCTTTCCCAAGGAGAACATTGCATCTACTCATGGTAGATTCATAGTTCATCCATCTACTTGCAATGAATACAAACAAATATGAATAACATCAATGAACTAGAGTTGCATGAAAGAAATATAACATCAGCTAATGAATTTCCGTATTCAATTCTTAACCAAACATGCTATACAGCTGATTTCATTTTACAATCACACTTATGCCCTGAGGAGATGAGGTATACCACTCATACTCCAACCAACAACTACGAAGTCGAAATTGGTACCATACATAGGTCAATGGAAGAGCCGGATTCCCATGACCTCTCACTTCCTGGTCAGTGCGGGACAACAAGAAGAACTGTGTTAACTGCTCAAAATAGCTTTCCAGGGTATACTGGAACTTCGCTATAGAGTTAGAGCGTCAACTGCACTCTCATCGGCCATCAAGAGATTTAATGTTTATCTCTATCGACCCGAAATTAAGTATTATTGGGAAATGTGTACAACATCTGTCCCAATCATTAGGAGGTTTGTGATACATCCATCCCGACACATGAAGGATTGAGAGGTTTGTTGTTAACCTTCCCCCAATCTCTTCACCGGACGTAAGGATATTTTTTGCCCATTTACCCCCACATATTCAAAATATGCATTTCGGGTTTTGCCGTGGAGCACCTGTTTCACCATCACTTATTCCTGATGATGATGGATCTATGGTCAGGGCTCTACATGATATGATTTCACTTGATTAATTAAGTACATTTTCACATTCTTTTAGCATCAACCAAGTTCTCAAGCATGACTTATTACAACAATGCCATAAAGAGACATGTACTATTTTCATCAAATACTTATCAGTCTTTAAAAGACATTGGGAACTCAATCTCTCATTTCAATACTGGGAGTTCTCATCCCTTCACATTCTCATCACCATAATCATATGGTTCTGGGTATTCAAACCCTTAACTCATCATTGAGCATCATTACCATCTATTAGGTAACTACCACCTTCAGGTCATCTAACCAAGGCATTCATGATACTTGTTACACAAGCATCACACATGGCTCACAAGGCCACATAATATCATGTCACCTCTTTCTAGGCAACAACTTACTTATATGACTCATAAGATTCATGCACATTTGTTACTTTAACTAAGCAACAACAACATTAAGGCACATAAGGCCCATCAACATTTATTATATAAATGTCACAGCTCAAACCTGGCTATATTCATCATCTCATAATACATGCATGGTTGTTAGACATGATAACAGTCATACAAGTCATTTATCACATCATGTGACACAATAGTAACACCATTATTCCTTTACTAGAAATTAGGGTTTACTATCAAATAGGGCTTTTCATTTCCTTTACCCAAATTAGGGTTAGGGTTCCCCATTTCTCATTAATTAGGGTTTCATGATTATATTATCTGTCCAACCCTTAATTCATTATTCCATACCTCTCGGGCATTCAAAGATATCATAATTGATTATTCAAGATCATTACTCTCATCATATAGCATTAATAATCATCAATTCAAGGTACGAGTTCATTTCACATCCTCATCATGGTATGACTACATCATACTCATCAATTTGGCTTAAACCCATTCTCAAGGTACATTAATCAACACTTATCAAAGTGCATCAACTCATTACATTTCATTGTAATATTTGTATAACACACTTCATATGTTTCTTACCCAATTATGTTGGATTTGAAGTGCATCAGGGTATATCAACCCTGAAGTGTTGAATGTGATAACTATCATATCTTGACGTATCACTCTTCTCATCATTCCAAACTCTCTTGAGTTAACCAACATATCTTGTATTAAGGTATTTCCCTCTTAATATATTCCATCACTAAACTCTCATCTTTAGCATATAATGCATAGGCCGCACATTAGAATTGTCCAACTATCTTTAATGATATGGACTTGTCTAATGATAAAGACATCGCTTACAATAAGGTTGCTTACAATCAACCACATGAAATGTTTCACCATTATAAGGTAATTCATTCTATCTCATCATTAGGGTTTCCTTATGCCCTTACTTAAAATTAGGATTATGATTTATTGTCATATTGCCCAAAATTAGGGCTTTATGTGTTATGACTCCACATTAGAGTCTCACATGCCTTCACCCTTCTTAGGGCCTCTTATCATAACATAGTATTAGAGCTTCATGTGATGTTAATTCTTAATCAGGGTTTCTCATGGAATTCACCCTCAACTAGAGTTTCTCATGGAATCACCCTCAACTAGAGTTTCACATGGAATCACCCTCAACTAGGGTTTCTCATGGAACCATCCTTAACTAGGATTTCCAATATATTTACCCACAATTTGGGTCTATTAATCATCTCCATTAGGATTTCATTTAAATGTCCATAATTAGAGATTCACTATTCATCCCAGTTGGGGTTTTACATCTCATTTCCCTAAATTAGAGTTTCACAATTCATTACTCTAGATTAGGGCTACTGTGGCGTCCCTGGATTTTCTAAAACTTAATCTAATGTGTGACGTACAAATTGAAACCCTCACCTCAGTGAGAATCCCAATTTGAGCACCACACACTAGGCTAAGAAGAAGAAAATCAGAGGAAGTCATAAGGAAACAATCAGTAGCACATGTACATGAACAATAATAAAACCATACACACATGTTCACCATTCAACATATAATTACAACATGAATTGTTACAACATTTGATATTACATATTAAACAACAAACTTATACATATACATGTGCTACAGCTAAACAACAGGATCTTAAGACAACAGGTCCACCTGTACATCAGCTCGCCACACAACTCTCAACTATCCTGGATCTTCAAGAGCATAACCGCAACCTAAACAAAAGATTACATGCGGTACACGTCAGCACAATATTTCATGAATATTGTTCTGAGTACGCCTACGTGTCTTTTTATATACCTCTCATCATATCTTGGCAATAAGATAAAACTAATACTTGGCAGTAACAGAAGAATATAAGAAAAGTGTATACTTGCACAAAGATATTCATCAACAAAAGAGAACACATATTTTAAGCACATTTTCCATTATATCATTCATGCATTTACTACCTGAGAGTTGAATGCATTAAGGCCTTTATGATCTACTACCAAAGAGTTGGATCACTTCCAAGTACTTTACTACCAAAGAGTTGAAGTACTTATTTCGAGCACTTTACTACCAAAGAGTTGAAGTGCTTAGATATAATGGAATAGATATATTATGTTTCATGTGTTCATAGAAATAAGTATGGAAAATCATGCAACATATCATACAAGAACAATCATTTCATCCAATACCATATGCCAAGTATTTTACTACTCATATAACACAAGCATATTGCATAATAAGCCAAGTAAGAGGTAATGGCGTACCTTCCAAAGAGACATCCTATTCACAACATATTCCTGATATCAACTATATCCTTGATTAAACCTGATTAAGACAAGATCATACACTATCATCAGGTTCTTATCATCTTGCATATCATCTTAACCCTAGTTATGTCCATTAGGGTTTCCTTATCTCATTAGGTTATATACATTATTACTTGTCTTCTTGACTTAGAATTATCTCACTGATGTCATATTCCGGGTTATGATTCATTATATGAATATTATCTTCCATAGAATTTTTGTGCTCAAATTAACCCTAGGTTACATCATTAACCTAGATAAGGGTTTTATAACATGCATTAAGATCCATCTTCATAGAACATAGATTATGTTCATCATGATGATCTCATACTTAAAACTGAGGTTCCATATATTGATATGAGATTACTCTGTACATTTCATCATTTATTGATCATTAATGTATTTAATACATTTTATTTAGGATTATTAGCCCTAATTAGACATATTAAGAAAATTACATGATTTCGTACTTCATCATGACCATAACTGACATCATATGCATTATAAACATGAAATATGATTTACAGGTATTTTCTCATAATTTTAGGGAATCGTTTGATATTTATTATCCATCATATGAGCATTACACAACTAACAAGATATCACTGATATTAGTGCAACAAAAGACTGATATTATTATTCCATCTTGTGCTAAGCATTTTTCTGAGAATTTTGGTACCTTGTTTGTAATTTTCTGACGAACATGCTAATTACTATGATTTAATGAAGATCTGAGAATTTGCTAAATATTTACCTTCTGTGGCCAATCCGATACCGCCACGTGGCTACCAAGGGGCGCTTCCTTCTTTGTCCAGTGACCCGATTCATTTAGTTGAGTGGGAGTCGGACCCGGTCCACTCCCTTCATTGCGTGCTTATCAACAGAGTCCCCTAGCGGGACTTCTGTTTCTCTCTGCTCGTCAGTTCCTCCATCCACCTGCGATCGTCGGCGCTTGACTAGAGCTCAAGCGAGAGATCGGCCGTCTCCTCCTCCCGTGCATTAGTCTCATCCAAGACAAGTGGTCCTTCTCCGCAACGCAGGATCATAGAGCTGCAACTCTGGCTCCTCCTCGCGGTCTGGGAGCCCAACGCTCTGTTCTCTCGTTCTCGCACGACGGGGAGTCTGCGTTCTCCTCTCCTTCATCCAGCGAGCGTCGCCGTTCTTGGACCTCCGGTGACCAAGCAAGTGACACCGCCCTGCTCCTTTGGTATTGCTGCAGATCTCCAGCACGCAGACATTTTGCGAGCGCGTCCTGGCACCAGCCGCCGCCTCTGCACGGCTGATCCCCAGCCTGCACGACATCTGCGTGAGGTCTACAAAGCCTCCGCCGCTGGCTCTGCTCCACACGGCTAGCCTTTTAGGTGGATCGCAACTGAACGGTCGTCATCGTGGTTGTGATGACCCCGTTGCTGGTTAGCATCGTCGAGAGGTTCACCTACTGAGAGTGTCTTGACCCGGCCTCCATGTTGCGCGGCTCCCTTGTGCCAGTGCTGCTACTGGGTTGGGGTTTGACGTCAGACCTGCCTCTCTCTCTCCCTGCTCTCACGTCGAGTCCACACCACTGCCCAAGCCGCCTCCGCCTAGCTTGCTGGTTCATCGCTCCTCACACCGGTCTGCGTTCTCTCCTATATGCGTGAGGTCGCCAACACCAGCCGCTGCTATAGAGCTTCAACTCCATGGATGCCCCATCTCCAAACGCTACCACGATGGTGGATTTGGGGGTTGCGCTCCTCCAACCCGTCCTATCTGTGCTAAGGGGAGATGAGAAGGAGGTTGGCTCCCACAGGTATGTAATGAGCGGGGGAGGAAGTGTGGGGGAAGGGAAGTGTAACTTCCTTGTTCCTCACCCTCTATCGTGAAGTGAGCAGTTGTAGGGAGGCCACGATCAAGTCGAAGCCAACTGCTGGGTTCCCGCATACCCATGACCCACGATGCACTATCTTGGTAGTGTGGGAGCTTGATGTACCAGAATGAAGGGTTCCCACTAGGTCGATCCACGGCACAAACCAGTGGAGCGTGTGGTCGAGGCTTATATCAAACTTAGAGCTAAGCACAATTAAAACATGTTTCTTTCATGCCTAAATATATGTATATTAATATATCATTTCCATACCTCAAAATCTTCTTCTAGGAACATAGAAGTACTATGAAACTTTATCCATAGATTCATCGCTATCCAACTTATGTCTAAACCAAGGTGGTTCATAATTAGGGTCATTAATCATAATACTAACATCAAACATATATACATCATCATCATCGTCACATTACATATTGACACATGTTCATTATTCTAATATCCAACTCATGATTCAAATATCCAATTAGGTATTTAAGAACATCAAAAGTTCACTCCATCACATCCTACACATCTTAAAAGAAACTTCGTCCTCGAAATTAAGCCAAAATCCACTTTGTCACATCATATACATCTTAAAAGAACTTTCATCCTCGAAAGTAAGACTTACATTATTTTACACGGAACCAAAGACATTCATTCATATTTTAGAATTTACATACTCATCTTTACCCTTGCATTAGGGTTTCCACATCATATTACCACGTTCTAAATGAGTTAACTAAAGTTAACCCACTTTATATCAAGGCGCCATCAACATTTTATTTAGCTCATTGTTAGAACATATTCATCATTGACATATGCCTTTTAGGAGGGAGTTAACTATAAGTTACTCTCTTTATCCGTCTATATCATATCAAGGTGTCATAATCGTTCTGTTGTGCTAGCTGTTCAAACTACATTTTTCGTCTTTATTAAGCACTAAGATTAACACCTCATGTAACATGCTTCATTCATGTGATCTTATTTCATTGTTCATAATAAACTGTAACCTTTATTGGTGATATCATCACAAGATTAACCAACAGTTTCACATTATCATCATTATTTATGTATATGGCTAACCATTTACGTATCGATATGTATTTAACCATCTCTAGGTTTATAGCATATCATATTTATATATCACATCTTGAGATTAGATCACATGCTTACATATATTATATCATGGTTGTGCTAACAAACTTATACAAGTGGCTCGTGAAACATGTATCAAAACTTTATGTAGTCCCAACTGAGGTTCCCCTGAACCATATCATGAGGGTAGTGTCATGCTCAGTCTCTCTGAGCTAACTCAACTCTATGAGTATCTCATATGCACATACTTTATCTTTCCTCTCTTAGTCTAGGGTTCTCGGATTACCTCGTTGGCACTAGTGTTAGCTTTATAAGCTCCAGCCACATAAGCACAAACAAAACCATTCTATGACATACTCTTATCATGAATATATATATATATATATATATATATATATCTCAACTCTCTCTTCCTCTTATATACACACCACTGGATTCCTATATGGGAAACCACCAACCCGAGCATGAGGCTGTACAAAACTAACATAGCTACCTCCTCCAGGGTCTTGGGCTCTCTCCCTCACCCAGATGGCAGGTTCTCATATTCGTGTTTGCACATACACACATAACCAGCCTCTCTTTGTCTCTAGGGTTTGGTCTTCCCAAGGACATCTAGGGTTCAACAAGACTATAGGAATCATACATAAAGCAACTCATCTCAATCACTCAGGAGTAGTCTAGCTTAGGACATATCATATCACATATCTCGTATTTCTCATATCGTGGAGTCTAGGTTCTCTGACCTACTCTGTGTGGGTCTTGCTCTCTCTTGAGCTAACCCTAAAACTGGTCCTAACACTAGAGGTCCTCCTTTGTAAAAGAGCTTGAGGCTCATGCTGACTCACAACCTGGTCTCATCTTAACATATCTTATCTCATAAAAGCCTAGTTACTTACATCATCAAAACTTATCTTGCATCCTTAAGATGAACTTAAGTCCTCAAAGACAAACACGTATCATCATAAACCATCTTATGTCATCTATATGAAACTTACATCATATCACAAAAACTTATTTCATCTATTCCATCTATCATATATATATCAAAAAGGCTCTAGACATCTAATATAGAACTACACTCTCTTCTAGACTAATGTCATTCACTTTCACTTAGGTTGCATGACCACCTCCTACTCGTACATATGTGGGGGCACATTTTGTAATACATATACATATTAAAATATTATATAGTTTTTCTCCGATAAAACAAGCGTCAGAGAAAACTATCGAGGTTCGATCCATCTGAAATCAAAAACCAAATCCCGAAAATGAGTGTCCCACACATAGTAGAGAGTACAGTGTCATGAAAACTAGTGAAAAGGGTGAGAACAAGGGGTAGACTAGTGTCGCTACTCTAGACAACGAGCGCCATATGTCTAGGGTTTCTCTTCCCTTGATGCACGTCATTTCCAAATAGTGCAACGTCCCATACCGCTGCACTACAAGGAAAGAATGACATCTAAGGACTTGCTACTCAACAAGCACCAGTCTAGACCTAGTTCTCGGACATCTAGGTGCTAACCTAGAGGCCAGGTCAGATCTAGTCTCTAAAAGACAACTAATCTAACCCTAAAGATTATTATGGTTCAAGGTTCTTTAGTTTTTGAGTTGCATAATGAGCAAATGTTAGGCTTTGCTATTGTTCATGCTCTGATACCACCTGTGGCGTCCCTGGATTTTCTAAAACTTAATCTAATGTGTGACGTCCAAATTGAAACCCTCACCTCAGTGAGAATCCCAATTTGAGCACCACACACTAGGCTAAGAAGAAGAAAATCAGAGGAAGTCATAATGAAACAATCAGTAGCACATGTACATGAACAATAATAAAACCATACACACATGTTCACCATTCAACATATAATTACAACATGAATTGTTACAACATTTGATATTACATATTGAACAGCAAACTTATACATATATATGTGCTACAGCTAAACAACAGGATCTTAAGACAACAGGTCCACATGTACATCAGCTCGCCACACAACTCTCAACTATCCTGGATCTTCAAGAGCATAACCGCAACCTAAACAAAAGATTACATGTGGTACACGTCAGCACAATATTTCATGAATATTGTACTGAGTACGCCTACATGTCTTTTTATATACCTCTCATCATATCTTGGCAATAAGATAAAACTAATACTTGGCAGTAACAGAAGAATATAAGAAAAGTGTATACTTGCACAAAGATATTCATCAACAAAAGAGAACACATATTTTAAGCACATTTTCCATTATATCATTCATGCATTTACTACCTGAGAGTTGAATGCATTAAGGCCTTTATGATCTACTACCAAAGAGTTGGATCATTTCACAATGTGATCTACTACCAAAGAGTTGGATCACTTCCAAGTACTTTACTACCAAAGAGTTGAAGTACTTATTTCCAGCACTTTACTACCAAAGAGTTGAAGTGCTTAGATATAATGGAATAGATATATTATGTTTCATGTGTTCATAGCAATAAGTATGGAAAATCATGCAACATATCATACAAGAACAATCATTTCATCCAATACCATATGCCAAGTATTTTACTACTCATATAACACAAGCATATTGCATAATAAGCCAAGTAAGAGGTAATGGCGTACCTTCCAAAGAGACATCCTATTCACAACATATTCCTGATATCAACTATATCCTTGATTAAACCTGATTAAGACAAGATCATACACTATCATCAGGTTCTTATCATCTTGCATATCATCTTAACCCTAGTTATGTCCATTAGGGTTTCCTTATCTCATTAGGTTATATACATTATTACTTGTCTTCTTGACTTAGCTTTATCTCACTAATGTCATATTCCGGGTTATGATTCATTATATGAATATTATCTTCCATAGCATTTTTGTGCACAAATTAACCCTAGGTTACATCATTAACCTAGATAAGGGTTTTATAACATGCATTAAGATCCATCTTCATATAACATAGATTATGTTCATCATGATGATCTCATACTTAAAACTGAGGTTCCATATACTGATATGAGATTACTCTGTACATTTCATCATTTATTGATCATTAATGTATTTAATACATTTTATTTAGGATTATTAGCCCTAATTAGACATATTAAGCAAATTTTATGATTTCGTACTTCATCATGACCATAACTGACATCATATGCATTATAAACATGAAATATGATTTACAAGTATTTTCTCATAATTTTAGGGAATCGTTTGATATTTATTATCCATTATATGAGCATTACACAACTAACAAGATATCACTGATATTAGTGCAACAAAAGACTGATATTATTATTCCATCTTGTGCTAAGCATTTTTTTGAAAATTTCGGTACCTTGTTTGTAATTTTCTGACGAACATGCTAATTACTATGATTTAATGAAGATCTGAGAATTTGCTAAATATTTACCTTCTGTGGCCAATCCGATACCGCCACGTGGCTACCAAGGGGCGCTTCCTTCTTTGGCCAGTGACCCGATTCATTTAGTTGAGTGGGAGTCGAACCCGGTCCACTCCCTTCGTTGTGTGCTTATCAACAGAGTCCCCTAGCGGGACTTCTGTTTCTCTCTGCTCGTCAGTTCCTCCATCCACCTGCGATCGTCGGCGCTTGACTAGAGATCAAGCGAGAGATCGGTCGTCTCCTCCTCCCGTGCATTAGTCTCATCCAAGACAAGTGGTCCTTCTCCGCAATGCAGGATCATAGAGCTGCAACTCTGGCTCCTCCTCGCGGTCTGGGAGCCCAACGCTCTGTTCTCTCATTCTCGCATGATGGGGAGTCTGCGTTCTCCTCTCCTTCATCCAGCGAGCGTCGCCGTTCTTGGACCTCCGGTGACCAAGGAAGTGACACCGCCCTGCTACTTTGGTATTGCTGCAGATCTCCAGCACGCAGACATTTTGCGAGCACCTCCCGGCACCAGCCGCCGCCTCCGCACGGCTGATCCCCAGCCTGCACGACATCTGCGTGAGGTCTACAAAGCCACCGCCGCTGGCTCTGCTCCACGCGGCTAGCCTTTTAGGTGGATCGCAACAGAACGATCGTCATCATGGTTGTGATAACCCCGTTGCTGGTTAGCATCGTCGAGAGGTTCACCTACTGAGAGTGCCTTGACCCGACCTCCATGTTGCGCGGCTCCCTTGTGCCAGTGCTGCTACTGGGTTGGGGTTTGACGCCAGACCTGCCTCTCTCTCTCTCTCCCTGCTCTCACGTCGAGTCCGCACCACTGCCCAAGCCGCCGCCTAGCTTGCTGGTTCGCCGCTCCTCACACCGGTCTGCGTTCTCTCCTATATGCGTGAGGTCGCCAGCACCAGCCGCTGCTATAGAGCTTCAACTCCATGGATGCCCCATCTCCAAACGCTACCACGATGGTGGATTTGGGGGTTGCGCTCCTCCAACCCGTCCTATCTGTGCTAAGGGGAGATGAGAAGGAGGTTGGCTCCCACAGGTCTGTAATGAGCGGGGGAGGAAGTGTGGGGGAAGGGAAGTGTAACTTCCTCGTTCCTCACCCTCTATCGTGAAGTGAGCAGTTGTAGGGAGGCCACGATCAAGTCGAAGCCAACTGCTGGGTTCCCGCATACCCATGACCCACGATGCACTATCTTGGTAGTGTGGGAGCTTGATGTACTAGAATGAAGGGTTCCCACTAGGTCGATCCACGGCACAAACCAGTGGAGCGTGTGGTCGGGGCTTATATCAAACTTAGAGCTAAGCACAATTAAAACATGTTTCTTTCATGCCTAAATATATGTATATTAATATATCATTTCCATACCTCAAAATCTTCTTCTAGGAACATAGAAGTACTATGAAACTTTATCCATAGATTCATCTCTATCCAACTTATGTCTAAACCAAGGTGGTTCATAATTAGGGTCATTAATCATAATACTAACATCAAACATATATACATCATCATCATCGTCACATTACATATTGACACATGTTCATTATTCTAATATCCAACTCATGATTCAAATATCCAATTAGGTATTTAAGAACATCAAAAGTTCACTCCATCACATCCTACACATCTTAAAAGAAATTTCGTCCTCGAAATTAAGCCAAAATCCACTTTGTCACAGCTACATCCTCACCCTGGATTAGGGTTTCATTAAGAATTGCCCTCGATTAGGATTAGAGTTCAATAACTCTATCAATTAGGGCATATATTCATGATTAGGGTTTTATGATCTCTTTGCTAAGGATCATACCCTTAATCACCACATGAACCATACTCATGTATGAATTCCATGCTATCATCCTCTCAACTTGATTAGGTCATATTAACCCTTCCATCAAGTACATACAACTATGATTAACATAGTGTACCAAGTCATTGTTCTTATAAGCAATTAGGGTTTATACTCATGATTAGGGTTTCATGATCTCTTTAATAAGGATCATACCCTTAATCACCACATGAATCATACTCATGTAATTGTTCAATTAAACAATTGACCTTTAATCACTTTGAGTGTTCATACGGTTTGGTTAATTACCTTTCAACATGATCTTGGACTCTTAGACCTCAAACGGTCTTGACCAATCAGACCTCAAACGGTCTTGCTCAATAAACCTCCAAATGGTCTTGGTTACATAGTTGAAACCATATGGTAAAGTTGCGGGTGAAACCGTTTTCCAAATGTGACCCTTGAAACCGTTTGCTAAAGGTGACCCTAAATATCATTTGCTAAAGGTGACCTTCAAGATCGTTTGCTAAAGGTGACCTTCAAGATCGTTTGCATGGTGGAAATCACAAATCAATGCATGAATTCTTCGTATTTCGATCCCCTCCTCAATTCTAACCATTCCTTTTCACTCAAACCTTGAGGACAAGCCTTGGAATGGTGAAAGGAGTTGCATTCACCATTTTTGCCATGATCTTGGAGCTTTGGAGCCCAATTGGAGGCGGGTTTTATAAGTTAAACCATTATTATTGTTATTGCATTCAATTCCTTATCAAATAATGATCTTTTCTACATTTACAATAATTGATTTGGTTGATTGATGCAATCACCATGGGAATCACAACAGATTTCTTGAGTTTAGAGCTTGATGATGATGACATCATCACAAGCACACACCTCTCCAAAATATCCAAGGCAAACGGTTTGCAACTTGTTGGTCCAAACGGTTTGACCAAACGGTTTCAAAACCGTTTGGTGTTTTGAGACCCAAACCGTTTGAGGGAGTTGACCATTTGAGAGGGTTGACCATTTGAAGTCAGAACCCTAATACATGTTGAATGATAATCTAAAGGATCCAATTGATTAATCCAATGCATAGTTCATCACCAAGTAGCAAACCCTAATCGGGTTAAGTGCTGATTTGGTAGTTGATGGTGTTGAGTCTTTGGGTTGATTGACCCAAACGGTTTCAAAACTGTTTGGGGATCACCCAAACGGTCTCAAGACCATTTGAGGGTCACCCAAGACCATTTGGAGGTCTAGGGTTGAGCATGATTGGGTATTTGAAGATCCAAAAATACCAAACTGATTTGCAATCAAATGCTGATTTGATGATCAATCCAATGACCCAAACCCTAATTGGATGTCATGGATTTTGATGTTGAGATGGGCAAACGGTCTCAAGACCATTTGGAGGTCATACAAACGACCTCAAGACCATTTGGGGTCAGGTCATGTTCAATTTGGATGATGGTCCAATAGTTTTAAAGTAACTAGTTATACATTGATTAATGTTAAAGGATCATCGATTCCAAACCCTAATCCAATTGATTCAAACCCTAATTGATGACCAATCAAGGATCAATTGAGGGTCAAATCAGTTCAAGGATGACCTATTTAACTTAATTAAAGTATGGTGATAGGCCCAATTAATGAATGATTATATAAATACAATGGTTGAAGGAATCAACATTGAGAACCCTAAATCGATTGGAGTAGTTCAGACCATCTTTGGTCCATGCGGTTTTGAGGAGGTTTGGACCAAAAGGTCTCAAGATTGTTTGGGACCAAATGGTCTCAAGACCGTTTGGGACCAAACGATCCCAAACCGGTTGAGTTCATATGATTTCAAAAAGGTACTTTAGCAAACGGTTTCAAGTGACCAACTTTAGCAAACGATCTTGAAGGTCACCTTTAGCAAACGATCTTGAAGGTCACCTTTAGCAAACGATCTTGAGGGTCACCTTTAGCAAACAGTTTCAAGGGTCACCTTTGGCAAATGGTTTCAACCTCAACTTTACCAAACGGTTTCAAATATGTAACCAAGACCATTTGGAGGTTTATTGAGCAAGACCGTTTGAGTTCTGATTGGTCAAGGCTGTTTGAGGTCTAAGAGTCCAAGATCATGTTGAAAGGTAATTAACCAAACCGTATGAACACTCAAAGTGATTAAAGGTCAATTGTTTAATTGAACAATTACATGAGTATGATTCATGTGGTGATCAAGGGTATGATCCTTATTAAAGAGATCATGAAACCCTAATCATGAGTATAAACCCTAATTGCTTATAAGAACAATGGCTTGGTACACTATGTTAATCATAGTTGTATGTACTTGATGGAAGGGTTAATATGACCTAATCAAGTTGAGAGGATGATAGCATGGAATTAATACATGAGTATGGTTCATGTGGTGATTAAGGGTATGATCCTTAGCAAAGAGATCATAAAACCCTAATCATGAATATATGCCCTAATTGATAGAGTTATTGAACTCTAACCCTAATTGAGGGCAATTCTTAATGAAACCCTAATCCAGGGTGAGGATGTAGCCCTAATCTAGAGTAATGAATTGTGAAACTCTAATTTAGGGAAATGAGATGTAAAACCCTAATTGGGATGAATAGTGAATATCTAATTAGGGACAATTAAGTGAAATCCTAATGGAGATGATTAATAGACCCATATTGTGGGTAAATATAGTGGAAATCCTAGTTAAGGATGATTCCATGAGAAATCCTAGTTAAGGATGATTCCATGAGAAACCCTAGTTGAGGGTGATTCCATGTGAAACTCTAGTTGAGGGTGATTCCATGAGAAACTCTAGTTGAGGGTGAATTCTATGAGAAACCCTGATTAAGAATTAACATCACATGAAGCTCTAATACTATGTTATGATAAGAGGCCCTAAGAAGGGTGAAGGCATGTGAGACTCTAATGTGGAGTCATAATACATAAAGCCCTAATTTTGGGCAATGTGATAATAAATCATAATCCTAATTTTAAGTAAGGGAATAAGGAAACCCTAATGATGAGATAGAATGAATTACCTTATAATGGTGAAACATTTCATGTGGTTGATTATAAGCAACCTTATTGTATGCGATGTCTTTATCATTAGACAAGTCCATATCATTAAAGATAGTTGGACAATTCTAATGTGCGGCCTATGCATTATATGCTAAAGATGAGAGTTTAGCGATGGAATATATTAAGAGGGAAATACCATAATACAAGATATGTTGGTTAACTCAAGAGAGTATGGAATGATGAGAAGAGTGATACATCAAGATATGATAGTTATCACATTCAACACTTCAGGGTTGATATACCCTGATGCACTTCAAATCCACCATAATTGGGTAAGAAACATATGAAGTGTGTTATACAACTATTACAATGAAATGTAATGAGTTGATGCACTTTGATAAGTGTTGATTAATGTACCTTGAGAATGGGGTTAAGCCAAATTGATGAGTATGATGTAGTCATACCATGATGAGGATGAGAAATGAACTCATACCTTGAATTGATGATCATTAATGATATATGATGAGAGTAATGATCTTGAATAATCAATTATGATATCTTTGAATGCCCCAGAGGTATGGAATTATGAATTAAGGGTTGGACAGATAATATAATCATGAAACCCTAATTAATGAGAAATGGGGAACCCTAACCCTAATTTGGGTAAAGGAAATGAAAAGCCCTATTTGATAGTAAATCCTAATTCCTAGTAAAGGAATAATGGTGTTACTATTGTGTCACATGATGTGATAAATGACTTGTATGAATGTTATCATGTCTAACAACCATGCATGTATTATGAGATGATGAATATAGCTAGGTTTGAGCCGTGACATTTATATAATAAATGTTGATGGGCCTTATGTGCCTTAATGTTGTTGTTGCTTAGTAAAAGTAACAAATGTGCATGAATCTTATGAGTCATATAAGTAAGTTGTTGCCTAGAAAGAGGTGACATGATATTCTATGGCCTTGTGAGCCATGTGTGATGCTTTTGTAACAAGTATCATGAATGCCTTGGTCAGATGACCTGAAGGTGGTAGTTACCTAATAGATGGTAATGATGCTCAATGATGAGTTAAGGGTTTGAATACCCAGAACCATATGATTATGGTGATGAGAATGTGAAGGGATGAGAACTCCCAGTATTGGAATGAGGGATTGAGTTCCCAATGTCTTTTAAAGACTGATAAGTATTTGATGAAAATAATACATGTCTCTTTATGACATTGTTGTAATAAGTCATTCTTGAGAACATGGCTGATGCGAAAAGAATGTGAAAATGTACTTAATTAATCAAGTGAAATCATATCATGTAGGGCCTTGACCATAGATCCATCATCGTCAGGAATAGGTGATGGTGAAACGGGTGCTCCACGGCAAAACTCGGAATGCATATTTTGAATATGTGCGGGTAAATGGGCGAAAAATATCCTTACGTCCGGTGAAGAGATTGGGGGAAGGATAACAACAAACCTCTCAATCCTTCATGTGTCGAGATATATGTATTACAAACCTCCTGATGACTGGGACAGATGCCGTACACATCTCCCAATAATACTTAATGTTGGGTTGATAGAGATAAACATTAAATCTCTCGATGGCCGATGAGAGTGCAGTTGACGTTGTAACTGTATAGCAAAGTTCCAGTATACCATGGAAAGCTATTTTGAGCTGTTAACACAGTTCTGCTTGTTGTCCTGCACTGACCGGGATGTGAGAGGTCATGGGAATCCGGCTCTTCCATTAACATATGTATGGTACCGATTTCGACTTTGTAGTGGTCGGTTGGAGTATAAGCGGTATACTTCATCTCCTCAGGGCATAAGTGTGATTATAAAATGAAATCAGTCGTATAGCATGTTTGCTTAAGAATTGAATACGGAAATTCATTGGCTCATGTTATATTTCTTTCATGCAACTCTAGTTCATTGATGTTATTCATATCTGTTTGTATTCATTGCAAGTAGATGGATGAACTATGAATCTACCATGAGTAGATGCAATGTTCTCCTTGGGAAAGGAGATTACTTCACTCTGTTCATACAGTGATTTATCTGCTGTTAACTATATATAAATCCTTATGCTCAATTTTTTTTAATAAACTACTATAACAATGTTTTGGCGGAGAGTTATATCTCCCGCTGGGGCAATTTACAATTGTCTCACCCCCGTGGGATCCAACTTTTTAGGTAGACGCAGACGAAGAAGCAGAAATCCTTTTGCAGGAAAAGGACAACAGCTGCAACATCAGAGACAACAGTGTGATCTCATGTGGAGATACTATCTGTCAAGTTATGTAATTAGAAAGTCCTATGTGTCGTCTCTGTACTCTCAGGTCCTCGGAGTTTTTAGTCAATGTTTTAATGAATCGTTGAGATTTTGGCTTGATGCCTCGAGATTCGTATGCTGTCTGTATATGATGTTTATAAGGCAGTTGATGTTGTAATCTATGTGAAGAGATGGTATAGGTTATGTACATTTGAACCAGAATGTAAATGATATACAATGGTTCTTGATGGAAAAGATTTCCTATGTGTGGATCTCTTTGCAAAAAGTTTTAATTTTTAGTGGTTTTCAGTAATCCGTTGCAAATGATTCACTTCCTCTTAAGTAAATCTTGTTTTTGTGAGTTGGATGCCACAAATTAGTGGTATCAGAGCTCTAGGTTTGCTGAGTCTACAGAGACATAGGACTAAGGTAATAGAGTCTATTCTGGTATCATCCAGTGTATCTGATAGTGTCTTCTACTCATATAAGAGAAGAAGAACTTAAAGATGACTGGGTCACATGAGGGGGTTGCTGCTGAAAGCAGCAATGTTGCACCAAGAAGAGGTGTATGGGAGCATGCAAGAGAGATACAATTGCCTCAGAATCCTCTAGCCGATCCAACTATAATAAGAAAATCCTTCTTTAAGTATTGCTGTTGGAGAATTTAGGGCAACAATAATGTATATAATGGATCAAGCATGGGCAGTGTAACCTAGATTACCAGCCCCCAATTATGATGTTTTAGATATCAACATGATTTGTAATCAGCATCAGCAGGTTGAAGCAAAAAGGAAATGATGAATTTTTGGACTTAAACTGAGTCTGTGCTCAACCTTAGCCTGTTGATTCAACCTTTGAGGCAGAGTTAGCCTGAGGCAGTGAATAATCCACGAATCATGACAGGTTAGACCAGATAATGTCATTCAAATATATCATTTTATGATTCCTGGATTATTTGAGAAAGGAATCGATTAAGCTTTCCTTGATTAGTCCTATGAGGACTTATGTTTTGCATAGTAAAACATTACAAATATTTTATGTTGTTCTTACCTCTATAAGAAAAGATGAGGTATAGAAGAGATGCCTGGATAAAATCCAGGAATGTTAAGCTTTATGCTTGTGATAATATGAAAAAGAAGTAATATGATAGTATACAAAGTGCATACCACTTAATCTCAATATTTATATACCGTGGATAAGTATACAACTATTGATGATAAAGTGAGTATGGAAACTCTTAGATTGTTGTCTTTTTGATTGCTCTGATCAAGTAGTCATTCTGAGACAATCTAATGGGTATCATAAAATTAGAAATATGGAATGAATAAATGTGTCATATCCTAAGCATAAGAAAGTGAAGTCTGAGATAATCTCAGATGAGCATGTTGTATGAGGAACTAAAAGTATACTCCTCATAAGATAAGAATAAGAATAAGGGAGATGAACCATGTTCAATAATGATGCAAGTATAATAAAGATCTTTCCCATTATGAGGAAATGGGAAATGTGATGAGATCATGAGATGATCATAAACATCCTAGATAACAATAAGGAAAGGGATAATGAAGAGATTGGGGGAAGGTTAACAACAAACCTCTCAATCCTTCATGTGTCGGTATGGATGTATCACAAACCTCCCGATGATTGGGACAGATGTCGTACACATCTCCCAATAATACTTAATGTCAGGTCGATAGAGATAAACATTAAATCTCTCGATGGCCAATGAGAGTGCAGTTGACGTTGTAACTCTATAGAGAAGTTCCAGTATACCCTGGAAAGCTATTTTCAGCAGTTAACACAGTTCTGCTTGTTGTCCCGCACTGACCGGGATGTGAGAGGTCATGGGAATCTGGCTCTTCCATTGACCTATGTATGGTATCGATTTCGACTTCGCAGTGATCGGTTGGAGTATGAGCGGTATACCTCATCTCCTCAGGGCATAAGTGTGATTGTAAAATGAAATCAGTCGTATAGAATGTTTTCTTAAGAATTGAATACGGAAATTCATTGGCTGATGTTATATTTCTTTCATGCAACTCTAGTTCATTGATGTTATTCATATCTGTTTGTATTCATTGCAAGTAGATGGATGAACTATGAATCTACCATGAGTAGATGCAATGTTCTCCTTGGGAAAGGAGATTACTTCACTCTGTTCATATAGTGATTTATCTATTGTTAATTATATATAAATCCTTCTGCTCAGTTTTTTTATAAACTGCTATAACAATGTTTTAGCGGAGAGTTATATCTCCCGTTGGGGCAATTTATAATTGTCTCACCCCCGTGGGATCCAACTTTTTAGGTGGACGCGGACGAAGAAGAAGAAATCCTTTTTGCAGGAAAAGAACAACAACTGTAACATCAGAGACAACAGTGTGATCTCAGGTGGAGATACTATCTGTCAAGATATGTAATTAGAAAGTCCTATGTGTCGTCTCTGTACTCTCAGGTCCTCAGAGTTTTTAATCAATGTTTTAATGAATCATTGAGATTTTGGCTTGATGCCTCGAGATTCGTATGCTGTCTGTATATGATGTTTATAAGACAGCTGATGTTGTAATATCTGAGAAGATATGGTACAGGTTATGTACGTTTGAACCAGAATGCAAATGATATACAATGGTTCTTGATGGAAAAGATTTCCTATGTGTGGATCTCTTTGCAAAAAGTTTTAATTTTTAGTAATTTTTAGTAATCCGTTGCAAATGATTCGCTTCTGCTTAAGTAAATCTTATTTTTGTGAGTTGGATGCCACAATTGAAGTGCTATTTTGCATATTGAACCCTAGGTTTTGGGTAAATTGCACATTACACCAAAACTAGGTTTTCATGCACAAACATAGCTTTATCAGCTATTTCTTGGTACTAGGATTCCATAAGCCATACATCTGCATCATTTTCACTCTCATGATGCATCAACACATAAGAACATATTATCATGCACAATTGGCACTTGAACCCCTCAACTTGGGTAATTTGCACTTTAGTCCAAAATAAACAAAACATTGATTTTAACAATGTTTAAAAAGGACTAGAATTGCAACATAAGTTCCTCTTGAGCCCTAATTACTTTTCACAAGATAAGATTAAGCATATAATCATCTTTCTTAATCAAAACACCTAGGGTTAAAGCATAACCAGGTCAGGGATGTTACAAACTCCATGTAACATGGACAAGTTTTCTCCCACTGAATCTGTGCACACTGAACCCTTCAGTATAGATTGCCAATGTATGCTTTCCTTTTTCAGGTCAAGAGATTTTCGATAACTATCTCTATAGATCTCTATTCCTATTACATAGGAAACGTCTCTATCTTCCCTAAAGATGATTTCCACTTTGGATTTCCATTCTAGAACATTTCCATTTCACATCAACATGTGGAATGTGAATACGCTCCCACTAAATCATAGATCCCTTCTTTATCTTTGACATATCAGTCAAACTCTTTGACTATATCATCAAAGTAAAGATCTAGCTATGAGTTGCTTGTACTTAATCAATCACATTGATTAGTCCATTGTAACTTATAGACTTTATTTGCATTCATGGATTCATAAACCTTATAGGTTGTGTCACGTACACATCCTTGTTTTTATTCCTCATAGGAATGCGGTTTTAGTATATGTATGCCAAATGTCTTAGTCATTAAGTTGAAATCAACAAGCATCATCCTTCTCAAAATGTTATCCATGTGTCTTAACGCTTAAGACTCATTCACACTTATGGATTTCATTCCAATGGGTGATACCATCAAGGTCATACCTTATGATTCACATGGAAGTCATTTAGGATGTAATGGTCATAAACCATAACTCAAAATTTGGTTCCTCATATTCATCTAGATAGTTGACTCATCACATAGATAATCGAGGTGTATCTGTCAAGGATATAAGAACTCACAACTACTTGTGATTCTTAATATCCTTCATTAGTGTGGGGTATTCTTTATTTAATAAGAACTTAGTTATTTGATAATCATCCTCTAACTCCTTAGAGTATGACTCCTTGTTGATTTAGACATCACCATGCCTTAATCATGAGTTCACTATGATACACTACCACAATCACTCATAAGGTTCTCAAACATTTGGTTTAAGTATCCTTATGCCTTGATCACATCAAGAACTAATACTTTTACCAAAATTGTACTGACAAATGTTGCAGACAAAGCAACGCACCACCAGTGCAGCTCAGCAACTGCATGAACCACTGCCTGACAGGTTGTGCCTTGGAAGGAAAGGAAACGAACTGTCTTCGTCCAAGAGAGGGTCTCCACGAAGCACCACGGATGCGATGGCGGCAGAGAGAGACTTCGGCATTAGGGTTTGCAAACACACTCGAACGACTGATGGTTGTGTGTTCGAAAGAAAGATGCATTTAACCTTAATGACCAGAGGCCTGTTTATAGCCTTACATACTTCATTAATTCTATTTCTGTTATGACACAACCACTCGGTTGCTCTTGTATATATTGTGAAAAATTCCGCAAAAGAGACACTTTCCAGTTAGGATTAATAAATCTGAATGGGAAAAAATAATTAATCAAACGAGTAATTAATTACATAGTTGTATCTTAGCGCAAAAAAAGACAGAAGACATTCTCCACAGTCCACAAGTCCGAGCCCGACCCGGCCACCCCACCAAGGAGGTGAGCATACCCTCCTCCTAGGATCCCTTGGACACTAGTGCCCTATGTGATCCTACATATAAGGACTACAAAAGTTATAGGAGTGAGCAATATGGGATAAAACTTCTTTTCCATTTTTACTAGAGACAAAACTACTTTTCTCACATGTACTAGCTACACTACACTGGGCTTAACCCATGTCATATACATGGCTGCCACAAGCATATATCTAACAATGGCCGTACTATGTTCTTGTTCTCGGCCTATGCCAGTAGGAAGGGGAAGAGGCAATGCAGAGGAAGGAAATCAGCTGGACTGACTGCGGAGACTGTGCTGTCCATGGTGAGGAGTTATGGTGGTGAGGAAACATCCACTTCTTTTACATCTACAAGGAGTTACGGTTCCCAATACTGCATGTTATATACTGCTAGGTAACCACAACAAATAATTATGAGCAATTGATTAAGAGCTACGCTACACACAACCGGCCAGCCACCCACTGGTATACCCGGTCCTCGGGACTGATTGTTGTGCCAACTAACTGTTGTAATAGCATTTAACATCAATTAAAGCAATAAAGGGTGAGAGAAGGAGAAGAGAGAGAAAATGGTTTTGTCCATAACTTTTAATCCGAAACGTATTTTTCGACGAAATAAATTGTATTAGAATCCTTATAGAAAATACTTTCCAACGAGACTAGTGTTGACATATTTTGAAATAATGATATTATGTGAAAAATATAGTACCATATATTAGGATACCATATACATGTTCTGGGTATAGACGTACAGTACTCGTGAGTACTGTACTTTTGAATGAAGATAGATCAACAATACTCGTGAGTACTGTACTTATGGATTCATAAGTACTGCAGCCACTCGTTAATACTCAAGCGTAAGTACAGTACTTACCAAATTATAAAACCAAGCATAATCGTATAAATGATGTAGAAGTATAAGTACAATATCTTCGGAATCGTATAGCAACATTAGTCATCTAGACAATTTCTTTTACATAACAGCTAACGCAGACATACGTTGAGTACCTACTTGTTAATGATCTCAAAAGTACAATGCACATGAGGTCAAAAATCACCTATAAAATGCAACCATAAGTATTGTACTCACATGTTAATTTAAACTCAGTTACTGACGCATAAGTATAGTACCTAACAAATTATATATCAAGCATAAATCAAAAGTACAATACTCACGAGTACTGTACATCTGTATCCAGAACATGTGTATGGTATCCTAATATATGGTAGTATGTTTCTCGCGTATTATCATTATTTCAAAATATGTCAACACTAGTCTCGTTAAAAAGTATTTTTTACAAGGATTCTAATGCAATTTATTTCATTTCAAAATATGCTCCGGATTGAAAGTTATGGACAAAAATATTTTCTCTCTCTTCTACTTCCCTCATTCTTTATTGTTTTAATTACTGCTGACATGCACATTTGGTGCAGCAGGAGCTCAGTCTCGAAGACCGGGTAGGCTCCCGGGGACGTGGAGGGTTATGGGTAGAATTTTTCTTGATTAACTACGGCTGGTGATCGCACTGTTTTCTTAGATTAGCTAAATGTTTAATGACCATTCGACCCAATGCCCTTCCTAACAAAACAAAAAATCAGAAACGTATGAATTGTGTGGCCAATATAATATCCATACTAGTGGTGACCCAACTAGTCTTTATTATATCTATGCGCTAGTCAAATGAAAAGAACGAGGGTCCTAAGTTAAAGTAAGTAAAATGGAAAGGGCGATGGTGTTATATCCATACATTTCTTGGAGGAGTCGTATTCACTCTTAATTGAGATCCTAAGCGTGTGATTAAAGTCATGCATTTTCATTACTCCTACCAATTAATTTTAATAATTTGCAATTTAACCAAGTCCTTAATTGCTACCAATCTAATATTGAAAAATATTCTCTCTCTAAAATAAGACTATAATGTAACCGAATGTTTTCTCTTCATGCATTGTATGCCAATTAATTTTATTGATTAATTTATAATTTTTAATGAGTTACAAGCCAATACTCTTTAGAGTGAAACTGCAAGGTTACATAGAAATATTAAGAGCTCACGATTTAAAAAGGACCCAATGCCATTAAGGCTCCTATTAGTTTGGTGTAAGTCATGAGTTCTATGAAACTCATTTTCTGGAAACTCTAGTTTAGTTTCTGAAACTTAAGTTCCATTCACTTTCATGTGATTGGTTTGTTGTAAGTGTAAATATAAAAATCATTAAAAATATTGTTAATTTTTATTGTATAATAAAAATAGTGAGGAGGGAAAAGGCATAAAAAAAGAATCATATCCGTAAAAAATCATAATGTTCTGAAGTCATAATAACCACAACAAGTGGTTATGGTGCAGATGTTGCTCCTTTAAAAATATTTTATTATAATACAATTATAATCTTAATAAAAATATTATGATTAAAATCACATCACAATATTTTTATTTCACTTTGTGTATACAAAGTATTGCTATAATATCTGCATTTCATGTGCTTGTATATATAAATTTTAGTTCATCATTGTTTAACGCAATGTATAATATTAATTTTTATATTATTTATGTAGGAAATTTACTATATTATTCGTGCATGGTTACATAATAATTATTTTTTACATCATATTGTTTAAATGTGAAGAATAAAAATATATTACATAAATCACATTATTTTTACATGTTGCGGTATTTTTTTCATGATGTTTGTATTTTTTATTTTGTAGATTGTACTAATAATGGTGGTTATAGTGTTAAATATTTTACTTAGTGCGATTATAGTGTATGATATTTGTCATATTATGTTGTGGTTTTATCAACGAACTATATCCTAACTATTAACATTTCTAGTCATAAATATTTTACATGTCTCACTTATAATGAATGAAGAATATAATATTATTAGTTGTCCCGGAACTCGTTTTCCGCTCTTTTTAAGAGGGAACTCAGGAATTGTGTTTTGTATGTAAGGTTGTAACTCTCCGAAAGTCACGGAACTCAAGTTCCAACACTTATTTTAAACAAATCATGAACAACTGCTCAAGGAACTCCAGTTCATGTGTTTTTCGGACCAATTACGACAAACCAATCGGAGCCTAAGCAAGCCTACTGATAAATGGGACGGTGGTAATGAAAATTAGAGTGAAAGACTAGTTTGTAGATGTTTCTCAGATGTGAAAGATGAACTCATTTAAACACAGAATTCAAATGAAGATAAATTAGTAATCAAGAACATGATGGTTGATCAATATGACTAGATAAGACTTGTAACATATGAAAAAACTGCAAATGATCTTAAATTAGGGAAGCATATGAATTGTAGATCAAATAAGTCCAAAATTAAGTAAAATACAACTCTTCCACCCTTAAAAGGATCTCATCCCCGAAATCAATACTTCTGACCAACATTGTCCCTGCTGGATCTCATTCAGAAATTCACTAACGTACTACTCTTATTTTCTCAAATGTCATCCTCAACTAAAATACAAAAGTATGATTCTCCTTTGACTAGCCTATGCCTTAGTCAGGGTGACTAACCAATTCTTTTACTACTCCTTATAGAGTTACTAAATTTTTTCAGGATCAAAGTACACTTAAAAAGTATATCTTCTACTGAGGTGAGCACATATTGATGATAAGTTCATATAAGACTTCTAATGCCACATTCTGATATGAATGTATGCAACTTGTATTAACAGGCATCAACTAGTATTCTCCAAATTTCTTTTGTTTCACCACAAAATGATTGGACAAATTATAATTATTATGTTTAAGATTCTTTTTAAAACATCATATCCTTTTATCCTATGTTTGGTCAGTACTCTATACGTGATACTTTTGTCGAGTTAACTATTTTATGTACTTCAAATTTTCCTTTGTCAAGCTAGGTAGGTTTTCATTTCAATTTGAGGACTATACCATATTTATTCCACAAAGTTCTATTTGTAGTTGAGGGTTCAATAAGATACCAGTCCCAATATTTTTCTTTTAATTCAAAAATTATTAATTACAACTTGCCCCGATTGGATTTAAATTTTAATTTTTATAACCTTCTATTTCCTACTTGTATCTATCTAATTGTATTTAGAACATTTTTTCTCTAATTATTAAATTTTCTAAGGTCATAACTATAAATTGATAAAAATATTATTTATTATATTTGATTATTATTTTTAATATTATTAACACATATATTTGTGCAATGATCTATTGGGTCAAGAACTTAAAAAAAACTTCTATTTTCAATTTCAGGTAAGGTAGGGTTTCATTTTTTATGATTTCTAGGTTGCATTAAGTCTCTAAAGTATTACATGTACATGAAAATTAGAAGTTCAAAAAAATATTGAGTTCGTCATATTTAACATAACTACATCCTAATCTTGCAATATCAACTTCCACATATATGGATCTATTTTTAAACTTATTTCAAATGTCATATCTTTTTCTTGTTACCTATTTTCTCAAAAGGTGTAACCACACATCTATAGTGGGATTATATTGTTCATTTTCCATATTGTCAACATTTTTTTCAATGTTCAACGTGGAAATTTTATCATGCGTGACAATATTGACATGAATTCAAAGGATTTTAGGACTTATTATTCATTCTATTTTTCATATTTGTAGTTATTTGTGAATGTCCCAAACTAAGGAGATAATCAGGGCACTCTATCAGTTTATATACCTAGTGCTGAAAGTGGTGTTCTATTAGACCTCATTATAAAAGTAGATTCATATATATCAAATATTTTTCCTTCAGACATAACTTAAAATAAGTCCATTCTTAGATAGAGAGTTACAAATCTACAAGATGATGGAATTATGTTCTAAATATTTCTTGGACAAGGTACATAAATGACCACTTGTATTTTTATGTCTACCTTTGGTCGATAGGACTAGTAAAACTGAGATTTGTTGTCAACTATTTGTATAAGTCCTAACTACTCATTCTATGTTTCTGACTAGCCTAATTTTCACGATACATACACGAGTGTCGACCGTTTATGGCTCTCATACTCATCTCTAGAATCAAAAAACCAATTTCTCTTATTGGATAATAGAGAGAGGGTAGATATCAATATATGGTCCTAAAAGTCATTCTAGAGTAGAGAAAAGAAGATTTGGTTGTTGATGGCTCTGATGCCATTTCATGTGATGACATAGTTTTCAAAGCATGTGCAACATATATGATAATCAAAGTTCTCAATAACATCAAAAATGTGAAACATAGTGTATGTTTCCTTAGCATACATAAGATAAAGGAAAAGAAAGACCATTGCCCATATAAGGGACTAAATCATCATGCTAAGAAGGATAAATATACTAAGCCACACAAAGGGCATTTTGCCATGCTCCTAGCTTGATCTAGTACTCCACAATAGAAGACTCCATGTGAGATGGTCCTTCTGTCCATGAATTTCTCAGAGGAAAAAAAACAACACATAGACCCCATGAAGGAAAAATAAAGGTCAGCTAGGCTAGTACTAAATTCTTATATTGAGATATTTGAAAAATATAAGTTCTAAGTATGATTCAAGGTGATATCAACATTTGATAGAAAATATTTGGTGGACTAACTTTATCAAAATAAGGATATTGATATTTCATTGTTTGAATTTCAAGATCAAATTTTCCACAATACTATACAAAATAGTTCAATATATCATATTATCAAAATATTCAATGATCAACTTTTGAATATTAAGGTTGAGTGCTATCATATTATTTCTTTCAAGGACTAAAGTGTCATGATTTTAGTCATCTATGAAAGAACGACACAGAAGCCTAGTTACTAGGGGACAACTAATCCATCACAAACTTTTGCATGGGGAGGCAGGATGTACCCTACCTCAAGCATCCAAAACTCTAAGGGGCTAAAGCCCAAAGGGACCAAAGACCAGGGAGTCAAAACTCTGCATAGATTAAATCAAGTGCTACCGTAATATTCAATGAAATTCAACAATAATAAATTTGGAGTGGTGGACTTTCAAAGAAGCATGAATGGCTTACAAAAGTATAAGGTTCACCACTAAACAATGTACATGAAATTCAAGAGGAAAATTAATAACTGAATATGTAAATAGAGAATCTAGTACCTTTTCTCAAAGAAAGATTTCAAGATGTTCCACACTTCAAGGTTCAATGAGCTTCCAAGATTCGAGATCTAATAAGAAAAGGACTCTATGTCATCATAGGGTTATTGGCTTGGAACCAAACCTTATTAAATTTGACTTTATTAGGGGTTATTTGGTTGTTTTCCATATTGGTTACTATTCTATGTTCTATCCATTGTTATGGGTTCTATATTTTCATCTAGGTTTCGTACTTGAGTACATAATTACTTTCTTCATGTTATTATCTATCAAATATAATTATGTTAATCACTATGATGAAGGATGTTTTGTATATGAGATATGATTTATCCAAATGCCTTTATTAAGAATCTAGGGGAAGTCATACACAATTTATACACTCACACATAGGCCTTAAACTTGTATATGGTATGCATATAAATGAATGCTATTAGAATAATTTCAGAAGTGTCATATAAATTAAACATGTATAAATATTAGGTCATATTTATAAAAAGTAATCTTATTATATATTCATACATATATCATTATACCAAAATTTGATGGTATACTTACTAGATCCATCAAATAAATAGGGTTTGGATGCATAATAAGGCTGATTCACTATTCATGTTATTCTTGTTATAGATTACTATATTTCCTTTTCATTTCCATGTACACTCCTAATACATACTAGAATAATTGTAGTATCATTGATAATTAAATTATAGAATTCCTATTGATACATAAGTACTTTTATATGTATTCTATGGTTAGCCTGTTATGTAAGTCAATAAGTACTATGATTATGTAATATAATACCTAATCTATTTATAAAATTGTATTACAATAAATGCCAAGACTAGTAATACTTGTTTGTTGTCTCTTAGGAAGTACTAATATACATGTATCTATAGCATCAATTTGTTTGAGGTATCCAAATAATTCTAATGATTATCACTTGATGGAATCAGTATTTGTCATTAGTCTTGTTACCATTTTCCAACAGTAAGGATTATAAGAATGAGTTATTAACCAATGGATAACTAGCTTCTACGGACCTTGTTAGATCACATTCTGATCATGTCCTTGAGACATGAAACCTCATCCTTGCCATTGCATTTTAACTAAAATTGTACCTTCCAACTTTGGAGGATGGATGACAGTGCTAGAAGACCTCTGGTGGAGTGATTCAATCGTTCTAATGGCTGGCACAAGCCACAACCAACTCAAACTTCTACATCAATCAAGGTTCCAGGGTATGTCATCTCTACTAACTTTGGGTCATGGTGTACAGTAGGCACAAGGACGAAGATGGTGGCCAGTTTGAGAAGGTTGTCGTGTGATTTTTCCATGTTTGCAGAGGCTAGGTTAGGAAGTGTGATATCATGATGTGGTTGCAGTGTTGACGTCAGTTGTTATTGATATTGCATGTATAAACATGTGGGCGGCAATGGCGGTTTATCCAGTCGAGATTACATTGCTGAAGAAGTTCTTGGAAAGGTCTGGAGGTCGATGGCCCTGAGGCGGGGGCTTTGTTGCAAGTTCAACGAGGGAAAAAGGGGTTTGAGGGTGGAATGGACAACGTCTGTGTGCCCTGCGGTTATGGTTGTAGATTCATGACCGACATCAAAATCATCTACTTGTGAGTCTACAACATTATAGGCATGTCTGACATGTCGTCGGGGGATATAGATAGGGGTGGTTATATAGGGCAAGAGGTTAGTAATTCTAGTGTTACAATGGCATGTAAGTTGTATCTGGCCTGACTGGATTGCATTTTGTGATTCAGAAACATAAATCTTACGTTTGATTTATAGGAGTCGGGAATTGTAAGCCATCCAATACCTTTTGGTAAAGTACAAATGCTGGAGGACGGATCCCTTCTCAAAATGGCTGGGTACCAAAATCCAGCGTGACGGCCACAATTTTATGTTGTCGTTGGAATTGAAACAGCTACGCGTGCCGTCCCGTCCGTCACCACAATACTGGTCAACCAAACATAATATCAACTACTATAGGAACTTTTAGAATAAAAAATTCTTTTTACTGGGACTATTGGAATGTTGTATTCCATAAAATCCATCTTAACCCTTCAAACCAAACGTGCCCAAAGAGGATACGAGGAGCAAGGTAGTGTTTAAGGAGGTCTTCACTTGTTGTGAGCAAGTTTGATGGCCAATAAGGGTTGTACTACCGTTCTTGTTCTCAGCTATATCACATTTTTTTAGGAAGGACGAGGAACCCTATGATTGGGGTCCCCCGTGGACTATTAATTTGCAAAATCAAGGTTTACAAGGTTCAACAAGCATGAATGAAAAGACTGAGATAAATAAAATCTATCTACTTGCCCTCTACGGGCATGGTTGGCAACTTCATGAGCTACTCTATTACTCATACGATTGGCATAACTAAAGCTACAAAAGGAAAATGAAAGCTTCAGCGAGATGATGCCTTTAATGATAGCTCCTAGGTAGTCCCTCAGTGTCTCAGTGTTGGTGCATGCTTGGATGACCTCCATGGAATCGAATTCCACCTCCACCTGCACTAACCCCTCCTTGCTCGCCCACATCAACACTGCCCTCACAACTAGTGCCTCAGTCATAGCCACCTCCTTTTCCGTGCTCACTTTCTCCCCCACCACACTGAGCAACTTCCCTACTGCGTCCCTCCCCACTAGCCCAATGCCCGCCATGCCTTCCTCCCCACACGACCCATCCACGTTAAGCTTGAGTCTTCCTTCTACTGGTACCCTCCAACTCGTCGTTACTCGTCTAACACACTCCTTTGCACTGCTCATGGCATGGTGGAGTTGGCCACCACTCCCCCTCACCATTGTTAGTGCACGGTGGTAGAGAAATATGTTGTTCACCTCCCCACTTTAGAAGATGTGAGTGCACCTCCCCCTCCATACCGCCCACATAGTAGCCACAATCGATTCAGCCTCTTGCCACGTCGACCTCTCCATAGCAGTCTTCATGGATGAGCTCAATTCCCCATCTTTGACGTCTTCCACCCAGTCTTGCACTTCTCTAGGCAATTGCTCCCATACCTCTGTGGCGTTTGGGCACCTAAACTACATATGAGGTATGGTCTCCTTCTCCGTTATGCACAACATACACGTGTCGTCTGGTATACAATGTCTATCAAAGAGTCTCCCTCTGGTAGCTAAACCTCCCGTGCATATCATATATAAGAAGTGGGTTGTTTTTGGGCTCCAACCGTCTGCCATATCTTCCTCCACATTCCATCTCCTTGTTGGGCATTATATTTTCTTGCTTCCTCCTTACCCAACATTCCCAACCAATAAGCTGAGCAGACTGTGAATTCCCCTTTGCTTGAGGGCCACTACATCAACATATCTCTGGGTCTTCTGAAGCTAAGTTGAATAGCACATATCCTCTTGACATAGCTTTCTGGAAAGCACTCTCTAATTCTAGTCTCATCCCACCGGGTGCCATCCTCTGTCATGAGATCTCAGACTTTGTTGTATTCTGCATTCCCGCCTTGGTTGAAGCAAGTAAGGGTGTTGTCCTTCTTGGGTAGCCAGTGATACTCCCAAATATTAACATCATCCCCATCTCCCACTCTCCACTGCATCCCTTCTTTGAGCAGGGCTTTTGCCCCCCACAATTTTCTCCAAGTGTAGCTTGGGTCATGGCCTCGTCTAGCTTCCCAAATAGTCATCCTGGGGAAATATTTTGCTTTTAGAACTTTGGTCACCAGAGCCTCCGGGTGGTTTGCCAAACGCCATAGTTGTCTTGCCAAGAGAGCTTGGTTGAAGTTATGGAAATCTCTAAAACCAAGACCCCCTTGTCTCTTCAACCTACATAAATTGTTCCAGCTCATCCATGTCATTTTCCTCTCTTTATCCTTTGCCCCCCACCAGAATCTGGATATGATTCTTTGGATCTCATCTAAAGTACCTACCGATAACTGGAAAATTCTCATGACATACGTCGGGATAGCCTGCACCACTACTTTGATGAGTACTTCCTTCCCTGGTTTTGATAGGAGTTTTTCCGACCAGCCTTGAAGCTTCCTCCAGATCCTCTCCTTAATGAAGCCGAACACCTATTTTTTAGATATACCCATGGCTATAGGTAGGCCTAAATATTTGGCATGATGGTCAAACTCTCTCATACCCAAAATATTTTTCAACTCCTCCCACTTTCCGGCCTCCACTCCCTTGCTGAAAACAACCTCTGTCTTTGAAAAATTGATCTTCTGTCCAGATGCCTGTTTGTACTAACTGATTATTTCAGCTAATTTCAAGCACTCTGCAGTTGTTGCTTTAGCAAAAAGAATATTGTCGTATGTAAAGGAAAGGTGTGAGATGCATGGCACACCCCTACTCGGTCTAATACCGTGTAGGAGATTGTCATGGGCATCAGTGACTAGCAAAGTAGAAAAAGCTTCTACACACAAAAGAAAAAGATAGGGGGAAAGAGGGTCTCCATGGCGAAGTCCATGTGCTAGTTTTGTGCTTTTAGTTTGGTCTCTGTTGATGGAAAAAAGTATGCTGGACTGTAGTATTGCAATCTCTGATTTTATTTCTCCACCTCATGCCAAAACCCATCCTCTCCATGACAAAACTCAGAAAATCTCACTCCACTATATCATAGGCATGTCTAACTTTAGCACAAGGCTGCCTTTTTTCCTTCCTTTGTCCCTCTTCATAGTATGGAAGAGTTCATAAGAAATAAACGCATTGTCCGTGACCATTCTTCATGGGACGAAGGCACTTTGATTTTCAAAAACCACACTATCCATGAGAGGCTTTAGTCTATTTGTCATCACCTTGGAGGTAATTTTGTAAACCACATTATATAGGATAATGGGTCTAAACTCCCCCACTGTCTTCGGCTTTTCTATCTTCGGAATGAGGACCACCAAGGTGTCATTGACAACCCTTATACTATGCTCTCCTTTCCACCACCCTTTGATGTAACTCGTTACATCCTGCCCCACAATGTTCCAATATTTTTGGTAGAACATTGCCTTCATACCATCCAGTCCCAATGCTTTGTTTAGGTGCATCTGCTTTATTACTGTCCCGATTTCCTCATATGTGATATCACTCTCTATCTCCTCCCTTTTCTCCTCTGAAACCATCTCCCTTATTCCCTTTGTTGCCTTCTCAAAACCCATAGGATTGCTAGTTTGAAAAAGTTTAGAAAAGTGACTCAGAAAGATATGCATGATCTCGCTCTCTTGTGATCCTATGACTCCTTGTTCATCTTCTATGCTTTCAATCTAGTTCCTGCGGCTTCTGTTTGTGCCCTTTTAGTGAAAGTATGCAGTGTTCCAGTCTCCCTCTTTAAGCTCTTTTACACATACCCAGACAACCCAATACTCCTCATTTTTCTATAGCCAATATTGTAACTCTTTTGATGTCTCCTCTGCCCTATTGAGGTTTGAATGATCCGGTGGAAGAACTTGTAGTCTTTTTAACTCATTCTCTAACTCTTTAACCTTTCACCTCCTTTCGTCGAATTTTTCCACAGCCCATTCTCTAAGTTTTTCTTTGCACCTTAGAAGCTTGGTGCTAAGGGCACCTCCTCCTTCAATCTCACATGCCTCCTTGATTGTTTTTATGCACTCCTCCTCTTCGGTCCACATCGGCTCAAAAGCGAAGTAGCCCTTCCTCTTTTTCTTTCCGTTGTCCCTGTTGTCCACCTTTAGGATGATGGGTACATGGTCGGACTCATAGATGGGTAGATGAAAAACCTTGTAGTACTTGAAGATATTCCTCCAGTCAAGCTCAGGTAAGAATCTATCAAGCCTCTCCTAAACTACCGTTCTTTCAGACAGCCCCATTTTCTACGTGAATATGTTTCCTTCAAAGTCCACATCAATCAGCTCACAGTCATCTATGGTATCCCAAAAGTTCTGCATGAATTTCTCTTCTTTTGGCGGTCCCCCTTATTTTTCAGTGTTTGAGACAATCTCATTGAAATCCTCAAAGAAGATCACCAGTTCCTCTACCTCATTTTTAATTTTCTCATTAGTTCTGACATCTTTATTTTACTTGGCTGGTCCGCCCAACCATATATCCCAATCGCTCTCCACCTGTTGCCACTGTCATCCTTGACCAAACCGGACGCATTCCTGTTGGAGTAGCTGAGAATCTCCATGCTAGTATCCTTCCACCAGAAACCACTTTCACCTGCCCTACCATTGCTAGCTAAGCACATCCCATCAGTGAAACCACAACTTCTTTTGACCTCCTCCATTTTTTCTCTACGATCATAGTTTCCACAATGAAAACTATGTTTGAGCATTCTCTCCAAATCCACGATCGGAGAGCCTTGCACGTATCAGTGTCACCCAAGCCCAGACAGTTCTAGCTGAAGATTTTCATTGTCCTTCACGGGATTGGGCTCCGCCAATCACTGCTACTTGAGTCATGACGACCCCATCTTTGTCTGCTGCATCCTCACTATCTCTCCTTATTCTTTTCTCTCTCGTTTCTTATATTGGCTGATCATCAAGCTCCATGTTGTAGAGGTCCACACCTCTACCCCTTTTACATGTTGTTTGTTCCCACACCACTTCCTCCTCAGGGGTGCCCAGTCGTGCCCCCTGCTCATCTTGTAGACCCATGGCTAGTGTTTTTTCTTTCTACGATTTTATTTGTGCCCCTGTTTCATCTTTGACCATGCTTCTTTCTTTTGTTGTGCCCGGGTGATGGATCTCCTTTCCCCATGATTTTGGCATGTGTACCCCTCCTCCAGCTCCTTGGTTTTCCCCTGTGCTTCCTTGCCATGGCCAGCTTGGCCTCCTTGTGACTACCCTGCCTATTCATTGTGGCGTAGGTCACGATCCTCGATCCCATAGTTATCTCGCCGTCGTGACTCTTGCTGCTTCATCTTCCCTCCCTGTAATGTCAAGTTATTTGGTCATTGATGGCATTCCTCCACTAATTCTTTAGTTTCTGATTTAGGTGCCTCTTCGATAACCTTCTTGTGCCCTTGCATCATTCTCATCTATGCTGACGTGTGCCTTGTATTCATCCTCCCAACCGTGGTCCCATTTCCACTGCGTCTGCTGTCTCCCGACGACAGGTCCCCCGTCATCCTATCCTCCTCCTTCTATCCATTACTCCCTTCACCTTCTTCGTATACTACTGTTGCCTTGCCCTCTCACTCCCTTCCCCCCGTTTGTCTCGATCCTCCCTCTCATCCTCTTTTTTCTTACCTTCCCAGCCTCCTTGACTCCCAATCCCTCCCCACACCCTATCCTCCTCCTCTATGAAACGCCCTCCCGCGATGCTTCTCCTGTCGTTCTCCCCGACTTTCTTGTCTGACGTCCCCCCTCCTTCATGTGTCCTAAAGAACAACTCCCGCCATACCATCCCTTTGCCCCCTTCCTTCGAACCCTCCACCCTACGTTGCTTCCAGGGAGACGTGCTGTGGTGACTGACTCGCCAAAACATGATCAATGAATGCAGAAGCGATTAACTAGCAGCAGAATTATTAAAAATCACTAAAAATTAAAACTTTTTGAAAAGAGATCTTTAAACCACAAAACTCTTTCATAAAGAAACAAGATAAGTTGTTTACAACATGATTCATCATTACATCTCTGTAAAATCATATCTCGAGTGATTACCACATCAATTGCTTTGTTATCTGTACAAAGAAAGATACAAAATCTCGAGGCATTAAGCCAAAATCTCAGATCTACTAACTCCTAGGACCTGAGAGTACAGAGACGACACATAGGACATACTATCTATAAGACATGATAGACAGTATCTCCACCTGAGATTCATTGCTGTCCCTGATGTTGCTGTTGTTGATATTGCTCACTCTCAGATGGGTTCCTTCGTCCTCGGCGTCCACCTAAAAAGTCGAATCCCACGGGGGTGAGACAATTTGTATAATTGTCCCAGCGAGAGTTATAACTCTCTGCCAGAAGCTTTATTATTGCAATAAAGGAATAACAATAAGCAATATAATTATAAACATTCAACAACAAGCCTAATGTCAAGTAAAGCAACATTTCAATTATAACTCAATTGAAAATCAAAGCATATCTCAATAAAGAATATGAAGAACATGTGTACTAATTACTTGACTAGAATATTATAAACAATGTATCATCAATCATTGTTTCTCGTAGTTCAACCTAAGCAGTTATGCTACGTGGCTAATTATGTTTTTCAAACATTATTATGCCCTGAGGAGATGAGGTATACTGCTCATACTCCAACCGACCATTATGAAATCTCATCGGCACCATACATAGGTCATCAAAAGAGCCGGATTCTTATGACCTCATCTTCCTCAGTCAGTATGAGGATCAACATGCAGGACATCTCATGTCTCTGCTATAATATCTTTCCAGGGTATTCTAAAAACTTCGCTATTAGAGCTACAGTGGCATTCTGTACTCTCTTCACCATCGAGGGATTTCTTGTTTATCTTACACTGATGCAGCATCAATCAACATCATCGGGAGAATAGAGATACATCATCCCGACATAAACATATAATGAAGGATTGATGGATTAAAGGTACATCTTACATCAATTCCTACATTAGGACGTAAGGATATTCACGTCCATAACCCCAACATACTCAAAAGTATGTTCTCCAGGAGTTCCCTTAGGAAAATCTGTTTCACCATCATTTAAACTACTGACAATGATGGATCTATGATCAGGGCTCTACATGATATGATTATACTTTATTATTTAAGTGCATTATAGCATTCTTCTAGCATCAGGCATGTTTTCAAACATATACCATTAAGACAACTACTATAAAGGAAGAATACTAAATGTAACAAGTTTAACTCACATCAATTATCATATGGTTATCATTTCTTAACCATCTCATCACTATGATTCGAGAACAGGGGTCTTCAAACCCTTAGATCATCATGAATCATCTAACAACATGACCTTGATTGAAACAATGCAATTATTGCTCATAGCTCTTACAGCATGTCAATCTCATATGTTGCCTCTTAAACCAGGCAATATAATATATCATTATTCATACAGCTTATAACATGCTTTCAATGAATATGATATCATAACCCTTACCTGGCTATGATCACTTCCTTATAAGAACCTGCATAGTCAATACATCTGATAATAGGCAATTTATCTCTATATCAACATTTTACAAAACAGAGATAATCTTTCAATTCAAGGGTTATACCATTATGCCTTCATTAAGGCTAGGTTTTCCCTATTCAATTCAATTGGGGTTATTCAACCCCTTTATCTTAATTAGGAACAGTGATTCCTTATTCCATACTTCAATCATGAAGTTTCATGCTTAAAAGCATAACCCAGAATTAGGGTTTACTATTCATTTCATCATGTCACCCTAGATTAGTGTTTACTATTCACCTTATAGTGAATTGAGATCATACCATCATCATGTATGAAGATTACTTTCATTAATGCCCTCAATTAAGTTAAGATTCATTAATCACTAAAATTAGGGTTTCCATGATCTCACTATAAAGGATCATACCCTAATTATGTGTATTCATACATACTGGAGGTATTTTACTTGATTCTCATTCATATTAGGAGTATTCTCTCTCCTCTTACTATTAGATGATGTTTTCATCTCTCAAGATTAGATTAGGTCAAATCAACTTTGATATTATAAGTCATGTCATCATCATTATGGTCATTAGGGTTTGCTTGATCAAGGGGTACTAGTCACACTAACCCACTAAGGGTACTTTTGTAATCTTGACCATAGACCATAACATGCATTAGTCCACTAATTATTTAACCCCTTAATCACTTTAGGTATCTTTAGGGTTTAGGTTAATCAACTACTAAACCATCTTGACCACTAAGGCATCAAACGTTTTTGACCTTTAAAAGACCCCAAACGGTTTTTGCACTTTCAACCTCCAAATGGTTTTGAAACCGCATGGAGTTGTTGACCGTTTGGTCCCTTTGACTTTCAAGACCACATGGCAAAGTACACCATCAAGACCGTTTACCCTAAGAGAGGTGAAGACCGTTTGGTCCCGTTGACCGTTTAGGCCAACTTTGACTTTGAAACCGCATGGACAAATCGATCTTGAAAACCGCATGACCAAAATGATCATGAAACCGCATGACCACCAAACGGTTTGGGACCATTTGGTCCCAAACGGTCTTGAGAGCGTTTGGTCCAAACACCCTCAAAACCACATGGACCAAAAAGTGCCTCAACCTATCCAATTGAATTAGGGTTTCCAAGGTTGAACCCCTCAATTGTTCATGCAAAGGTTAGCCACTCATCAATTGAGTCAATTAGGTCAATCCTTACTGATTTGATCCTCAGTTGAACCTCAATTGGTCACCAATTAGGGTTTGGATTGATTGGATTAGGGTTTGGAATCGATCACCCTTCAACATGCATCAATATGAATCTAATTGATGTTGAACCCATTGAACCATCACTCAATTGGGTCATGACCTGACCCCAAACGGTCTTGGGATCGTTTGGACATCCTCCAAATGGTCTTGAGACCATTTTCCCACTATTTTATCAAAAACCAAGTCATTCACTTAAGGGTTGAACCCTAGATTAGGTCACAAAATCAACATTTGATTATTCAACAACTTGATGTGATTGGACCCTCAATTGATCAAACCCACTTGACCCTAGACCTACAAACGGTCTTGGGTGATCACCAAATGGTTTTGAGACCGTTTGGGTGATCCCCAAATAGTTTTGAAACCGTTTGGGCCACTCAACCCAAACTTTGACATGATTGCACCATTGAAATCAGCAATAAACCCGATTAGGGTTTAGGTGACTAATGTGCCTTCAATTGCTGATTTACTTGGAATTATTTGATGATTCTTGGAGGGTGATTAGTCCATAATGTCTAAAGTAGATATCCAAATGGTCAATGCTTGGTCAACTCATCCAAACGGTCTTGGACCGGTTGCTCCCAAACATTCTTTGTTGAAACCGTTTGCTCTCAAACGGTTTTGAAACCGTTTGCCTCCAAACGGTTTTGCAAACCGTTTGGGCAAGAGGTGGAGGACTGTTTGATAAAGCAAGATCAGGATGAACTTTGGAATTAACGCCACCTTCTTCTACCTCAAGAACATGGACTGTTCTTCACAGATTTAGTTGTAAGAACACATAGAAAAGTCTAAGAAAGGGAAACAAGCAACGTTTTCATAGGAAGAAGATGCATAAACAAAGCTTTAAGGTTTAGAGTTATAAAACCCGCCTTAGGATCTGATCTAGAGATCCCAGATTTGTTTCTTTAATGGTGGCTTGAGCTCCACAAGTCATCCAAGGTCCGTTCCTCAAGATTTGGATGGAGAAGAGGCTAGAAAGAAGAGCTATGTAAGGAAGACTATCAAACCAACCTTGTAGCAAGATTTCCTCCATGATTTTGAGCTAGATGGCAATCAAAACTTACCCAATTCAGTTTGGTCGTCCTCCTCTTCTCCTGAGCTCCTTCTTAGTCTGCCAACGCAAATAGATAAGAAGAGGAATGAAGGGAAACGATCCCTTGCCTTGTAAAAAGGAATGTGCTTATATATATTTTGGGTTCATTTTCAAGGCAAAGAGGATTATTTTCTTATTTCTCAATTAGGTCCTTATTCCTTCCTTAGTCACGTTTCTCCCTTATTCCCTTAAGCAAAACTCCTCCCTTATCCAAGATTTAAAGGAAAGGAAGCCAAACATCTTACTAAGTTGCATACATAAAAGGGTCATTTTGTATAAAACTTGGTTATTTAGATATAAAGGTTACCTTTCTTATTTGATTACTCAAATGAGGCGCCCTCCTCATCATATTTGCTCTAGTTGATGCCAAGAGTCATGAAAGGCACTTTAGATGGTATATTTTACATGTTGCAGCCTATGTTTTGGGTAAATTGCACTTTACACCAAAATTAGGTTTTTAAAGCACAAGGATTGCTCTACAAGCTATATCTTAGTGCCCAAGCTTGGAGAATCCATATCACTACATCATATTCATTCTTATGATGTCTCAACACCATAGGAACATCTTAACATGTACAATTTGCAAGTTAACCCCTCTAATTGGATAATTTGCACATAAGTCCATATTTAACCAAAACAATATTACAACATTGTTTAAAAAGGACAGAAAATAGAAATATATGTTCCTCAGAAGCTTTAATTACATGTCAAAAGATAACCACAAGCATTTAATAACATAATTAAGCAAAACACCTAGGGTTAGTTCATAACCCAGGTCAGGGATGTTACACGTGCGCATCTAGTTCCCCCACCTCTGCTGGTACTCGTCATCTTCCTTGTTTCTCAAACAATCACGATCCACATGCCCTAGCATGCCACAAGAGAAACAGAAGTTGGATAGCCTCTCGTACTTCACCTCCATGTCCACGATAGCGCCCCCCCTTTACCCTAACTTTCAAAACCCTCTTCAATGGTTTGGAAATCTCCAGGTTGACTCAGACTCAGAGGGAGGAGTCCCACCCCTAGTCCATAAGTATCTATTGCGATCACCTTCCCAATCCATCCTACAATTTCATAGATAGTTGCTTCCGCCCTATATCCCAATGGGACGCTGTAGAGGCATACCCAGAATGGACACCTATTGATGACGATGTTTCCAGGCTGCTCCTCCTTATAGACCTCCTTGAAGAGCAACAACATTCTGTCGAAATTCCACGACGCTCCTTCGACCACCCTTTGCTTGTCCCTCCAGTGGGCGAACTGCATGACGAACACATCACCCTCAAGTTTCTTGAATTCGACCTTCTCCCGTAGGCTCCACACCTAGAAAAAGTCCTATCCAGAGCCCTAAAATTGTAGGACCGACCGGTGAGCAGGCACCCCACCAGTGCTAACTCGGTGTGATCTTCCTCCTTGTCGCCGCTTCCAACCAGTTGCATGTCTATTGGCTCTTATTATTCTTCTATCAATCTAAGACCTGCATAATGCTCCACTAGATCCGTTGCCATCTTGAAGACGGAACCCAAAGCACCACCAGACACTTGAACCTGCAAGAAGAGAACCCTAGAAAGGGTGGAGGACGTCCACGACCTGTGCCCTAATTGCTAGAGCGACCAGACGCAAGGGGGGTGGGTTTTTCTACTTGTATAATAACTGAAAGCTTAGATATATCACATAAATTCATTTCTATGGCTTGGGCCCTATAGAACTACCAGTAAGAAGGGGAAGAGGCAAGGCAGAGAGGGGAATAGGTTGGACGGACTATGGAGAGTGTGTTGTCCATGGTGAGGAGTTATGGAGGCGAGGAAGCATCCACTTCATTTACGTCTTTGAGGAGCTATGGTTCCCAATACTACCTATTATATACTTCTAGGTAACCGCAACAAATAATTAGGAACAATTGATTAACTACGGCTGGTAATCACACTGCTTTCTTAGATTGGCTAAATGTTTAATGACCATGCGACCTAATGCCCTTCCTAACAAAACAAAACGATCAGAAACGTATGAATTGCATGGCCAATATAATATCCATACTAGTGATGACCCAACTAGTCTTTATTTTTTGAGAGTAAATGGATCGATTTCATTACTTGTTGGCCATACAACATCTACAATTGGGAAAAAAGATACAAACAGAACAAACAAACATCAAGTTCAGTAACCCAAGAGCACTATAACTCATATTGGAATGAGAGTGAGCCATTTCGACATTGATTCTTCTTCCTTGAGGCTGTCTTAAGCAGCTTTTCATGAAGAATTCCTTCAACCTGAGCATTGAGTAGTGGTAGAGGTGCTGGAACAAGACGGTATTCTTCTCGTATATCAACTCAAACAAAGCCATACAGCTGAGTAACAAGATCGATCCAAAGAAAAAGGGAGATCTAACCGTAGCTAGAGATCTCGTCGCTCTCCCAAAGAGAGGTCACAGAAAAGCGCGACAGATAAAATGCCAACTAGCGATGACAACTAAATGCCGACTAGCAGCGACAAACCAGGCAGATAAACTGCCAATGACCCTACCAAACAATGAAGAAAACCACAAAACAAAAAAAGAAAATGGAAAGCATAGGAAAGAGGGAAAGATCCAAGCTGTGGGGACCAACTCAGTGGAGGATAGGGCCAGATCCTCCCAAGGGGGCTGCAAGGAAAAACCATTGAGGCGTGCCCCAATCGTTACCACCGCCGCCAGGCTCTACCACCGCGGACACCTGAGTGAAGTCTGACCCGAGGTACATAACTTCACCACCGAAGGACAGGAGAGGCGAGGCCGAATTTGGACTAAACTGCCGCCACGAACTGGAGCTGAGCGACCTGGAGTGGAAGAGTGGCCCGGGGGGAGCGGGCAGGCGCTCACAGGCAACCTGGAGCCCCTCCCCCAAGCTAGCCGCACCGCAGGGGAGCCCTAGTCGCCCCTTTTCGCCAGAGCGGAGCGGTGGGTTGTTGGGGATCGATCTTCATGAGCATCATTCCTACACCCAACTAGTCTTTATTATATCTATGCTCTAGTCAAATGAAAACAATGAGGGTCCTAAGTTAAAGTAAGTAAAATGGAAAGGGCGATAGTGTTATATCTATACATTTCTTGGAGGATTCATATTCACTCTTAATTGATATCCAAAGCATGTGATTAAAGCCATGCATTTTCATTACTCATACCAATTAACTCAAATTATTTTGCAATTTAACCATGTCCTTAATTACTATCAATCTAATATTTAAGAATATTAACTCTCTAAAATAAGACTATAATAGAACCGACAGTTTTGTCTCCATGCATTCTACGACAATGATTTTTTTTATAATTTATAATTTTTAATGAATCACAAGCCAATACTCTTTAGAGTCAAATTGCAAGGTTGCATAGAAATATTAAGAGCACAAGAATTTCAAAAGGACAAAATGTTATTAAGCAAGCCTATTGATAAATGGGACAATGGTAATGAAAATTAGAGTGAAAAACTAGTTTGTGGATGTTTCTCAAATGTGGAGATGAATTCATTTTAAACACAAAGAATCCAAATGAAGATAAATTAGTAATCAAGAACATGATGATTGATCAATATGGTTGGATAAGGCTTGGAACATATGAAAAAACTACAAATGACCTCAAATTAGGGAAACACATGAATTGTAGATCAAATAAGTCAATAATTGAGTATGTTACAGACCCAATAATCAATATTGTTCTTTTTATATTCTGGAGTTAAAATGGTGATTTTCAGGTTTAATTAAATAAAACAAAGCAAAGAACATGTGCAAAGGGGTTGCTTTTAGTTTGTGAATTATTGGGGCTGGAGATTGTCCCATTATTAACCTAAAAATTTTAATTATTTAGGTGATGGGGTCCTAATTGCCTCATGATCTACTATTGTGGAGACCCATCCCCTGTGACTGGGTCTAAAGGTGAGAAAAGAGAGAAGAGATGATAAAGGTATTTTGATAGGATCAAGATTCAATCCATAAAATCAAATAAATCATTGTATTGAATTGGATTAAACCACATGAGATTATATCTGGATCATTCAATTGATAAGAATAAGCAATTTAAATAACTACCACTAAGCAATTGAATTAACAACAGAGAAAATATGAGAAATTATGATCAATTTCATATCAAATTATTAAATGGTCGCCATTATGAAGCATACTAGCATTTAAAAAAAAGTGTGTCATAGGAAATATCCTCTAGTCACACAAGTGAATGAAAGTAAAGGGGGAGATAGCTAGCTCTCAGGCTTTAGGAGAGTTAAAAGGGAAAAATGATATGATAGATACATGGGATATTTATAAGAATAATTAGAGTTCATGGACTTGAGTGGGAAGATTCTATGACATGCAGCGGATCACTATCATCTGAGGGGCAGACACATGGTGGATCACATGGTTCCACCATGTGGCACCTAGAAAATGGTTGGGATCTGTCGGATGTCCCTGAGTAGAGAAAATTCTTTATCCAAGTTCCGAGATTTCACAAGAATCTTTGAAGATATTTTGGATAAAAATAATTCGTATTGCAGGATTGATTTATATGTGGAAAGAATGAAGACAAGAAAATAAAGCTTTAGGATTAATCTTCCTATTTATAAAAAAGATATATATTTTGTGAAGATAATGGTAGCTAAATGTTTGTTGGATTAAAAGAATACTTTATATAATATGATCCATTTGGAAAATGTATAGCAAAAGATCATAATTAGTTAAATTAACATGCAAATTGTGCTTAAGTCCAGAGAGAAATACCTTTTGTATTAACCCTTAAATTTGTATAAATGGGTAAAATGGATGGATTAAATAGGTAAAAATATGGGGAAATATTGAAAAAATGGAATGAAATCCATCATGAGCCATAGAGCTAATTTTATCTTGATCTTTGAATCAATGAACAATTATGTATTGTAAATGCATGTCTTGTTGCTATACATGGATTCCACCTCATATCTACTGAAAAAATGGTATGAACTCCATCATAAGCCATAAAGCTAATTTGATCTTGATCTTTGAATCAATGAACAATTATGTATTGTAAATGCATGCCTTGATGTTATATATGGATTCCACCTCATATCTCTGGCTTTAGGCCATTTCTTTGAATCTGGCCCCTTAGTATCCTCATTGTAGGTTGTTATTTCATCATCATCCATGAACAATACATTGTCTTCCTGAGTCATGAGAAAATCCAAATCTCTCTAACTCAAGATGTATCCTATTAGACCTTTGAGGTCCTTCGATCACAAGAGGAACTTGAGATTTTACAAAAACTTGTCATTCCTCTTGCTCCTTACCTCCTTAATAGGTTCAACATTAACTTATAAGTATCAAAATTTTCAAGTTTCATCTTCCATCCACTAGTTCCTCCAGATATAAGTTCATTTTCAAGTAGTACAATAAATTCTTTTTGTCAGTGAGAAAACATATGTAACATCATCCCTTGGTTTCAATATGATATCCAACAAAAACACATTTTTTCAATTTGGGTCCAAGATTTTTAGAAAAATATTTTCAAAAATAAGTTTCACATCTTTAAATCTTCATAAAATATATATTGGGATGATTCATAGTCCATGTCTAGTGTGACATCTTTTAAACATATTTAGAAAGTATGTGGTTAAATGTAAACATTATGGTTTATAAAGCACATCCTCAAAAGGAAGTTTGAAGAGTAAAAGTCATTATTGATTGTGCCAAAAGGGTATGATTCTTTCTTTTTGATGCACAACTATGTTGTGTTTGTTGGATCTAAGATGATGGGCTCTAGAGGGGGGGGGTGAATTGATCTATAAAAACATAAACCAAATTCATTAGACCTTCAAATTACTTCAAGAGATAAGGTTGCAAATATGAAATTGGAGTGAAACTAAACATACATAGCAAGGATGAGAGAGATTCAATAAGAATAAGAACGTAAGCTGTGTATAGTGGTTCCAAACTCCAAACTAGGAGAGTGTACATCCACTACCTAGAAAGGTCAACCTCTAGGCTTTCACAACCATTGCACCTTCCTTATATTCCATTATAAGAGATACAATAAGACCTTCCTTTCTCGGGCCAAGGATACCCATCCTACCCTTTGAGGAGAAGGGAGCTAACAAACCTACCAAAGGACTTACCTATCCATGGCTGACAGTCTTCAACATCTATAAGGACTTACCCATTTTTGCACTGAGTCTTCAGCCTTCACCAAGGACTTATCCACTCTTGCAACAAGTCCTCCACCTTGAAGGAATTACCGACTCTTCATGGATCTTCCACCTTTGACTTCACCTTGACCAAGGAGAATCTTTCACTAAGGGACTCATTCCCTTCTTCGTCTTCTTCACCTATCTTACCCAAGAGAGAGAACCTTGATCTTCATGGTAAAAAGAGAGTTTTGGATGTGGAGAAAGTGAGAGTCTCACAAGATATACACGTACGACTAACTCTATTACAAATCTCCTACTCATTCTAATGGGTGTAGCAAGTGATTAAGCTTGAGAGTAGAAGGATGCTCTTGGAGGCACTCAACTACAATATAGGAACCTTCATAGTGCTTGACTAACCATAAAATAAATTCTAAGGGGTCCTATTTATAGTTGGGGATGCCTCCTAGCCATTAGAAGCACTTAAGGATGAATTCTAGTTGTTTGGAGTGTTGCGATAGATCTGTTTTTGATGTTTGCAACACTCCAACAGCTAGAAACACTTTTTTTTGCACACTATGTAAAATGCATTCGGTCGAGATTCAATAAAGGTAACTCGACTAATTGCACTATTTGACAAACTAATTTTGAGTTGTCGATCAATTTTATCCTAGATAAAACACGACTGATGGCTTAAAATCACTTTTTCTGTGCACGGTGTGGTCGAGTTTGACCTGAGACAAACTCAAAAAAACCTAGAAATTTCCAAGACCCATCTTAGGTGTCAGTCTAGTTTCTAAAAGGGAAATTTGGCCGAATAGGGTGCTTGTGATGCATTTTGGAATTTGTCATTAAAATTCTTAAATGTTCATTTTGAGTGCTCCTGATTTTTCTAAGCTTAATTACAAGTCGTACAATCATCACAAGTGATTTACAACATGATTCTAATGGATTTCAGGTCTTTTCCACAATAGTGTACTATCATTGATTTTGACTTGTTTTTCTCCAAGTTAGGATGCACAAGTTAGGGCATTTGGAGTGTGCTTATAACCAATATATGAAATCACTCAATTAGAAGTGATGAATGCATATTCATCATTTATTTTTGCATCATTTAGCATAATTAATTAATATTGTTACTGTTATGACTCACTCCAAGTTTAACTAGTAAGTACAGTGATTAGTGCATCACCCTGTTGACTAAGTTAAGATAAATGTTCAAGATGCAATTAGTGATTTGATCAGGTTGAGATAGCCTATTTAGTATGTTTTCATGCATTGAGGTTGTAATGGACCTCTTGCTTGAAAGTTTGCAAAAGAAATCACTTGAATCGGACCTTTGAGGCAAAAGTTATGATATTTTCAAGTTTCTTAGGTTGAAGCTGCAATTTACCCATTAATAGATCTATTAACCCCCCTCCTTCCCTTATCTCTTACCTCCCGATCGGTGCAGGGCACTGCTTGAAGTGGGCACACACAGTAGTAGGCCGATCGGCCAACAAAGGGAGATGGACGGGGTGATTTAGGGCTCGAGAGAGAGAGAGAGAGAGAGCCAACAACCGAGCTTCTTCCTCTTCCTTTCCCCCTCTCTTCCTTGCCCCAACCACCCGCGGCCTCGACCTGCTTGAGCAATGCCGGCCAGAAGCATTTACAGCTGTGCGGCACCGGCCAGGGGCCCGTTCTGGCGCAGCAAAGCACCTCGAATCGACCTCATCGACTCCGGCCTTGAGGCTTAAGTTGAAATCCGCAGCTCCCAGCCGCGATTAGCACCTAGCCGAGCCCCTTTCCTCAACCTGTGCATGAGGTGGAGCTGCTGCTTACAGCAGGTCTGATCTAGGGAAGTACAAAGGTTGAATGTGACCCTGTGGATGCCTGGAAGCAGGCTTTGGATGAGTTTCCAATTGATTTTGGCCATCTCAATCCTCTGTGAGTAGAATCTCACTCACTAAGCAGTACTAACTCCATGAAATGGAAGATTTTAGTTAGATTTGTGTTTTTTGTGGGTAACATCAATTACCCAAGTGTCATGCACTCTTGGCATCACCTGAATTTTTGTTGCACATTTCTCTTCTTCACGCTTTGCATGATCCTAGTTTATTAACTGATTTGTATGATTTGGATTGTTGAAATTTACACGGTTGATAAAATCCTAATTTGCTCAGTTTAAGAGATTGAAGATAGTGGCACGACTTACTTTGTGTATGACCCCAGGGTTACAGTAGTTATATGGTTTGGGTATAAACTCAGGCTATACGATTCTAGTAATTTACTAGTTATGCGTTTTCAAAGAAAAAGATGACGACCTGCAATGTTTCAATGGAAACCTATTTGCACACTCCATGTTTTAGTTAATGTGCGTAGTTTAATATTAACATAAATTGGCACATTTCTCAAAGATATCATTAGAAATTCTTAGTTATTATTAATAATTCTTGCCATTATAAGTAATTAACTCTTAATTAAGTTATGTGATGCACAACTCAAGATTAAGGTTGATGCACACGTTTTCCAAGAAAGCACAAATAATTTACAGGTGTAAATGACAATTACTCGTATGTCAAGTAATTAACTCTTATCAGTATATTAAGAAGTTCAATTGCATGATTCTAGTGTATAAGTGCCAAATGGACATGTATTCTGATTAGTTAAGAATTTTAGTCTGCCTGCATGTATAGTATGTTGATTACTCAGTATATTACAATGTTTTGAATATACTGCTCTGCCAAGTTTAGAATGATATACATGTTGTATTATAAACTTCAAATAAATAGACACGATACCATAGAGATACCAGAGACAAGTATAAGTAAGAGAAAAATACAATATAGTAAGATCTTTCCAAGAATAATAAAATAATAGACTTAGGAGCCCTGAACACCGTAGATTCCCTATGAGAGGTCTGCGCCGTAGGGATGAAACGACCTAACCCTAGCAGTGTCCAGTATACGGGGGTTGGAACGTACTAATAGGTGGTACGGGGGACAAGCCCCTAGTGGAAGTCTCCTTAAATACAACATGTAGTATCCAACATCAACCAGAGTTCCTGGTGGCACTAGAGTATAGAAAAGCCAATAAGTGGCTTGACTCTCTGCCTGTGTGCTCAGGTCAGTGGAGGAGTCCAATTTTACAACCGATAGGTGTGCCGAGGCCAGAGGGCCATTTTGTTGTTGCATACCAGCGACGTTGTCAGGCTTAGCATCCCGGGTGTGTCAGCTAAGTCTTGTACGGTAAGATCGTATTTTGTTACGATTCTTCATATATAGAGTACACTGCATATGATCAGGGCATAAGCTAAAATATGATAATATAAGTTTTAAAGAGTTTCTTATAAGTAAGAAAGGCTATGAAAGATTCGAGTACAGTTTCACAACAGTTGTTCTTTAAATGTAATTTTGGCATTCTATGTTATTTAATTATATTGTTTTAGATCTGCTCAGTGTAGTAATTCATGTATTTTATTTCAGTTTAATAAACATAAAATGAGTTATTTGTGATGGTTGGGTGAAATTCTATTCACTAAGACAGTAGCTCACCAACCTACTAAAAATGTTTTTCAGGTCAACGTCAGCACAAGGAAGCTGAAGGATCTTATCACCCCGGCTCTTAGAAGGTAGTTCATAGTTAGAATAGAGGTCTCTTAGTCCTTTCCCCCGGTCCTTGGGGCATGTGGTGTGGTAGAGAGAGAATGTAATGTAATATGTAGTTTAGTTTTAAGTTATATGTTGTGCTTTATATTCTGCATGAAAAATGTAATATGTTGTGTAAATCTGCTTTACCTACCTAGTAAAGTAAATAGTAGTTGCTTCCACAGTTTAATAAGATTTCAGTTTATTCCAAGTTATAAGATTTTCCTTTAAGTTAATTTTAAGTGATTAACAAAAGAAAAAGTTAAGGGTGGTTTACCAAGGTTGACTCTCTGGTCTTCGGGGTCATTAGAGATGGAATGGGGATCTGGGCATCACAGTGATTGGTATTAGAGCCTAGGTTGAGTACGTAGTTACTCTAAGTCAAGGTCAGGGGATGATAAGAGACCAATAGGATTAAGACTTAGGTGTTTTCCTTCTAACTGCAATTTTCTAACAGGAAGTGTTTTGTTATACTATTGCAGATGGCAGGAAGAGGATGTGGTCATGAGGACCAAGCTGAGAGCCATATTGGACCTGATCCTCAGGTGATGGGTCTAAGTGGCAGAGATGATGTGGATGAGGCATCAAGAATGTACAAGATGTTTCTTGAGACTAGGGAAAAGTATAAGATAGAGAGGCGAGCTTCTATCTCGAGCAGTAAGGATCTGATGAGATCCTATGAGCTGGGTAAGAAGCTTGGAGGTACTAAGTTTGTTGGAACTAAAGACCCTACATTGACAGATGAATGGCTGAGATAGTTAAAGAAAGTGTTCCGTCTGATGGAGCTGTCTGAGGATAGACAAATCAATCACGAAGTTTATTTGCTTAAAGGTGATGCATAGCTCTGGTGGCGTGGAGTGGAAAATAAAAGGAGGAACACAGTATTGACTTGGAAGGATTTCGTTGATGAATTCCATCTTAAGTACTACCCACCTACCTTTTTGAGTGAGAAGATAAGACAGCTGCAAAACATCAGACAAGGGAATATGTCAGTGGGAGAGTATGAGGCATATTTCACCAGGTTGGTAAATTTCTGCCCACAGCTCGTCTCAAATGACGTAGAGAAGTGTAGAAGATTCCAGGATGGATTGAGGCCCGAAATATGGCATAGTATATCTGCAGTTGGCCAAAGAGAAAGAGAGAACTTCATAGAGTTTCTTGAGGTAGTAAGATGTATAGAGGAGTATGTGAATGCTGATAAGCACTATGAGAATAGAAAGAGATCCAGAGACTTTGGAAGAGGACAAGCTAGTAGTGGACACTGAGGAGGTGGTGGTGGTTTCTTCTCAAAGCTTGGATGTGGATTTGGCTGTTATAGTAAAGAAGGATTTGAAGATGTGATATCTTCTCAGAGTAGGGGAAGATCCAGTCTAGGGAGATGTAATAGTGCGTCAAGAGGAAGGTCTTCTGGATCATCGGCCTCAATGACAGGTCTGCCAAAGAGAGAGATACCGATGTGTGATATCTGAGGAAATACGCACTCCAGTCAGTGTTGGGGTGTAGATTTTTAGGGTTGTCACATCTGTGGATAGGTGGGACACTTCAGAAGGCAATGTCCCCAGTTTTAGCAAGTGGCAACACAGGGTTCCCAGTCACAATACCAGAATGTTCCGAGATAGGCTCCAGCTGGAGGAGCGAGTTCTTCAGTAGCTTCAAGTTCTCGCGGAGGAGGAGCACCCAATGGAAGGGAAGGACAACGAGTACATCATGGGAGATGAAGAGCTTCAGGATGCTTCTTCTCACTAACACAACAAGAAGGTATTGTTTCTTCCCGAGTAATTACAGGAGAAAGCTTTATTTAATAGCATTTCAGTTATAGTTTTGATAGATCCGGGTGCTTACTCACTCGTTTATACATAGTTCTTTAGCTTGTGAGCTTAACCTATTAACCCAGGAGTTACTGTTCGAGTTGTTGTTGAGGGTTCTATTAGGTGAACCGACAGTGTTGATGGAGTTTTGTCCCAGATGTTTGTTGACTTTTGGTGGTTACACCATTACGGTTAACCTTATACCCCTAGATGTTAACTCTTTTCAAGTTATATTGGGTATGGATTGTTTAGAGACGTATCAAGTTTAGCTCGACTGTTGGAAGAAGGAGGCTGTCTTTCAAGAGGATGGATTTTCTTGTGTCTTTTCTAGAGATAGGAAAGTTTTTCCTATGTGTATCATATCAGTCGCTGTAACTGATAAGATGTTGCAGAAAGGTTGTGAGGTGTTCTTGGCACATGTAGAGGATACTAGAGAAGAGAAGAACATAGTCAAACTATGGGATGTGCCAGTGGTCTGTGAGTTCCCAGATGTTTTCCTAGATGAGTTTTCAAGTCTACCTCCTGAAAGAGAGATAGACTTTGAGATCCAGGTGTTGCTAGGTAGTCACCATGTAGCGTTGGTAGCCTACAGAATGTCACATATAGAGTTGAAGGAACTGAAGATCTAGTTACATGATTTATATAAGGGTTTCATTCGACCTAGTTCTTTGCTATGGGGAGCTCCAGTCTTGTTTGTGAAAAAGAAAGATGGTACTATGAGGTTATGTATAGACTACAGACAGTTGAATAAGATCACCATCAAGAATAAGTATTCATTGCCAAGGATAGATGATTTGTTTGATTAGTTGCGTGGAGCAATGATATTTTATAAGATAGACTTGAGATTTGGATATCATCGGTTGAGGATAAAGGCTTCAGATATTCCTAAGTCGGCTTTCAGAATAAGATATGGGCATTACGAGTTTCTTGTCATGTCGTTTGGACTGACTAATGCCCCAACATCTTTCATGGATATGATGAACTGAATTTTCAAGCCATTATTAGATCAGTTCATAGTGGTTTTCATAGGTGACATTCTGATTTATTCCAGAGATGATGAGCAACATGAGCATCATTTGAGGATAGCGTTACAGTTGTTGAGACAACCACCAGTTATATGCTAAGTTCAGTAAGTGCAAGTTCTGGTTAGATGAGGTGTCTTTTCTTGGACATGTCATCTCAGGAGATGGAGTAAGTGTTGACCCTAAGAAAAACGAATCTATTCTACAGTGGGAGCAGCCTAAGACTCCTACTAAGATCAGAAGCTTCTTAAGATTGGCAGGTTACTATAGGAGGTTCATCCAGAACTTTAGTGTTGTAGCGTCACCTTTGACTAGGGCTGAGCTTCGGTCCAAAACCAGGCCGAACCAGACCGGACCGCGGACCGGATTTCAACAAATATATGGACCGTAGACCGGACCGTTTCAAGGTAGGACCGGACCGGGACCGAACCGTTTTGTGCTAGGACCGGACCGGACCAGACCAGACCGTTTGGACCGTAATCAGTCTTTTTTACATGTTTACAACTTATTTAATTGTACAAAGTTGATAATCTTAGTCACTTCTAACAATTATATAACTTTAGTATCAAACATTTATACTAGTAGTGCTTCTATATTACTTTATTTGTAGTTATTATAGATTACACCTTCAAATATACATGAATTTTGTATAAAAGTCAGTCTGCGGTCCGGACCGGACCGGACTGAAGACCGAACTCATCAAAATTCCCAGACCGCGGACAAGACCGAACTCAGAATGGACCGGACCGGACCGGACCAGACCAAATTGAGTAGTCCGGTCCAGTTTTGCGGTATGGACCATTATTTGCTCACCCCTACCTTTGACATGCTTAACGAGAAAGGATACAACATTTGTCTGGTCAAACAATTGTGAGAAGAGTTTTCAGATTTTAAAGAAGAGGTTGACTACAACACCAGTGTTGATCCTACCCGAGGTAGATAAAGGCTACACAATGTTTTGTGATGCTTCAAGGAGAGGTTTAGGCTGTGTGTTGATGCAGGAAGGCAAAGTAGTAGCTTATGCATCTAGACATCTTAAGAAGAGTGAGGAGAATTACCCGACCCATGATTTGGAGTTATCTGCAATAGTTCATGCTCTTAAGACATGGCGTCACTATCTTTATGGTGAGGCATGCCAGGTGTTTACAAATCATAAGAGTTTGAAATATATCTTCACCCAGAAGGATCTGAATCTTAGACAACATAGATGGTTAGAATTGAGCAAGGATTATGAAGTGACGATAGATTATCATCCTGGAAAGGCGAATGTGGCAGCAGATGCCCTGAGCAGGAAGTCAAGTTCAACAACTGATGTATTCTGTATGGCATGTTTCAGGAGAGACATGCTAGTAGAGATGCAAAAGTTGAACTTAGACTTAGGGGTGACAGAACAGAGTGGGTTGATTGCACAGATGCAAGTCAAGCCTACTTTTTATGATCAGATCAAAGAAATACAACAGAGTGACAGTGAGTTACAGTAGATCATACATGACATGACAGATGAAAAAAGACCAAAGTTCAGGTTTTTAGATGATGGTTTGTTGTATCAACATGACATGTTGTGTGTACCTAGAGATAGTGATTTGAAAGAACAGACTCTTGAGGAAGCACATGCATCAATGTACGCTATGCGTCCAGGCAACACTAAGATGTACATGAATCTTAAGGAGTTGTATTGATGGTTAGGTATGAAGAAGGATGTAGCTGAGTAGGTGGCTAGGTGCAGTGCGTGCCAGTAGTTTAAGGATGAGCATCAGAAACCTACAGGTACCTTGTAATCTCTCTCTATACCAGAGTGGAAGTGGGAACATACCACAATGGATTTTATGGTGGGGTTGCCCAGGACATCTAGAGGTTGTGACTCGATATGGGTGATTGTGGATAGACTGACTAAGTCTGCTTACTTTCTTCCTGTTAAGTCAACCTTTGATGTTCCTAAATTGGCTAAGATATACGTGGATGAGATAGTCAGATTGCATGGTATCCCAGTTTCAATAATATCATATAGAGATCCTAAGTTCACATCCAGGTTTTGGAATTAGTTGCATCATGCTTTCGGCACAAAGTTGAGATTCAGTACAACTTTTCACCCGCAGATGGATGGTCAGTCGGAGAGGGCCATTTAGACTCTTGAGGACATTTTGAGAGCATGTGTCCTACATTTATGAGGAAGTTGGGAAGAACACTTGAGCCTTATAGAGTTTGCATACAATAATAGTCACCATTCCAATCTTGGTATGGCTCCGTATGAAGCTCTGTATGGCAGAAAGTGTAGATCACCTATATGTTGGTATGAGGTGGGTAAAAAAGAGATTCTTGAACCAGATATAGTGGATTTGACTATAGAAAAGATTACAATGATCAGAGAACAGTTGAACGCTGCAAACGACAGGCAAAAGAGTTACAATGAGAAGAGGGGTAGACCTCTTGAGTTTGAGGTTGGTGATGAAGTGTATCTAAAATTTTCACAATGGAAAGGAGTGTTGAGGTTTGGCAAGAGAGGCAAACTGACTCCTAGGTTTATGGGCCCATATCCTGTCATTTAGAGGACTGGACCTATAGCCTACAGGTTGGATTTTCCATCCGAGTTAGCTAATTTACATGATGTGTTTCATGTATCGATGCTAAAGAAGTGTTACCCTGGTACAGAGAAGATAGTGAACCCAGAACCTGCACAACTCAGAAAAGATGTGACCTATGTTGAAGGACCAGTACAAATAGTTGATCGGAGGACTACAAAGCTCAAGAATTGAGAGATACCTTTAGCAAAAGTTATGTAGAGGAACCAAAACCTAGAGGAAGCCACGTGGGAGCTTTAGTCTGAGATGCATAACAAGTTTCCTTTTCTCTTTGAGTTAGGCTACACACAGTCCCCCTTATACCCGGCCACCCACCCGTTTTTTGGGAAAACACATCTGCAGCATTTGCAGTTGTCTTTGTATTAATACTCATGCAAAGTCCATGCAACAATATCTCTCACTCTTCTCTCATGCAAAGTCCATGCAAATTCGTTTTTTCTCTTGTAATTATTCTCTCTCATTCTAATGCATCCACCTGCATTCCCGTATTTGTACAGTACCTACGAAATCCAATAACAACATTGATCTGGAAGCATAAGTACAGTACTTACGAAATCCAGTAGTAACATTTGTCATCTGGACATAAGTACAGTACCTACGCAATCCATGCAAAATAAGTACATACTCACTTGTTAATTCCAACTCAGTTTTTTCAAACATAAGTACAATACTTACCAAATTATAAAACCAAACATAAGTACAGTACTTAACAAATTACAAAATCAAGCATAATTGTATAACTGATCTGGAAGCATAAGTACAGTACATATGGAATCCATGCAAAAATAAGTACAATACTCACTTGTTAATTCCAACTCAGTTTTTTCAAACATAAGTACAATACTTACCAAATTATAAAACCAAGCATAAGTACAGTACTTAACAAATTACAAAATCAATCATAATTGTATAACTGATCTGGAAGCATAAGTACAGTACCTACGAAATCCAATAACAACATTTTTCGCATGGATATAATTTTTTTTCAAAAATGTAGTGCACATCTGGTCCATAATCAACTATAAAATGCATCTATAAGTATTGTACTCAATTAATAATTTTCAACCCAGTTTGTCAAATATAAGTACAGTACCTCTCAAATTCATTTGTGAATGTATATGTATTTATTTTAGGTACAGTACTTACGTAATCTGCAGTGGGGATAAAAAGGTGCCGTAGATTTTTTGTAAGCTATAGTGGATTGATATCTGCCATTTGCATGACAGTTGCATGGAGTAGGTGGCGAGATATGGTGGATTTTTATTTGGTTACGAGATCATGCATCCTTTTTACATGTAAAAACATGCAAAATCGCTGCTGGAGATAATGTACATGCAGCAGGAGGAGTTAATGGTCTGGCGCAGCAGTAGAGGAAAACAGCTGTTGAGGTTTCCCGAGAACCGGGTATGTGGCCGGGTATAGGGTGTGCTATGTGTAGAAATTTTCTTCTCTTTTAGGAATTTCGGGATGAAATTCTTATAAGGGAGGGAGATTGTTATGACTCACTCCAAGTTTAACTAGTAAGTGCAGTGATTAGTGCATCACCATGTTGATTAAGTTAAGATAAGTGTTGAATATGTAATTAGTGCTTTGATTAGGTTGAGACAACCTAGTTAGTATGTTTTCATGCTTTGATGTTGTAATGGATCTCTTACTTGAAAGTTTGCAAAATAAATCACTTGAATCGGACCTTTGAGGTAAAAGTTATGATATTTTCAAGTTTCTTTGGTTGAAGTTGTAATTTACCCATTAATAGATATATTAACCCCCCTTTTCCCTTATCTCTTACCTCTCGATTGGTGCAAGGCACCGCTTGAAGTGGGCACACATATCAACAGGCTGATCGGCCAACAGAGGGAGATGGGTGGGGTGATTTAGGGCTCGAGAGAGAGAGCCAGTAGCCAACCTTCTTCCTCTTCCTTTCCCCCTCTCTTCCTCACCCCAACCACCTGCGGCCTCGACCTGCTTGAGCAACGCCAGCCAGTAGCAGTTATAGCTGCGCACCGCCGGCCAGGGGCCCATTCTGGCACAGCAAAGCACCTCAAATCAACCTCATCGACTACGGCCTTAAGGCCTAAGTTCGAATCCGCAGCTCCCAGCCGCGATTAGCACCTAGCCGAGCGCCTTTCCTCAACCTATCTACGAGGTGGAGCTGCTGCTTGCAGCAGGTCCGATCCAAGGCAGTACAGAGGTTGGAGATGATCCCACAGATGCCTGGAAGTAGGCTATGGATGAATGTCTAGTTGATTTCGGCCATCTCGATCCTGTGTGAGTAGAATATCACTCACTAAGCAGTACTAACTCCATGAAACAGACGATTTCAGTTAGATTTGTGTTTTTCACAGGTAACAATGATTACCCAAGTGTCGTGCAGTCTTGGCGTCACCTGACTTTTTTTGCATGTTTCTCTTCTTCATGCTTTGCATGATCCTAGTTTATTAACTGATTTGTACGATTTGGATTGTTGAAATTTACACGGTTGATAAAATCCTAATTTGCTCAGTTTAAGAGATTGAAGACAGTGGAACGACTTACTTTATACATGACCCCAGGGTTACAGTAGTTGTACGGTTTGGGTATAAACTCAAGTTGTACGATTCTAGTAATTTACTAGTTGCACGTTTTCAAAGAAAAAGATGATGACCTGTAATGTTTCAATCGAAACCTATTTGCACGCTCCCTATTTTAGTTAATGTGCGTGGTTTAGTATTAACACGAATTGGCACGTTTCTCAAAGATATCATTAGAAATTCTCAATTATTATTAATAATTCTTGCCATGATAAGTAATTAACTCTTAATTAAGTTATGTGATGCACAACTCAAGATTAGGGTTGATGTGCATGTTTTCTAAGAAAGCACAAATAATTTACAAGTGCAAATGAAAATTACTCACATGTCAAGTAATTAACTCTTATCAGTGTATTAAGAAGTTCAATTACATGATTTTAATGTATAAGTGCCAAATGGACATGTATTTTGATTAGTTAAGAATTTTAGTCTACCTGCATGTATAGTATGTTGATTACTCAGTATATTATAGTGTTTTGAATATACTGCTCTGCCAAGTTTAGAATGATATACATGTTGTATTATAAATTTCAAATAAATAGACACGATACCATAGAGATACCAGAGACAAGTATAAGTAAGAGAAAGATACAATATAGTAATAGCTTTCCAAGAATAATAAAATAATAGACTTAAGAGCCCTGAACACCGTAGATTCCCTATGAGAGGTCTGCGTCGTAGGGATGAAATGAACTAACCTTGGCAGTGTCCAGTATACGGGGGTCGGAATGTACTAACGGGTGGTATGGGGGACAAACCCCTAGTGGAAGTCTCCTTAAAATACAACATGTAGTGTCCAACATCAACCATAGGTCTTGGTGGCACTAGAGTACTGAAAAGACAATAGGTGGCTTGACTCTCCGCCTATGTGCTCATGTCAAAGGGGGAGTCCAGTTTTACGACCCATAGGTGTGCTGAGGCTAGAGGGCCATTTTCCTATTGCAGACCAATGACGTTGTCAGGATTAACGTCCCGGGTGTGTCATCTAAGTCTTGTACGGTGAGATCGTATTTTGTTACAATTTTTCATATGTAGAGTACACTGCATATGATCAGGGCATAAGCTAAAATATGATAATATAAGTTTTAAAGAGTTTCTTATAAGTAAGAAAGGCTAAGAAAGATTCGAGTACAGTTTCACAATAGTTGTTCTTTAAATGTAATTTTGGCATTCTATGTTATTTAACTGTATTATTTTAGATCTACTCACTGTAGTAATTCCTGTATTTTATTTCAGTTTAATAAACATAAAATGAGTTATTTGCGTTGGTTGGGTGAAATTCTATTCACTGAGCCAATAGCTCACCAACCTACTGAAAATGTTTTTTAGGTCAACGTCAACACGAGGAAGCTGAAGGATCTTATCACCCAGGCTCTTAGAAGGTAGTTCATAGTTAGAATAGAGGTCTCTTAGTCCTTTCCCCCAATCCTTGGGGCATGCGGTGTGGTAGAGAGAGAATGTAATGTAATATGTAGTTTAGTTTTAAGTTATCTGTTATGCTTTATATTCCACATGAAAAATGTAATATGTTGTGTAAATCTACTTTACCTACCTAGTAAAGTAAATAGTAGTTGTTTCCACAGTTTAGTAAGATTTTAGTTTATTCCAAGTTATAAGATTTTCATTTAAGTTAATTTTAAGTGATTAAGAAAAGAAAAAGTTAAAGGTGGTTTACCAAGGTTGACTCTCCGGTCTTCGGGGTCATTAAAGATGGCACGGGGATCTGGGCATCACATTTACATCCTTGAAATTCATAGATCTCAAGCCTAATTGAAATCATGGAACATATAACAATGAATAGTTTTCAGGGGTCTTGGTTGTTGAATCCAAACCCTAGACTCATGATAAATGTTCAATTGAAGTTAATAATGTGCTTTTGAACATATGTGTTCATATGAGGCGAATATAATATGCAATAATTATCAAATCCTTAAGTTTGGTAATTAGGATTGTGATTGAGATCATGGAGCCTTTGGAAGGCCCAAGATGTGGTTCATGGGCTATAAGGTCACTTTTCATCCCAATCAGATGATCAAAGTGTACAAATGGGCCCATGAGACATGATTTTGGATAATGTGGATATTCATGATCATTATAGGCATCCAAAATAGTCACAGATGATGGATAATCGGAATATAAGATAATGAGAGGATTTCTAGGATAATCCAACATAGTATGTGGATTAGATAATTAATCAAAAGATTATCCACCTTTTTTCTTGGAAACCAGTCCATATCTCTAAATTGATGTATCAATTCAGTTTCCTTTTTCATCAAGGAGTTACAAAGTCTAGGTTGTAATAACAGAGTGAGCATACCCTACATGGCCTTTTCTTTGGGATTATGGATGTAATAATGTACTTTCCTTGAGTAAAAGAAGAGGAAGAAGTATACTATTATGGTCTTGCCTTTGCATACATTTCCATATGGGAACGGGACAACCAAGTCACACCCCTTACTAACCCCTTTGAATATTGGGCATCGTGCCTATATATAGGGTAGAGTTCTACCCTATCTGGGGCAATGGTTCTTTTGTGGGGCTCAGACTTTCCTCACAAACAAACCCTAACAGCTAGGCTGGACAAATCCATCAGCCTCCTTGTTTAGTTCTTTGGCCTCCCTTGGTTCCACGGTGGTGAGAGGAGGACTCTTCCATGAACGGGTCTTTCCATTGGAGGGAACAGATGGTGGTGCTACTGAGATCCACCGACGATATCAACAGTAACATCTTACCCTTCTTCCCCCTCCCTCCTAGAAACCTGTGGTTGTAGAAGTATCTTGGCACGACCAGGAGTGTACCTTCATTCTCAGAGTGGAGGCATTGGCTGGGTGTCAGGTCTTGGTGGGGAGAAGTTAGTGGGAAGGTCATTAAGGCATCTTTTTACTGTGAGATTAGGATGGATGGGATGACCGGTAAGGATCTGGAGCCGCAATGATGACCGAGTTACTGTCACCCTCAGATAATGGTTCCTTAGCCAGGGTCAGTGTTAGAGGATTTGCGATCGCACAAGATAGACTGCCAGTCTGGCGGTGGTAGTCTCGAATGAAAGGGAGTATGGGCCGAAACCAGGTCGGCCGCTGGTGAAGACCGAAGGAAGGAGAAGCCTTCCTTTGTGACTATGGTGACGGCGGACAGAGAGGGTTGTGCTATGACTACCGATGGTGCTGGGATGGTGGCACCCTATAGCTGGGCTAGTAGAGGTGCGTTGTCGCGTGTGGGCGCACTGGTGGGAGGCAGCCCAGTCAGGCCCCATCGTGAGGAAGGAGAGGATGGATCCGGAGGAGAGACGTCGGGAGATGGTGTTGGGCTGCTGGTGTCATGCTACAGAAAGCTAGGTCTCGAGTGCGAAGAGGAGTCCGTGAGCAACAAGACTCGAAGGCCGGTCTCACGTGGGCTGCGTTGTAGAGAGGGATGCGATGTGAGGTTGGGGATGGAGTGAGTAAAATTACTCGCATAGCCATGAGTTGTTGCATACCAGGTAAGGGTAAATCAGTCCTTTACTTATGTTTTTGAGTATCCGTCTGCGTGGACAGGCGGATGACATGGCGTGAGGCCATTTGCCGGCACCTGGGCCCACGTGGTGCATTAGGTGTAGCGAACACTGACGTGTTAGCATGTTATTAGTCTGAATCCAATTAACTTGCAAAATATGTAGTTAATTATAGAAAGGAAGATCTAGATTTTCCTTAATCTGATGCTTAAATTGATTATATTTGGTTATGTTGAGCTAATACCTAATCTTGTCATGTCTAATGAGGAAATCCATAATAGTGATGAATAATAGATGATTTCAGATTAGTAATCTTATATATGCTGATATAGGGTTTTGAAACTAATATGGACAACTTGCTATGATCATAATGTTAGTAATATGATTTAGATGTTATGAGCAATCTTATATGCCTAAGTTGATGATTAGGGTTTCACCTAATATGCATAACTAAAACTAATCTTAGAAAACCACGATATGATAGAATTAGGGTTTGTAACCCTCATCCCCAGTCCAAACATGAGATAGCCCTAAACCCTGGTATAGGAGCGCATCTAGATCTGAGTAAAGTAATGTGAATACATGGTGACACATATGTAGTATGTATATTTCAGATTGATTGCTTGTTGCTTGGATGTTTGGATATACTCTTAAAGTGCATATGATATTCTACATGGTTTCTGCAATGGCATAAGGTATGTGGTTACACTTATGAATACATATATCGAATTTCGAGATTGTCGATGTTTCTTGATGAGGTTGAACGACAATTAAACTGCTTGTGTGTTTATTTAGTTCTTGCAAATTATAAAGTTCCTACGAGTATCATGTAAAGTAAATAATAATATTCTGAATCCTGGGTTACACTGATCTTAAGGGTAATGCATACGAGCCCCGGAGGGATAATGATTACACCTGAGCTAGTAGACCAGATACAGGTTAGAACATAAAAACAAGTTTATGTTCCTATATGCAAGATAAAGTTGCCTACTTATATGTGTACTTGTGATTATTGTTTGAACCCACGTACTAGTATAACAATATACTGACTGCGTATTTGTTTGTCGGTGTTTAAGGTATCAGATATACTTGTTGCATGGACATGAGGGTACAGATAAGATGTTGAAGACATGACAGTGTATTCGTAAAGGTTTAGTCTTAGTGGTATAACTTCATACATGTATAATTAATTAAGTGTAAAGGTTATGTAACTCCTTAGAGGAGATTTTTGTGCAAACATGTAAATATTTGTTCATCAATGGAAATTGTTTACTATTCTGTATTATTTCATGAATCTAATCCTGGAGTTTATCATTAACGATATGCGACTTTAAGGTCTTTTAGACACTCAAAAGTGTGGGTCGTTACAAAGACTTTCTTGGTAATTTTAGTTTAATTCAGAAATGAATTGCACTTTCATCCCCTAGATATTCCTTTTCTGAATATTTATGAAATTTCTTTCAATTTTCAAGAATTATTGAATCATTTAACTAAAGATGAGAAAATATAAGAGACTTTTCAGATTTCCCTCAGAGTTTGTTATACCTCGTACCAAACAGTCATAACTCCCACATACAAATTCCAAATTTAGAGTTTAGGTATGTTTTGAAAAGTTAAGTTTAATTGGTATAGGAAAAATATATTTCCCGATGACTTTGGCAGTCATTTGACTGTCCAACCAACTGATGAAAGTGCTTATTCATTTTCCTGTAGTGCCTGATTTAAGTATATACTCTACACCAAAATAGGCATAACTCTCACATCCAAAGGCGGAATTTAATGTGCAAATATGTGATGGAAAGATAATTTAATTATTATAGGAAAATCATATTTTTGGGTGCACTTAAAATCTTTTTGATAGTGGAAATTCTCTCGAAACTTCTATGATAAGAATTTACAGCAAAGAGAGTTTGAATTCAAATGGTCAAAAGAAGACAATTAATAATTTTCTATATTGCCTATTGAAGAAAGTAACTATTCACTTGACTAAGTTTTGCAACCGCCATCATTCATTTCTTTCCCCTCACTCCTATCTAGGGTTGTTACCCCCCTCATTCTCCTATAAAAGGAGGGGGTCTCTACTTGTATGAGGCATCACTTTTTGGTAGAGATAAAGTTTTACTCGAATAGTTGTCTCTTATTTATTTGCACTTGTACTAAATGATTAGTAATAAAAGTATTTGGTTCTTGAATTTGTAATCTCCTTCTATCTTTTTGGTTGTTCATTTTCTAGATCTAGGATTCTGACTTCTCCTTTCTCTTTCTTGGGATTCTTGGGAGCAAGGAATAAAGAATACAATCATTTAATCGTGCTAGTATAAGTCTTGTTCCCTTTCTAAGACTAGTCTATGGCTAAGATTCTTTCTTCCTCCATCTCTCCTTGTTAAAAAATCATGAGTGAGTAGTTTATTATTGAGGCAAAGGGGAGTAACCCCTTAATCATGTGTTTCTAAATTGAAAGTTTATACGATTCCTTAGATAGATGATTTTTTAGTTGGAACTCGCTAGTTTAAGCGAAGTGATATTTTGTTACCACGGAAACCAAATTTTAGAATGACCAATCAAATGACATGGGGATTTAGATGAAACCTCAGAATAGTCCCTATAAGTATGATAGGACTAAGATCCGTGAATGTCGGGACCAATGAGTTCATGGTGAGTCCTTCTTTTATTATTCATTTATGAATGATTTACATGCCTCCTTTTATCTTACTTTTCGAATGATTCTTCGATTTTGTTTTCACATGGCTATGGAGGTAAAACCTATAGCCTTGATTCTTTCCTCCTCGATTAATCTTTCTTTTGAAACCACTCTTTTCAGTTGGATTTCTCTTGTTTACAAATTAATTTTCAGTCCTTAAATAATTTATTTCATTCTGCTAACAATTTTCAGTTTGTATCCTTGTTCTTAGCATAACATTTTCATACTTTTCTTAGTGTAAATTTTAATTTATTGCAACTTTTATTTCTTTTATTAGTGTAATCAAATCACAAATTTAGGAAACAGATCTTTACCTTCTTGTTCACCTATTCAAAAAAATAAAGTTCAAAAAAATCAATTGGGTTTACATAATACAATCTTTAAAATGTTGTCAGTGGAATCGACCCTTCTATACTAGACTTAACTAGAAAGTAAAAAAGGATTAAACTCTAGGATAAGAATCTTAGTGAATTGGTGTGCTAAACGACACATATTAATTTTGGCGCCATTACCGGGGACAACAGATTGTTTTCTTAGAACTCGCAAAAACTTTTTGAACAAAAACTTTTTTTGGTGAATATTGCTTGTTTGATATCTCAGTAAAGAGGGTGAAACCCTAGATGCGAGGAAAGTTGGATATTTACGAATAGATATCGTGAAATCCATTTGAATGGATTTTCTTGACATGACAGACTTTATTTATTCAAGTTTATTATTGATGCATGTTATCTTAGTGAATGGCATGGAAACCCAAATTTAGCTAAGTTCTAAAGTTTCATATATATATTGATTTTATATGATTTGTTGATAGTAGTATTTATTCAGTGAATGTTTATGTTGCATGAAATCCTTATGAGAGCCATGTGATAAGTGAATGAGGTAAATGAAATCATAAGGATAGGGTGTTCAATGAATTAAGCATTTTGATTACCATGTTCTCAGTATGAGATGCACAACCCAAGATTTGGGTCAATGTGCACATTTTCCAAGAAAGTACAAATAATTTATGGGTGCAAATGACGATTACTCGTATACCAAGTAATTAGCTCTTATCAGTATATTAAGATGTTTAATTGCATGATTCTAGTGTATAAGTGCCAAATGGACATACATTATGTTTATTTAAGTATTTCAGTCTGCCTGCATGTATAGTATGTTGATTTCTAAGTATATTATAGTGTTTGAATATACTTCTCTGCCAAGTTAAGGATGATATACATGTCGTGTTATAAACTTAAAATAAATAGACACGGTACCATAGAGATACCAGAGTCAAGTATAAGTAAGGGAAAAGATATAATATAGTAAGAGCTTTGCAAGAAAAATAAAATAATAGATATAGGTGCCCTGAACACTGTAGATTCCCTATGGATGTCTGCACTGTAGGGAGGAAATGATCCACCCTGGCAGCGACCGGTATACAGGGATCAAATCACACCCACAGAGCGTGTGGGGAGACGAAGCCCTTGAGGAAGTCTCCTAAGAGAAGATAGGTTACCCAACATGAACCAGAGATATCAGTGGTAACCCAGAGGTACCCACAGAGTGTCTCAGACCCTCCACCTGTGTACTCAGCCTAGAAGGAGAGGTCCAGTTAAAGGCCAAATGTTTAGCCGCCTTAGTCAAACGTGACAGTTTGAGTCAAGTAGACCCAGATTCAGTTCTAGTCTTAGCTTCCCCAGTTTTAAGCTAAGTCTTGTACGGTGAGATCGTAGTTCACTATGAGTCTTCATATGTAGAGTACACTACATATGATCAGGGCATAATAAAATAAATGAGATGTCAAACAAGTGTGTACAGTTATTCAATTATTTTTTGTTTGTTTCTGAATTATTAGTTCTCTTTATGATCAATCAAGCATTTCATATATTGATTCACTCTTATAGATATTTAGAGTATCCTGCCATATTTATGATTGTCAATTATTAAACTCTCTAAAGCTTTCTGCTGTTATAATTGATATCAATTGCTCAAAAGTATATCTGTAACTATATCAGTGCTTTAGACTATTTCTTTGAAGTACTCATTCATTGAGCGAGTAGGCTCACCCCTCTACTCAAAATGTTTAGGAAAATCACATGGACTTGAAGAAGATATCATTGCATCAGATTAAATCTGCCACAAGAATTAAGTCTGAGTATAGTTAAGTTCAGTCGGTCCTTGTCACACTAAGTCCTTGTATAGATATGAGAGAGAGTTGTAAATGATGTTTTGTATGTTTGTTTCCTTAATAGGAGAGAATGCAAATGATTGTCATGTCGTATGTACATGGAAGTGTGAGAAACATAATGAATGTATGGATGTGTATCATTAAATGCTGAGATTATATTAGAGAAATAAAAGTTTAATTCTCTTGTAAAGTTAGTTTATTTGGTTCAATGCGAGAAAAAAAAGAGTTTGAAAAAGAAGAAAAAGTTAAGGGTGATCTTTGTATTACGTTAAATCCTCAATTTATACCCTAATCTCATGATTAGTGGTAATTGTGAGATCGGGGTGTAACAACTTGCTTATTATATCTAACCTTAATGTAATTATATGATGTTGATTGGATAAAATCATACCTCTTGAATGATTAATGTGATAATGAATTACACTCTTCTTGTGTTGAAACCACATTGTAGTACTATTTGAATATCATAGTGCCTTGCCATGTTAATATCTATGGACACATATGTGCTAATGATCTTTTAAGCCTTGTTTAAGGCATGGAATGATGATGATAACCTTACTATGAATAATGTGATGGTCTTAACAACCTTTGGGCATGTTTGAAGCCATGATTGAGGTGAAATCCTCTTCATGTTCCAATAAGGGTTAAAACCTTAGAAATTTGATAAGATATTGGTATCTTGTAAAAGTATGATGATAAGTATGGTCCATTAATTTGCAATGAATGATAGCATGTGGTAATGTGATTAAGATTTATATCTCAAATATTTTATATCTTTTGAAGTTGTTATACATATACTCTTGTTAGAAAAAAATTAGGGTTTGAATGTCCATTTGTATGATTTATCCTTAATTCACCCAATTGGCATAACTAATTAAGTGAAACTCTAATCATGTAGTGCCATGTGCCATAGATCTATCTGAGTGTCAGAAATTGCTAGATAGTGAAATGAGTATTCCTAAGGGATACTCGGAGCGCATACAGATGAGTATGCAGGGTGCTTGTCATCCTAAATTCAAGTGTTAGGGAGGATGACAATGGTCATATCTAGCCCTCAATTTGAGAACGGTTGTGGTCGTGTACCTCGGATGGTAAGATATGCGTACCCACCTCCTTTCACTAGTGTCGTGACCTATACCAAGGATGGACTAGGCTGTTAGCAGCTTGACCTTATGTGTCATTGTGACAGACCCGTACTAACCGGGGGTGGAGAAGATCTTAGGAGTCCGACTCTTCCTAGATCTTGTATGGCACTAATTTTGACTTAGTAGTGGTCAGTTGGGATTTGAGTGGTATTTCTCAAATCCCTCAGGGAAATGTAATAAAAGAAGTGATACCGGCCATGTAGTATAAATTTTAGGATTTAATACGTATCACATTGGTTGGTTAACCCTTGTCTTGTCTTTACACTACATAGTTCTTACATGATGCAGACTTATGAAAATTGTACAATTCTACTTGATGTTACAACTTATTTGCTTAACTGCTTAGTATGCTTAAATTGTTTAATCTATTCATATTGTTTATTCAATACCCTAACTGCTCAATGTATTTATTGTTAATTAATAATTTACAATCAATATATGTTGGAGAGAGTTATATCTTTCATTGGGACTGGGTCTCACCCGTGGGTCACCACATTTTTTAGGTGGTCACGGGCAATGAGGTCGAGGTCGTGTTGTGGAAGAAAACCAACCTGGTGATCAATAGATTCAGAAGGTTGGTTAGTTTTAGATGTTTGTAGTAGAGTCCTAGTGTCATCCATGTACTCTTAGGTTCGGATATGGGATGTGTTTTATAGATGATATACTCGTATCGACACGATATTTTAGTAGTGTGCCAATGTTTGTAAATATATGGTATGTACATGTGAAATATCTTTTGTATGCAGGATGTGACTGAGGCCTTTGGACCCATATGTAAATACTTTTTATAGTATATGAGAATGGAACGATGGACTTTTTATAAATGTTCTAGAGTTTATTTACATTGATGGAATTGGTTTTAATTATTCCCCATTTTTTACTATGTGATAAATTAGTAGTTGATCATGTTTTGTGTTTTGAGTAATCTCTTTAGTGTGACGAGGTGTCACAGAATGGATCACCATCTGGGAGGCCCTGCAATCCAAGTTCTTGGACAAACATTTTCCCCTTCCCTCACCTATGAAATTAGGGGACAAATCATTCTTTTTTCAATGGTCCCAGGAGAAACTCTAGGAGAAGCATGGGAAAGATTTATGAAACTCCTTCAACGTTTCCCTCACCATGACATCTCTCAATCTCAACTCATTGACATTTTCTACCCTGGTGTTGATGCTGACACTAAGAAATTTTTAGATTCCTCATATGGAGGAAATTTTATGTTCTAAAATCTAGGAAGTGCTTGGGGAGTCATCAAATGTGCATCTAAAACCCAAGAAACATGAGGATCAGGTGGGGTTCTCAAGGTAGCTAAGGATGAGGTAAATCATGATATCCAACTTATTTGCCGAAAGTCTTAAACCGATCTCCTTGAAACATGACTGCCTTGAATCATCTTTCAATGCTTATGAGAGACAACCTAAATAGGTTCGAGTCGTTGAATCCCTGTGGGGTTTGCCAAGGGTATGATCATGCTGCCCTTCAATGTCAATACCTCTATAACACTCCTATGTAGCTAGAGGTCGGTCATCAAGTAGAAGATCATAATTCAATCCACAATATTCTAGGTCAGGCTTACTACAATCCCAACCAAGCCATAAACCATCCTGTATTTCAATATCAGAATCCTTCAGGTGCCGAAAATGCCTCTCAACTCCTCCCCTCCCCAAAGACCATCTTTCCCTCAAAATAATTACCGACCACCCCCAGGATTTCCATACAACAATGAAAGGAACTTCAGGAACCAAGGAAATTATAGGGGTAATTTCCAGACCTGAGGGCCCTACCAAGGAAACAATATCAAAACCTCAATCCACCACCTCCTCAAGCTCAACATAATGTTCCCCTCCCCTGACCGATGATAGATTTACCACATTAGAACATATCATTCTTGCACAATAAGCCCACCAGAAGGTGACTGGACCACACTTAGCTTGCCTCTTCACCCAATAAAAGCCTCTTATTGGCACCTTTGTCGGACAGCCCGAGAACAATCCAAAACACCCTAAACAACTCAAATTTATCTCTATCCATTCTAGTAAGGTACATTCCACCCCCTCCTCCATAGAAACCTGTAGTTGTGCTGTTAGACTTTGAAGATGATGACATTATGGTCGTTGAAACCTTGTCACAACCAAAAGTCATTATCCCCACCCCCAAGGTCCCACCTGTAGAAGTTGACAAATATGAAATTCCCATCTATAAACCTCATCCACCATACCAAGCTTGCCTTAATCAAACTAGAATTGACACACAGATTGTGAAATTTAGGGAAGCTATGAAAAAATTGCATGTAGACATTCCCTTCTTAAATGCCCTTGCTGACATGCCCGCCTGGTCCAAATACATGAAATCTCAATTGACCAAGAAGTATGCCACTGAAGAGTACGAAACTGTGAAATTGGCTAGGACCACCTCTGACATCATCCAAGCCAAAATGCCTAAGAAATAAAAGGATATTGGTTCCTTTGGAATCAGATGCTATCTAGGTGACAATGCATGCAAGAAAGGCTTAGCTGACTTAGGAGCTAGCATTTCAATTATGCCCTATAGCCTCTGTAAAAGATTGGAGTTTGTTGATATGCTTCCTACTATTATGGACATCCAATTGGCAGATTCATCCATGACAAATCATATGGGAATCATCGAATATGTTCCTATTAAGGCTGGGAAGGATGCTTATGTTCCATGTGACTTTGAGATCATGGACATCAAAGAGGACTTACGCTATCCACTCATTTTTGGCTGCCCATTTCTAGCCACCGCCTATGCCTTAATTGATGTTGAGGCCAGATCCATCCTGCTAAGGTTAGGAAAATAGACCCTAGAGTTTAGGGTGTTCGAAAGCATGAAGGGTCCTAGTTTTCAAGAAGAGGTCTATCTCCTCGATTGTGTTGACAAGTTTTCTCGATTGAGACAAGAATGGGAACTAATTAAAGACCCTTTATACACAGCCCTCATGGCTTCATCTGAATGTGGCCTTAAAGATGACCAATTATGTGACACCTCATCACGCTAAACGAGATTACTCATAACATAAAACATGATCAACTACTAATTAATCACATAGTAAAAAATGCGGGATAATTAAAACCAATTCCAATAATGTAAATAAACTTTAGAACATTTACAAAAGGTCCATCATTCCATTCTCATATACTATAACAAGTATTTACATATAGGTCCAGATACCTCAGTCACATCCTGCATACAAAAGATATTTCACATGTACATGTCATATATTTACAAACATTGGCACACTACCAAAATCTAGTGTCGATATGAGTGTATCATCTAGAAAACACATCCCATACCCGGACCTTAGAGTACAGGGATGACACTAAGACTCTACTACTAACATCTACAACTAACTAACCTTATGAATATATTGATCACTAGGTTGGTTCTCTTCCACAACACGACCTCGACCTCATTGCCCGCGACCACCTAAAAAATATGGTGACCCACGGGTGAGACCCAGTCCCAGTGAGAGATATAACTCTCTCCAACATATATTGACTATAACATATTAATTAACAGTAAATACATTGAGCAGTTAGGGTATTGAATAAACAATATGAATAGTTTGAACAGTTTAAGCATACTAAGTAGTTAAGCAAATAAGTTGTAACATCAAGTAGAATTGTACAATTTTCATAAGTCTGCATCATGTAAGAACTATGTAGTGTAAAGACAAGACAAGGGTTAATCAACCAATGTGATATGTATTAAACTCTAGCAATTATACTACATGACTGGTATCACTTCTTTTATTATGTTGCCCTGATGAGGGATTTGAGAATAACCACTCAAATCCCAACTGACCACTACTAAGTCAAAATCAGTGCCATACAAGATCTAGGAAGAGTCGGACTCCTAAGATCTTCTCCGCCCCCGGTCAGTACGGGTCCGCCATAGCGACACATAAGGTCAAGCTGCTAACAGCCTAGTCCGTCCTTGGTATAGGTCACGACACTAGTGAAAGGAGGTGGGTACGCATACCCTACCATCCAAGGTACAAGCACAGTTGTCCTCCAATCTCAATATATATATATATATATATATAGAGAGAGAGAGAGAGAGAAAGAGAGTCAGGCTAGAATACACTCGAGTGTATTCGGAACAGAATACACTCAAGTAGTTTTTCATGATGCAATATTTTTTTCAAAAATCTAATCCGTTGATCTTCTTAAACATCTTGTGAATAGCTCATACACAAAATTTGAGCACATTTGGACATTTATAGGTCATGTTATAAAGACCGCAAAAATTATGCATTTCAAATTAGTTTCGCGCGTCGACTTTGTTTCCCTTGGATGAGTGACTTACACTCATCCAAATGGGCTCAAAATTTGTATGTAGCCTAGTTATAGTATGACGGTGAAGATCAATGGTTTACATTTTGCAAAAAATAGTCTTGATATGCAAACACACTTGAGTGTATTCATACGATCCGTACACTCGAGTGTATTCTAGCCTGACTCTCTCTCTCTCTCTCTCTCTCTCTATATATATATATATATATATATATATATATATATATATATATATATAAATCTTCGAGACACGACCACATCCGTTCTCAAATTGAGGGCTAGGTATGACCACTGTCATCCTCCCTAACACTTGAATTCAGGATGACAAGCACCCCACATACTCATCAGTATGCACTCTGAGTATCCCTTAGGAATAATTGTTTCATTATCTAGAAATTTCTAACACCCAGATAGATCTATGACACATGTCACTACATGATTAGAGTTTCACTTAATTAGTTATGCCAATTGGGTGAATTAAGGCCAAATCATACAAATGGACATTCAAACCCTAATTCTTTTCTAACAAGTTTATATGTATAACAACTTCAAAAGATATAAAACATTTGAGATATAAATCTTAATCACATTACCACATGCTATCATTCATTGCAAATTATTGGACCATACTTATCATCATACTTTTACAAGATACCAATATCTTATCACAAGTTCCAAGGTTTTAACCCTTATTGGAACATGAAGAGGATTTCATCTCAATCATGGATTCAAACATGCCCAAAGGTCATTAAGACCATCCCATTATTCATAGTAAGGTTATCATCATCATTCCATGCCTTAAACAAGGCTTAAAAGATCATTAGCACATATGTGTCCATAGATATTAACATGGTAAGGCAATATGATATTCAAGTAGTACTACATTGTGGTTTCAACATAAGAAGAGTGTAATTCATTATCACATTAATCATTCAAGAGGTCTGATTATAACCGATCAACATCATATAATTACATTAAGGTTAGGTATAACAAGCTAGATCACATGGGAGTTACGCATCCACTTATTATAGTGATTTATCAAATATAATGATATGATGGCAAATGTAAGACTACAAATTAATGGCATTGGACCATTGAATTATCATCACTAGGACCCACATATAATACCATGTGATTTATTCTAATATATTGGCTGTGGAAGCATCCAATATTATTCATTGGATCAGGTTCATTGTTCAAGGTTATCAATTGAAGTATAGGTCTAACCATTAGATCAATTGAACCAAGGAACCATTAGTTTAAGATTTAGTCATATCTACAATTACATTCTTAACTCATAATTTATTATGATGACCTGATACATCATTAATTGTGATCATTAGGCCACCATTAGTTGTTGGATCAGTAATACATTCACTTAACAACATCAAATATTAAGCTAATGGCATCATCGATTGATAACATCATTAGAATACTTAGTAGATGATAATTAAACGTCTAATTGAGCCAAAACCTGACCTAAGGGGGTGACAATAGGTTGTCACCATAAATTTGACACCCTTGATCACGAACATCAGTTGCCAAAATAGCAACACCATTGTCTATTGAATGGTATGACCATCGATGGTGTGATAGGGAAAGAAATAGCTTGAAAACCCTAATTTGATCCATCAACTATTTTGTGCTTAGCATCATAGGTTGATGCTATCAACCTGTACCAGATCATGTTACACCTTAGAAAGGTCATACACATGTTTACAAGTTCATATAGAATTGGAACAAAACAGGGAACACCACAAAAATTCGTAATTCTAAACAAACTTGGTTTCTTTATGCTTAGATCATCACATTAAAGCATAAACATGAACTAACAAGCTTCTAGTAAGCAATATAAGTGAAGAATGTTATATAACTCACCTCTATAGAGTATGTCAGATATCAAACAGAAAGAATCTCGAGCAAATAAGGAAATAAATCCCTAGATTCAGATCTGAACTTGGCCAAATAAGCACTTCTCTCCACAAAGAAGCAAAACCCTAGAAAAAGAAACAAGAAGGATATATTTTTGAGTTCTAGGGCCACTTTCACCATGGAACAGTAGGGTTCCGACATGGAGAGATATAGGAGGAATAAGAGAAAATAATTAAATGGAGGAAATAAGGTAATACTTACACTTTTAGGTCAAGATCACTAGGAGGAAGCTTTCTAGACCCAAAAAGGAAATCAATTGCAACCCTAGAATATTTTCCAAGAAGATCCCCACTTTCTTCTTCCTTGGGCAGCAAAATTCGCAGAAGAACAAAGGGATAACGAAGGTCAGAGAAGGAGGGAAGTGATGGAGAGCAAATGGATCGTTTTGGTGCTTGGGGATAAGTATATGAACTTTAAGATATAGCAAAACGAAAAGTTGAAGTCCTAGTATCTATCCAAGTATCCATGGCCTTAATTTATTAAGAATATAGAAGCGCAAACACAAGAAGATATCCCACTATATTCATAGACCTGCTTATATTTCATTTGTCAAATTTCCCAGCCAATCACATAATTCATTAGTTGATAGCTACTAAAGGTAGCTCATCCATGAAGGGGTAAACCCTAAAATACCCTTGATGAAAACACCTTCAAACCATGGCTCAACTAGGAGCCCCATGGGTCAAAATACTCAAGAATGATAATATAACATCTATGGAACATAATGTATATGACAAATTGCAAATAAACCCCTCAATTGGGTAAATTGCATAAAAGTCCAAAATGTACAGAAAATTGCATAACTTGCTCAAACAGTGTCCAAATTGGACCAAATTTAAAACTTAATCTTGTTTTATGATTTAAAACCATATCAAAACGTTATATTAGGGTTATAGTCATTAAATTATGGTAGTTTAGCTTATTCAACTCATTAAGCAAGTTCAGGGGCCTTGCAAATTAGATCAATATTGGGCTCACCTTGACAATTATGAAGAGGTGCATGATGCTAAATTTAAAGACCTTAAGATGGCCTCTCTCTTAGAAGGAAAACTCGAACCCCCTAAAGCTCCAGAAATGAAACCTCTTCCCGAGGGACTAAATATGTTTTCCTTGACGAGAATAAATTATACCTTGTTATCATTAACTCTGATCTTACACATGAACAAGAAGCCAAGCTCATGAGAAAACTTGGGAAGAGAAAAACTACCCTTGGCTACAAAATGATGGATTTGACTGGGATTGACCCATCCATTTGCATCAATAAAATTCTCATGGTAGAAGAGTACAAGACTTCTAGAGACCCCCAACAAAAACTTAACCCCTATATGAAGGAAGTTTTATGATTAGAAGTAATTAAGATTTTGACTACATGAATCATATATCCTATCTATGACTCACCATGGTTCAGTCCTGTTCAGGTGGTCCCCAAAAAAGAGGGAACCACTATTGCCAAGAATGAAAAAAATGAGCTGCCCACCCACACTATTACAGGGTTGAGGATGTGCATTGACTATAGAAATTTGAATAAGGCTACTAGGAAAGATCACTTCCCTCTTCCCTTTATAAATCAAGTACTAGAACACCTATCCCATCAACAATATTTCTATTATTTGGATGGCTATTCAGGTTTCTGTCAGGTACCCATTCACCCTGAAGACCAAGAAAAAACCACCTTTGTCTGCCCTTTTGGCATCTATGCTTTCAGGAGGATGCCATTGAGTTTGTGTAATGCCCTAGCCACTTTCCAACGATTCATGCCTGCTATATTTACAAGGCTAACTGAAACCATTATGGAAATATTCATGGATGACTTCTCTATTTATGGAGATAGTTTTGACTCATGCCTCAAACACATAGCCTTGTCCTGGAAAGATGTGAGGAGTCACACTTAGTTCTTAACTGGGAGAAGTGACACTTCATGGTCAAAGAAGGAATTGTCTTAGGACATCCTGTAAGTAATCATGGTATTGAGGTAGACAAAGGAAAGACTAAGGTTATCACCAAACTTCCCCCTCCCACTTCCGTCAAAGACATTCGTGCCTTTCTTGGGCACGTTGGATTCTATCAGTGATTCATTCATGATTTCTCAAAAATCACCAAGCCCCTCACCAACCTTCTTCAAAAGGAGGTTCCCTTTGTGTTTGAAAAACATTGTATGACTAGTTTTTTATGCTTAAAATATGCTCTCACCATGACTCCTATCATCCAGACTCTGACTGGTCTTTACCCTTTGAAGTCATGTGTGATGCTAGTGATTTTGTTGTGGGGGCCATTCTTAGACAACGTGTTGACAAGAAGTACCATGTGATTTACTATGCATCCCATCCAAAACTTTAGATGATGCCCACACAATTACACTATCACTAAAAAATAAATGTTAGCCATTGTTTATGTTTTTGACAAATTTTGCTCATACCTAGTCAGATCCAAGGTCATTGTCTATACTGATCATGCAACCATCTGCTACCTCATGACCAAGAAAGATGCTAAGACTAGGCTCATTAGATGGATTCTCCTATTACAAGAGTTTGACATAGAGATCATAGACAAAAAGGGCTCTAAAAATGTTGTTGCAGACCATCTCAGCCGACTAAGCCTATGTCAGGATGGCGACACACCCATAAATGACTCCTTACCCGACGACCAATTGCTTAAAGTTGATTCCCAATTTTCTTGGTTTGCCGATTATGTCAAATTTTTAGCTACAAATGTATTGCACCCTGAATATAAGGGACACTCTAAAGCTAAATTTATGCATGATGTTAAAAACTTATATTGGGATGACCCTTATATTTTTAAATTATGTTTGAATGGGATTTATTGTAGGTGTGTCACCGAGAGTGAAGCTCATGACATTCTTAATCAATGTCACTTTGGCCCTTATGGAGGGCACATGAGCTCTCAAAAGACTGCTAGGAAGGTGATGCAGTCTGTATTCTTTTGGCCCACCTTATTCAAGGATTCCTAGTTTGTTCAGACCAGTGATGAATGCCAAAGAACATGTAACATATCTAAGAAAGACCAGATGCCCATGACCTCCTGGCAAGAAATTGAGATTTTTTATGTTTGGGGGTAGATTATATGGGTCAATTTCCTTCTTCTTGTGGGTACAAATACATTTTAGTGGCTATTTATTATGTTTCCAAATGGGTCGAAGCCATGCCCACCAAATCATGTGACTCTAAACCGGTAAAGAAACTTTTCAAGGAAATCATCTTTCCTAGGTTCGGGGTACCTCACATTGTCATTTCTGATGGAGGTTACCACTTCTTAGAAAAAAGTTTTGAATCCTTGCTCAAATGTTATGGGGTCCACCACAAGGTCACCTCTCCCTACCACCCTCAGACTAGTGGGCAGGTTGGGGTTTCATATAGGCAAATCAAGTCCATCCTAGAGAAAACAATCAATCGCACTAGGACAGATTGGGCTTTAAAACTTAATGATGCCTTGTGGGCATACAAGACTACATACAAAACCCCTATAGTCACCACTCCTTTCAAGTTGATTAATGGAAAATCTTTCCATCTTCCTTTAAGATTTGGAAACCCTATTCAGCCCAAATTAGGGTTTTGATGACAAATGAATACAAAATTTGATAAGTATAGTGTATCACTAAATGATTTTTAGTATTTTATGTGTAACTATGATTTAATTAAAATTTGTATATTATTTGTATATCAAAAATTTGAGCACTAATAAAAAATATCAGATTTTTTTAATAATTTTCTGACCTATTTGTTGGTCAAGTTTCAAACCCGACCGACCATATTTTAATATTGATATAGCAATGTGGTAATTTAATTTTATATTTTTATTGATATATCCAATTGATCTTAAATTTTATATGAAGTTGTAAAACTCCATTATAGACATTATATTAAATTTTCATAATTTTTTGATGATGTTTGATCTCTACAGAGAGGGGTGTTGGTTGAGTTCAGTGAAGGACAAACTCGATCGACCATGCTGCAGACTGCAATATAGCAGTGTAGTATTTGATTTTTAGTTATTTATTGGTAAATACAAATTATCTTAAATTTTTAATGTTCCTTATAAACTCAATTTTAGACGTTTTGGTAAAGATTCCTAATTTTTGGACGATTTTTGAGTTCTGAAAAGTGTGGTGTCGGTCGAGTCTATAACTCAGCCAACCAACCAGTCTGAGCAAAATAAAAATACAATGAAGGGCTTGTTTGCAATTGTTCTAAGCACCGCAATTCGTCTATATGACTAACCTAACATACAAGGAGCTCTCATAACTCGTCATTCCTCTTAAAGAAATGAAATTCTAGAGAGAGATGAGAGCTAGGGTTTTGAGAAGAGAAAGTCGTGGAGATGTTGACCTAGGGTTTCTCTATCCGAGATATGATGAAATCAAGTAAGTTTAGCTTCTTTACATAACATTTCATGGTGAATCTTCTCTCACATGTCAAGATTCCATCCCTCCTCTTATTTGATTTGAAATCACATCAAATCTTCCCATTTTCTCACTCTTTCGTTTCTAATCCCCATTTCTAGGGTTTCCGAGTTGAGAGGAGAAAGAATTGGATTCATTTGCTAGAGTTTGATTGGGTTTCCAAAACTTTAGAGGTTGACCTACGTTTTTAAGGTGCTTGGCACCTGAGGTGAGTTTTTTTTCTCCCTACTAAGCTCTGTATTCATGTTAAAATCATAATTCTATCTGGCTAAAATAATCAGAATCCCTTCTTGTATATGTATGTTATTTGATATTGATTTGGGAAAGCTATTGGGGGATCAAATTCTACTAATTTTGATTATTTCTCATTGTTTGGAACTTTATTAGTTCATGATGTATTGATTGATGATCCATGGAGAATGTTACGGATGGATGACTATGCTAATTAATGTGAATTTTTCCTAAAAATTAGCCCAATGGACGATATGCTTGGAATTGAATTGGCATGTTTAAAATCATATTGGAATTGTACTAGATTGTATTATACAAGTGTATTGTTGAATGTTAATGGAATTGAATATAATATATGTATAAGGATCAGTATGAGATGATTACATATCCTGATTAGGGTTTGTGTTGAGGAAGTGAATCAAATGAGTCAATTAATCAATGTATACTTATGATTGGTGAATGGAATATGTGAAAATGGAAACTAGAGTATCCATGTGTGTGAATATCCATAATGAACCTCTATGCATCATTATGAAATTACTTAATGATATGGATCTTATGATGTGTTTAACTAAGGATGACTTCTTGAAAACCCTAGATGTTTAGTATTAATATGAGTAGGAGTGATGAAGCTAGAACTTATGTATGATGTTGTAAATGTGATGAAATGTTGAATGTAAGTATTAATACTTCAATTAAAGATGACGAGTCTTACTAGTATGATCTAAGCCTAATGCATATGTTTTAGTATAATTTGTGGAATAATGAGTAGCCCTCATATGAGTGTGGGTCCTTTTATACAAGTTACATAACAATGATTTGTGAAGGATGATCAAAGATTATGATGTAAAAAAATGTAACCTAAATTATTCTTTTAAGCTAAAGTGATTAGTATAATAAAGAATGATCACTGTTGATTATGGAAATGACATTAGTAGTCAATCACATGCTACACTTATCTAAATATAAGAGACAATATGAATAAGATGTACTTAATGGTGATTGCAAGTTAAAGATGAAACTAATGAAGTTAGTATGATGAAGTATCTTATCTTTTTATTTTAATTACATGTGGATTAACCCAAATTACATGAAATATACTAAAAATTAGGCTTTGATAAATGTTAAGTAGAAGAGAAGCATTGTATGTAAAGTGAATCAAGAAATATTGGTCCAAATAATGTAATGAACATGAAATGAAAGAAGTTGAGACCACTGAATATAAAATGAAGGAAAAAATGGGAATTAGTAGATGATTCTAAGAATGTAAATCTTACCCTAAAATGATGAGTTTGATGATGCTAGTGAATGAAAATCTCAAATGAGGGATTAAGAGATGCACATAACTGTAATTGAATTCAACTAAAAGATGAAATTCAAGTAATTGAATTGATTTACAAGAATGTGTTCGTGAATTTTGACTTGTACTATGAGAAAGGACTAATAGTACGAACTTCAAATGATAGTCAACATTGTGTTGATTAGTAACCCCATCTTAAGAATGTGAAATAAAAGAAGAAGAGAACTAAGTCTGTTATGCATGCATATGTATGAAGTTTATTTGCATCTATTGAGATTGGATGGAACAAGCATATGTTGTATGATAAATACATTCTGAGTATGATGAATGATACGTGATATATATGCTTTTACTATTTCTAGTTCTAATGCCTCTGCTAATATTTGTTAAGAATTATAATATACAATGAACTGATAAGAAATATGTTGAAATTGAATTTAATATGCACTCCTTAGATTTGAGAAGCCCTGATAAGGGTAAATGTTGCATAATGAGATTATGTCTAGGGTTGAAATCCCACTGATGATGATAAAACCCTGATGGGGTAAATGCGGGACAATAAGATTATGTCTCAGGATGAAAGCCCACTATTGATGATTTCTATGGGATGATACAGAAGATAGAAATAATCACATGGGTTGCAATCTATAGAATAATTGTGCTTCTTGCTTTGATCATTGTCCTTATTGATAAAATTAATCTGTTTCATGTTATTCTAGTTACACAAGAATACACAAATATGATATATGATGTTTTGAATTCTTTTAAGACGAGTAAAATAGATTAATATCAAGTGAAATGATGGAACATCTAGTTAGGTTCCCTGAACACCGTGAGTTTCCCCTGAGGACCACACTGGGGAAGCAAAATGGATCTCCTTATAGTAATCGATGAATGATGACAAGGATTTCCAGAGTGTGAATTGAGACCTTAAAGGTTAGACCATCAAGATTTAGGAGTGAGTCGTCTGGAATGGTTCTGGACCTAAATCCTTGTTGTGAAAGTCTACATCCAAATGGAATAGACTCTGATGAAATGATATATGTGTAATGAAAAATATGTGAAATATTGTGATATGTGATATACTGTTTTGTTGGTTCCTATCTCGTGTACCCGAGATGAGGATCTGAGCCTCTTTAGGCAACCCTGAGGTGGCCAGGGTCTGTTGTTGATATCTTAGGGTGACCGACTAAACCCTAAGATAGTGACGGTGAGTCGTTGACATGAGAATCAGGTGTGGTGACTTCTACTTGGTGAGGTGCAAGCCAAGTAGTTTTAGGGCAAATGAATAAAAGATGATAAGCTGTGTAGAACATGATTTGAATGGTTGTTACATTCCTTGTACTTCTACTTGATGATTTGTTATTGTTGATTATGCTTCTTGTTGTAGAAAGTAATCATGATTCTATGGACATTTTCTATTTCATATTATGATATGTCATGTTGACAAGTTATAAATGATGGGATTTTATCCATTCTGAATATGAGTTGGATTGCTTTCTATTTGATAATATTGTTTGGTCGATATGTATTTTGTGTACTTCAACTTCAAGACTATAGGATGTGTTCCTGGTCTGGCTATTGGAGTGTCACAAATATAATGTTATTGTTATGTATTGAATTAAAATGCTTAGAACTTGACTTATTACTCATGCAATAGGATTCTTAATCTAAACTGAGAAGTATATGTTGATTTGTTCATAGAAATGCTTTAAAATATGTTTCAAAGTTATAATTGGTTTAGGTGAATACCTTATCAGTTGGATTAGATTACCATTGTAAGATATATTTGACTTATGATAGAACTATTTGCTAGACTTTTTAATATATGCATGTTTATGTTAAGTTCATTATACTTAATCTGATGTTGATGCATATACCTAGCTTGAGTGGGAGGTATCCACTAACTGGGGCTCTATATGAGTCTAATGAGGTTGTTTCAAATGTTTATAGGTATAATGTTATCCAGTGGAGAGGTCATGACAAATAAGATATAAATAGTATAATCTAGATAGATTAGAATGTCCCTGTACTCTCTCTTTCTTGGGTTGGGTTGTAGACTAAATTTTTTCATCAATACACATGTATCTGATGTAAAGTGAACTGCATATGAGAACAAGATTTGATTCTAGTTTTAATGGATTTGAATAAGATTTGTGATATATAAATATGTCCTTTATGTGACATTGATTTATGAATTTGTGAGGAAAAAAAGAAAAAAATTATCTGTGTTTTTCGTATATTGATTAATCACCTTTGTAGAGAATTCATTGTTTTATTTCATAATTTGGGTTTAGGTTTTGGGATTATCTGTAATGTTTGGTATGTATACTGATTAAAAAGAGTGGGTCCCGACAACATGGTATCAGAGCATAGGTTAGATGACTCTACAAAGACAATAGGATCTAGGGTTGTATGATAATGTAGATGTTGAATATAACATGAATGATGTGCATACCGACTGAACTCAGTATCCAGGTACTCTGGTCAAGTATCTGGGTATTGAGCTAAGCTAGTATGGAACTACCGATTATACTTCTTCTAGATGCCCTGACCGAATTTCCCAATGAACATAGTTTGGTAGTATTATAATATGCATGATGAAAAAGAGATGAATGGTGATAAAATGGTGAAAAAAAAGATTTTATAATTTAATATAGAACCTACAAAAAGTAGGAAAATTTCATATAAAAAAGATGAAAGCTTAAGCCAAAATCTAATGAGTTTAATTTGAATGTGAAATATGAAATTGTGAAGGGAAAAACACTATGAACTAAGAATAATGCACACTAAATGATCTTCTTTGTGAAGGAAATTCATGAATGTGGATGATAATATGTGAATGAGTCACAATCTTGATCCATGAGATACAAAATCATTTTTTTAAAAAGGATGTGAAAGGTGATGTGAATTGGATCTTGATAAATGATCTATTACTAATATTTGTGAAGTAAGTGTTTGTAATACTCAAGGAGAGATATGATGATGACAAAGGATGAAATATCCATTTAATGCAAAACAAAGATAAAATGAAAGTCTCTATAATTTGATGCCCAGAGAGGTGTACGATTAGATGGTATGATATTCTTCCATATATTTTCTTGGATTTTGGGACAAAATCCTAAAAGGAGGGGAAAATTTGTAACGACCCGTTTTCAAATTAATCATCTAATTAGGGTTTACTTGGATGATAAATGATGCAAAACTAAGTTGATCATTGTTTAAAGCTTGATTAATGATGGTAGTTAAGTTTTAATGTTTCAAATATAATGAGAATGTTTAGTCATATTTTGATTCACATAATTGGGGTTAAGATTTGGAAACCCTAATCAGCCCAAATTAGGGTTTTGATGACATATGAATACATAATTTGATAAGTATAGTGTCTCACTAAATTATTTTAGTGTTTTATATGTAACTCTGATTTAATTAAAATTTGGATATGATTTGTATATCTCAAATGTGAGCACTATTGAAAAATAACAGAATTTTGGAAGAATGTTCTGACCTGTTTGTCGGTCGAGTTTCAAACTTGACCGACCATATTTTCAGATTGATATAGCAGTGTGGTAATTAAACTTTATATTTTTATTGGTATATCCAATTGATCTAAAATTCTAAATGTAGTTGGAAAACTCCATTATAGACATGATATTAAATTTTCATAATTTTGGATATGTTTTATCTCTACAGAGAGGGGTGTCGGTCGAGTTCTGTGGAGGACAAACTGGACCAACCATGTTGCAAACTGCAATATAGCAATGTAGTATTTGATTTTTAGTTATTTATTGGTAAATCCAAATTATCTTAAATTCCTTATAAACTCAATTTTAGACGTTTTGGTAAAGTTTCATAATTTTTGGACGATTTTTGAGTTCTGAAAAGTGTGGTGTCGGTCAATTTTATAACTCAGCGTACCAACCAGTCTGAGCAAAATAAAAATACAATGAAGGGCTTGTTTGCAATTGTTCTAAGCACCTCAATTCATCTATATGACTAACCTAACATACAAGGATCTCTCATAATTCATCATTCCTCTTAAAGAAACGAAATTCTAGAGAGAGATGAGAGCTAGGGTTTTGAGAAGAGAAAGTGGTGGAGATGTTGACCTAAGGTTTCTCTATCTGAGATATGATGAAATCAAGTAAGTTTAGCTTCTTTACATAGCATTTCATGGTGAATATTATCTCACATGTCAAGATTCTATACCTCCTCTGATTTTATTTGAAATCACATCAAATCTTCCCCTTTTCTCACTCTTTCTCTTCTAATCCCCATTTCTAGGGTTTCCGAGTTGAGAGGAGAAAGAATTGGATTCATTTGCTAGAGTTTGATTGGGTTTCCAAAACTTCAGAGGTTGACCTACGTTTTTACGATGCTTGGCACCTGAGGTGAGTGTTTTTCTCCCTCCTAAGCTCTGTATTCATGTTGAAAGCCTAATTCTATCTGGCTAAAATAATCAGAAACCCTTCTTGTATATGTATGTGATTCAATATTGATTTGGGAAAGATATTGAGGGATTGAATTCTACTAATTTTGATTATTTCTAATTGTTTGGAACTTTATTAGTTCCTGATGTATTGATTTAAGATCCATGGAGAATCCTACGGATAGATGACTATGATATTTCATGTGAATTTTACCTAAAATCAGCCCAATGGCCGATATGCTTGGAATTGAATTGACATGTATAAAATTATATTTGAATTGTACTATATTTTATTATACAAGTGTATTGTTGAATGTTAATAGAATTGAATATAACATATGTATAAGTATCCGTATGAGGTGACCACATATCCTTATTAGGGTTTGTGTTGAGGAAGTGAATCAAATGAGTCAACTAATCAATGTATACTTATGATTGATGAATGGAATATGTGAAAATGGAAACTATGGTATCCATGTGTGTGAATAGCCCTAATGAACCTCTATGCATCATTATGAAATTACTTAATGATATGGATCTTATGATGTGTTGAACTAAGGATGACTTCTTGAAAACCCTAGATGTTTAGTATTAAGATGAGTACGAGTGATGAAGCTAGAAATTGTGTATGATGTTGTAATTGTGATAAAGTGTTGAATGTAAGTATTAATACTTCAATTAAAGATGAGGAGTCTTACTAGTATGATCTAAGCATAATGCATATGTTTTAGTATAATTTGTGGAGTAATGAGTAGCCCTCATATGAATGTGGGTACTTTTATACAAGATACATAATAGTGATTTGTGAAGGATGATCAGATATTAGGATGTAAGATGTAACCTAAAATATTCTTTTAATCTAAAGTGATTAGTATAATAAAGAATGATCACTGTTGATTATGGAAATGACATTAGTAGTTAATGACATGGTACACTTATCTAAATATAAGAGACAATATGAATAAGAAGTACTTAATGGTGATTGCAAGTTAAAGATGAAACTAATGAAGTTAGTATTATGAAGTATTTTATCTTTTATTTTAATTACATGTGGCTTAACCAAAATTACATGAAATATACTAAGAACTGGACTTCGATAAATATTAAGTAGAAAAGAAGCATTGTATATAAAGTGAATCAAGAAAGATTGGTCCAAATAATGTAATGAACATGAAATGAAAGAAGTTGAGACTACTGAATATAAAATGAAGGAAAAAGATGGGAATTAGTAGATGATTCTAAGAATGTAACTCTTACCCTAAAATGATGAGTTTGATGATGCTAGTGAATGAAAATATCAAATGATGGATTAAGAGATGAACATAACTATAATTGAATTCAGCTAAAAGATGAAATTCAAGTAATTGAATTGATTTACAAGAATGTGTTCTTCAATTGTGACTTGTACTCTGAGAGAGGACTAATAGTACAAACTTCAAATGATAGTCAACATGTGTTGATTAGTAACTAAAACATAATGAATCTTAGATGTAATCTCCATGTAAACCTTTTCCCCAAGATTCCCTTTCATTTCTATCCTTTATATCATTTATGTTTAATTAGTGGAATTTATAGTGGTTTAGTGAACATTTATTCACTAATTGTACCAATATAAGGGTTTATGCACAAATACCTCAATGAAATCTTAATTACCATAATAAAGTACTCTAAACCTTAATATAACTTTTTGATATGATTTTAAAACATAAAATGAGCCTAACTTTCAAATTTGGTTCTATTTGCATGTTGTTTGTGCAAGTTATGCAATTTTAGGTACATTATGGACTTTTATGCAATTTACCCAATTGGAAGGTTTTCTTTGCAAATTATCACCTGAATTTTAATCCTTAGATATTACCTTACCATTCACGAGATTCTGAACCATGGGGAACCTGGTTGCACCTTGGTTTGAAGGTGTTACTTTCCAAGGGCATTATAGGGATTACCCTCTTTATAAATGTGCTTATCTTTAAAAGCTATCAACCAATGGGGTTATTTCTTTCTTTGAAGGACGATGGGGATGGCCTAGAAGGCTCTAGGGGCTCTTAGGACTGAATTTTGATATGCAAGAAGAGTCCATGTGCTGTCCTCTTGCATGGCCATGAAGCCCTAGCCTAAGGACACATGGAAAGTCACATAGACACCTCATGCTTGCCCCCTTCTTTATAAAGCCATGCCAACCCCTTCCCACCTCCTAATCCAAGAAGAAATCCTATACTTATCTTTATTATATAATATATCATCGTCCCTTCTATGTTTGTCCATGAAGTTTCTGTCCCAAGGTAAAAGAAGGTGCCTACCTTGGTGAAGAAGGCTCCTAGGGTTCCAAATTTCTCTATTTAGGATTTCTTAAGCTCCTCCTTAGTGATTTTGACCAAAACTAGTAAGAATCCTCCTTTCCTTCCCTAGTTTCATGCTTTTAGTATCCTACCACCTTCTTCCAGGTCGGAACCATGACCATACATGGTAGAACTCCACCTAGAACCCTAAAACAACCCATCTCCATGCTCTTTTGATAGGGTTTGCACCTCTAAAGTGGAGAAGGTGATCTTTGCTTAAGAAAGGATCTTGGGTTAAAGCAACTAGAACTTCTAATCTCAGTATCCTTTCTGTTTGTACCTTATTACCTTCCTATAGGAAAGTTTTGTTAACCCCCTTCTCATATATTACTTAGTACATGCTTAAAACTCATGCTTCTATGTTGAAAATTGATGATTTCCATCTCTTTTTACCATGTTCTTCTAGGGTTTTGGTTTCTTGCTTTTTTACCTTATCTAGAAGCTCTAGTTTGGTTACCTATGAAACTTCAAACTTAATCTTGGGTCAAATGATATTTTCTCCCTCTCCCTCTCTCTTCAATTATCTCGATCGGTTTGATGATGTTGCAATTTCTTATGGTCAGTATTGAAAAATTCATATCTTCTAAACCGTTTATCCAAATTTGACAAATAAATATGTTTTGGGTTTGGAAAATTAATAAATATATAATAAAAATATTTTCAAGGTCTGATTTCATGGTTTAACAAAGGATTATTTTTGTAAAACGAATTTAATGCATAAAATCCATAAAAATTACATCTTAATCATCATAACTCCTAAATTAACATAAGAATATGTTTTCTTCATCAGGAGAACCTAATAAGTTCATTGGTGATATTTTAAAAAGCTAAATCCGAATTTTGCTAAAAAGTTCTGAAATTAGGGTTTCTATATATTACTGTGCACTATGTACTCTAATACATGTTAATACATTGAAAATAGGCAAAGTGGAACTTGGACTCAATTAAAGTGGTGAAAGTTAGTAATTGATATCAATAAGAGAGGTATGTGCATCTAACACCTTAGTTGGTAATTTTATGCCCTACCTAATAATCCCTAATGAGGCTTAATTGAATTTAACTCTCTTTTCTTGAAATCTTAATTTCTTGTGCCTCAAATTATATCATGGTTTCTTATTGTTTGGGTTTTAAACCCCACTACCATGCTTATTGATTCACATGATTATTCTTGTCATGACTACTTTTTCTAGCATGTAGATTTATGTTCTATTTAATGTTAAGTAGCGGTACTTATGTACAACCACCCACAGAGGGCCTGTATTTATTCGCCCTGGGGAATGATTTTATTCTCCCCATATAATTGTAGGTGACTGGGAATATCTTATTCTCCCCTCACCTAAGGTTAGAGGTCTGGTAGTGCCTCAACTCTAATTAGTTAGGTAGACATAATTATCTTACATGCAATCCTTTTTAATTTAATGGACCAAAAAAATCCTTTTTAATTTAATTGTTAATGGCAAGTTTCTTTTGAATATAGCCTCATATTCTTGTTATCTTCATCTTATGATGAAACCTAGCCTATTCTTATTTGCTTTACTTATCTTGTTATCCTAGACAAGTTTTGTGACACATACCTTGTTTTCTTTCCCCTTTTGCTGGGTGCTTTCCCAACCACCTAGGTGCTGGTGCTGAGTAAGGAGAAGGACAAGTTTGAAGGAATTCATCTCAGGAGTAGATCTCAAGCATCCTGAAAGGATGTCTAGGTTGATATAGCTAGATCCTTTTCTCTTATCTTTTTCTTTTGGGAACAATCATGTAATGAATAATGAAAGCCATGTAATAGGCTTAGTACTTTTATTTCCACTGCTATTGACATTTTGTAATGTATCTGGTGCATGCTTATTTACTTGGAATATTATACATGCATCCCTCAATATCTTTTGTCTTTCTAAAAAGATGGATGTTTTATACTTCCTTTAAATTTAGTAAGGAGGTGATCTTGCCACTTTACAGTAACCCCATCCGAAGAATGTGAAATAAAATAAGAAGAGAACTAAGTCTGTTATGCATGTATATGTATGAAGTTTATTTGCATCAATTGAGATTGGATGGAACACACATATGTTGTATAATAAATCTATTCTGAGTATGATGAATGATACATGATATCTATATGCTTTTACTATTTCTAGTTCTAATGCCTATGCTAATATTGATTAAGAATTGTGACATACAATGAACTAATAAGAAATATGTTGAAATTGAATTTAGTATGCACTCCTTACATTTGAGAAACCCTGATAAGGGTAAATGTTGCATAATGAGATTATGCCTAGGGCTGAAAGCCCATTGATGATGATAAGATGGGGTAAATGCGGGACAATAAGATTATGTCTCGGGATGAAAGCCCACTATTGATGATTTCTATGAGATGATGTAGAAGATAGAAATAATCACATGTGTTGCAATATACAAAATAATTTTGCTTCTTGCTTTGATCATTGTCCTTATTGATAAAATTAATATGTTTCATGCAATTCTAGTTATGCGAGAATACACAAATATGATATATGATGTTTTGAATTCTTTTAAGATGAGTAAAAGAGATTAATACCAAGTGAAATGATGGAACATCTAATTAGGTGACCTGAACACCATGAGTTTCCCCCGAGGACCACATTGGGGAAACAAAATGGATCTCCTTGTAGTAATTGATGAATTATGAAAAGGATTTCCAGAGTGTGGATCGAGACCTTAAAGGTTAGACCACTAGGATTTAGGAGTGAGTCATCTGGAGTGGCTCTGGCCCAAAATCCTTGCTGTAAAAGTCTATGTCCAAATGGAATAGACTCTAATGAAATGAAATATGTGAAATGTGAAATGAAAAATATGTGAAATACTATGATATGTGGTATACTGTTTTGCTAGTTCCTATCTCGTGTACTTGAGATGAGGACGTGAGCCACTTTAGGCAACCCTGAGGTGGCCAGGGTCTATTGTTGATATCTTAGGGTGGCTGGATAAACCCTAAGATAGTGACGGTGAGTTGTTGACACGAGAATCAGGCGTGGCAACTTCTACTTGGTGAGGTAGAAGCCAAGTAGTTTCAGGGCAAATGAATAAAAGATGATAAGCCATGTAGAACATGATTTGAATGGTTGTTACATTCCTTGTACTACTACTTGATGATTTGTCATTGTTGATTATGCTTCTTATTGTGGAAAGTAATCATGATTCTATGAACATTTTCTATTTCATATTATGATATGTCATGTCGACAAGTTATAAATGATGGGATTTATATCCATTCTGAATATGAGTTGGATTGCTTTCTATTTGATAGTATTGTTTGGTAGATATGTATTATGTGTACTTCAGCTTCAGGACTACAAGATGTGTTCCTGGTCTAGCTAGTAGGGTGTCACAAATATAATATTATTGTTATGTATTGATTCAAAATGCTTAGAACTTGACTTATTACTCATGCAGTAGGATTCTTAATGTGAACTAAGAAGTATCTGCTGATTTGTTCATAGACATGCTTTAAAAGATGTTTCAAAGTTATAATTTGTTTAAGTGATTACCTTATCTATTGGATTAGATTACCATTGTAAGATATATTTGACTTATGATAGAACTATCTGCTAGACTTTTTAATATCTGCATGTTTCTAATAAGTTCATTATACTTATTCTGATTCTGATGCATGTACCTAGCTTGAGTGGGTGGTATCCACTCAATGGGGCTCTATATGAGTCTCATGAGGTTGTTTCAAATGTTTTTAGGTATAGTTCTATCCAGCGGAGAGGTCGTGACAAATAAGATATAAACAATATAATCTAGACAGATTAGAATGTCCATGTACTCTCTCTTTCCTAGGATGGGTTGTAGACTAAGTTTGTTCATCAATGTATATGTATCTGATGTAAATTGAACCGCATATGAGAACAAGATTTGATTCTGGTTTCAATGGACTTGAATAAGATTTGTGATATATAAATGTGTCCTTGATGTGACATTGATTTATGAATTTGTGAAGAAAGAAAAAGAAAAAAATTATCTGTGTTTTTCATATATTTTTTAATCGCCTTTCTCGAGAATTCATTATTTTATTTCATGATCTGGGTTTAGGTTTTGGGATTATCTATAATGGTATTATTTAGCTGATTAAAAAGAGTGGGTCTTGACACCTTGAGTCAACAATGTTGTTCAAAGTAGACTTCATTGTGATACAATACCATAATTTTTCAGAAGGTCGTCAAATTCTTGTCTCAATTAGTTGCCACCTATATCTGATAGAAGTGCTTAATATTATTGTCAAGTTTATTATGTACTTCATTCATGAATTCCTTGAACTTTTTAATAGATTTTGACTTATATTTCATTAGATACATATATACATATCTATTGATGTGATTGACTATGATACTAACCTCTGGAGTTGGTCCTAAAAGATCCACATACATCAATATGTATGAGTCCTAACATATCACTCAATCTTTCAATGTTATCATTAAACTGAACTATTATCATCTTACCCAATAAACAAGAATCACATGTGTCTATTGATTCAAAATCAAACAAGTCTATATATCCATATTTATAGAGTCTAGAACTACACTTGTCATGTATGTGGCCTAAATAAAAGTTCCATAGACAAGTTATGTTTGAGTCATTAAAGGTTTAAGATTCTTGGTATTTATGTTATAGATGCTTATCTCAAGATCTAAAAATGAAAACCACAAGACATAAATGCATTTTCATAAAGGATATCATTTTTTTAAATAGAATATAGACCATTATTAATATAAGATTCAAAACCATTCTTGTCCAAACATGAAATGGAAAGGAAATGATCTTCCAATTCATGAAATGTAGATAATAGAAGTTCTCTAACTTTATTACAAGATTTCTCAAAATCGATAAACAATAGGTACCTATTATGAGGAAAACAACCCTGGATCCATTACCAACAAGTAGTCCACTTCTCCCTTCTTTAAGGGTCTACTACTTTTATGATCCCACATGTTTGAACATATGTGAGATCCACATCTAGTATCCTATATCCATAATGAATACGTAGATAAATTTATCTCTATAACATATATACCTAACGTGAATATCTCCATCATCTACTTCTTGTTCTCACTTCCTCTAGACAGATAAAGCAATTTCTTTTCCAATGGCCAACCTGGTGACAATGATGATAGTTTCCTTCTTTATCCACTCCTTTTGATTTAAGTGCAAAAGACTAGACTTTTGGCCAGTCTTAAAACTTCTATTGGCTCTCCCTTTGCCCTTGGACTTCCCTTTGTCTTTTTTGGCCATCAATAAACATTTGGCTTGTCTTTTTTTCATTTGACCCTCAGATTATCTCAACATTCTAAGCAATTTTGAAAATGGTTTGAAAAAACTCTCTCATGTTGTAATTTATGGCAAATTGACACATGATTTTGTAAATGATTGTAGGATTACACATCCATGTCCAAATCTTGACCTAAAAGAAATTTAGTCTCTCTGAACTTTCTAGATATCTAATCAAATTGAGTAGAAGGGGCCCAACCGGAACACCTTCTACCATATAACTCATAAACAAAGACTTGGAGACATCATACTTCTTTTGCCTTGCTCATTCTCATATATGTTCTGGAGATGTGTTGCAAGATCAAGAACTCTATGTTATCATGTTACTTTGGAACTTCATGGTTCGTGGAGCACAACATGAGGCATTTGATGTCTATTTTGTCAACATAATGCTTATTACAAGCTTCCATTTCCACCATAGGCTTCTTAGGAGATAGTTCATCTAGTATTGGTGCATCCATGAAACGGAGCTTATGCTCATGTGTAAGAACGATTCCCAAAATCATAAATGAGACATGGAAGCTACTCCCATTCTCTTCTCAGAAACTGATCACAATCTACAATCACATACATATTATATCCTCAATCTACACTCTAGAAAATGTGTATCTTATACATATTATATACAACCCATAATTCAGATTCTAGAATCCACATTCCAAAAACATACAAGCATCGATTATGGCCATTGTAATGAAATCCTTTGGATCCATAGATAATTGTTGTCCGCCTGAGGTCATTGCATTTCATTCATCGACAACTTGTGAAATCCCATGTTAACCAATATTTATCTTGCATCACAATGAATATATCCATGTACGCTCCTTGGAATTGGATCTTCAAGACTGCATCATTATGCCAAGTCCTCTAATACTAGCTCAATTCCTATATAATTCTTATGTTACATTTGAGAAAAGTTAAGAGGGAATATAAATAATTACATTTAGAGAAGAAAATATGAGGCTCGACGCGCAAGCTAAATACTTTGTCAATCAAAGTTCAAGCACCATCCATTCACAACATGCACACAAAGGGGTCGTTTACCATAACCATGCAAACAATCACCAAACAAAACATTTTGGAAGGCGACATGTATGATTTATACATATATCATATCAAAGACACACACATACATACTGAGATGACCCGGCACCAAATCAGACAGTCACAATGTAATTAATTGCGGAATTAAATATAAACAGTGGGTTACTGAAAAATTACTAAAAATTAAAACCATTTACGAAGAGATCCAAACACAGGAAAACTCTTTTGTCAAGAACCAATGTATTTTATTTACATCCTGGTTCATAAGTACATATCCTGTACCATTCCTTCTTGAGGATTACAAGTATCAATTGCTCTGTTAAAACTATACACAGGCAGCATAAGAACCTCGAGGCATCAAGCCAAAATCTCAGATCGATTCATTAAAAGTACTAACTACTAACTTCGAGGACCTGAGAGTATAGAGACGACACATAGGACTCTCTATACCAAAATATGACAGCCAATGCCTCCACCTGGAATATCACTGCTATCCCAGTTGTTGCTGCTGCTGCTCTTCCCATACTATAGGGTTTCTCCCTCTTCTTCCGTGTCTACCTAAAAAGGTTGGATCCCACGGGGGTGAGACAATTGAAATTGTCCCAGCGAGAGATATAACTCTCCACCAGAAACATTATTATTACAATTTAATAGAATAAAACTAAGCAGAGGAATCATATATATTCAACAGTAGATAAATCAATGTCTAAATAGATTAGAGCAATATTCTTATTCAAAGCATTTCAACTATAACTTGATAAAGCAGCATGTCACTTATCCAATAAGGAATTGAAGAACATGTATAACATTTATCCATCTAGGATATGCTAAGCAAGGTAACATCAACCAATGATTCTCGTATTTCAACCTTAAGCAAATACGCTACACAACTGATTACATTTTACAATCATACTTAAGCCCTGAGGAGATGAGGTATACCGCTCATACTCCAACCGACCATTGCGAAGTCAAAATTGGTACCATACATAGGTCAAGGAAGAGCCATATTTCCATGACCTCCCTTATCTCGGTCAGTATGAGATCCCATGCATGACATCTTGTGTCTCTGCTAAAATAGCTTTCCAGGGTATACTGGTAACTTCACTATAGAGTTATAGCCCGTAGCATATACTCTCTTCAGGATGTGGCCCTTAGCCAATGCCTGGTATTGTGGAGTTATGGCCCATAGCCATATTCTTATTGGGATATGGTCCATAACCATTCCTGTGCATAGGATATGGCATGCAGTCATTCCTGTGAGGCGTAAGGATATATTCGCCCATTACCCGCACATATTAAAAAATATGCATTCCAGGAATTCCCATAGGAAAACCTATTTCTCCATCACTAACTACTGACGATGATGGATCTATGGTCAGGGATCTACATGATAAGATTTCACTTGATTAATTACGTGTATTACATATTCCTTTAGCATCAGTCATGTTTTCAAACATAAATTATTATAACAAATGCTACAAAGAATGTATAATACTTCTATCAAGTACTTTTCAAAGCTTTATAAAATATTGGGATCTCAATCCCTTGTCACATCATGGGCATTCTCATCCCTTAACATCTCATCATCATAATTATGGAATATCGATATTCAAACCCTTAGTTCATCAAAGAACACTTGTTACCACTTATCATGTAACTAACACCTTCAGGTCATCTGACCAAGGTAAACATGATACTTGCTACACAAGCATCTCACATGGCTCTTCAAGGCCCATTTAATCTCTTGTTACTTCTTACTAGGCAACAAAGCATATTATGGCTCACAAGGCCCATAAAACAATTTCAATAATAAAACATCATAGCTCATACCTGGCTATGCCCAACATCTCATTATACCTGCATGGTTAGTACTCATGATAACAATTATATCAAATACGTATCAGCACTATGCAATGTAAGGGTAGCATTACTATTCCCTTATTAGGGTTTCACATCACATCACATCACTGCATTAGGGTTTCACATGGCATCACCCTAGATTAGAGTTTTACATCACATCACTGCATTAGGGTTTCACATGGCATCACCCTAGATTAGACTTTCACATCACATCACATCACTGCATTAGGGTTTCACACGGCATCACCCTAAATTAGAGTTTCATACATCATTATCTTGAATTAAAGCTCCTTATAACTTTTCCCCAAATTAGGGTTTCATGTGACTTTACCCGAAATTAGGTTTTTTCATTATATTACCCTGAATTGGAATTTCTCATATCATCACCCTAGATTAGGGTTACACCATTACCCTAGATTAGGGTTCCACCTAGCATTGCCCTCAAATAGGGTTAGGGCTCATCAACCTTCTCAATTAGGGTTTCATGATCTCTTTATCAAGTATCATACCCTAATTACATATTTTATTCATGTTGAAAGTGTTGAGGCTTAACCACTACATGATTATTATACATGTATGAATTCCTCTCTCTCTCATACTCTCTAGGATGTTGATTACTTCAAACATGATTAAATTAGATCAACCCTTCATTCAAGTACATACATTTAGGGTTAACATAGTGTATTGAGATATTGCTTCCATAAGCATCAAAGGTTAACCCCTCTAAGGGTACTAATCACCCTAGTACCTTAAAGGTACAACCATTGTAATTATCTTTGATAAACATCATTAACAATCATAGGGTTAATTGATCTTTCATCACATTAGGTCTTCAAATAGTTTTGGTTGCATAGAACCTCCAAACGGTTTTGACCCCTCAACCTCCAAATGGTTTTGAGACCATTTTCCCTCCAAACGGTTTGGAAACCATTTGGGCATCTAACCCTTAAAACCATTTGATCATATGTATATTGAAACCGATTGGACCTATCAACATTTGAAACCAATTGGATAAATCATCATTGAAACTGATTGGGCCTCCAAACGGTTTGAGAACGTTTGATCTCAAACTGTCTGAAGACCATTTGATCCCAAACGGTTTCAAGACCGTTTGGAATCAAACGGTATCAAGACTGTTTGGTCCAAACTACCTTGAAACTGAGAGGATCATCTAGGGTTTCCTTCAACCAATCAATTAGGGTTTTACTTCATTGAATCATTCATCAATTGGACCATTGAGAGTACATCAAATTATAACCCTTGGATCTCCATTCATCCATGACTCCTCTTGACCTCAAACAGTCTTGAGACCATTTGACCTCAAATGCTCTTGGGATCGTTTGCCCTCAAACGGTCTTGAGACCATTTGGTCCATTCCACCTTGAAAATGTTTGAATCAATTTAGGGTTTCTCCAATCAATCGATTAGGGTTTGCAATCAATGAATCATCCATCACTGTAACCATTGTGATTGGATCAATTGGAACCATTTGGGCATCTAACCCTTAAAACCATTTGATCATATGTATATTGAAACCGATTGGACCTATCAACATTTGAAACCGATTGGATAAATCATCATTGAAACTGATTGGGCCTCCAAACAGTTTGAGAACGTTTGATCTCAAACTGTCTGAAGACCATTTGATCCCAAACGGTTTCAAGACCGTTTGGAATCAAACGGTATCAAGACTGTTTGGTCCAAACTACCTTGAAACTGAGAGGATCATCTAGGGTTTCCTTCAACCAATCAATTAGGGTTTTACTTCATTGAATCATTCATCAATTGGACCATTGAGAGTACATCAAATTATAACCCTTGGATCTCCATTCATCCATGACTCCTCTTGACCTCAAACAGTCTTGAGACCATTTGACCTCAAATGCTCTTGAGATCGTTTGCCCTCAAACGGTCTTGAGACCATTTGGTCCATTCCACCTTGAAAATGTTTGAATCAATTTAGGGTTTCTCCAATCAATCGATTAGGGTTTGCAATCAATGAATCATCCATCACTGTAACCATTGTGATTGGATCAATTGGAACCATTGTATCTTCATCCATCCATACCAACAATTGACCCCAAACGGTCTTGAGACCGTTTGACCTTAAACAGTCTTGAGACCGTTTGCCCTTAAACGGTCTTGAGACTGTTTGATCACCAAACGGTCTTGAGACCATTTGGTCATCAAAATTGAAAACCATTTGCTCATGATATTTATTGAGGTGTGTGATAAGATGACATCATCATATTCAAGCTTCAAACCTTCAAAAATTACTGTGATTCTTATGGTGATTTCATCAACTAATCAAAAGAAATTTTCGGAAAGAAGAAAGATTCAACATATGATGAAGAAATGAAATCAATAATAACATTTAAGGGTTCAAGTTATATAACCCACCTTCAAAGTTGAATCCAAGCTTCAAGCTTCACATATTTAATGGTGAATGAAGCTGTCTCAACTTCCCAAGGTTCGTCCTCAAGTATTTGAGTGAAAAGAATAGCTAAAGTTGAAGATTGAATGGAGAAAAGAAGAAAATAAGCATTGAATTTCGATTTCCACCATGAAATCAAGGTTGAAGATGATTAAGGAGCTCACCTACAGGTTGGGACGTCCTCCTGTTGCTCCTAAGATCCCTTGTGTTCGGCCAAAGCAAGGAAAGAAGAGTCAAAATAGCCTTTCATGTGGGTGAAAGAATGGAGTGTATATAAGGGAAATTCAAGAGAGAGAAAGTGTTATAAAAATCCTTTAATTCCTTAAGTTGGTGCCACTTATCCCCCTCTTTTCCTTTCATACGAATCCATCATCCTCCCCTTAAAAATCCTCTTCTTTATCCATGAATTAAAATAAAACAATTAAGCACCTTAATCAATATAATAATAATATCCAAAAATTAGTGGATATTACTTTTTCTTTAACTAATGTGAGTGGGCTCTCCACTCACTTTAGATATTTCGGTGCCATTGAAAGGCAAAAGGACGTCCATACTTATATAAATTCAACCATTACATTTTTGGTTGAAGGGCACTTCCATTAATATATTTATTTTTGCATTAAATTGAATTAGGATTTTAATTATGCTTAAATCTTGATTATTTTAATATCAAGATTCTCTCTCTCCCAAAGAGATTCAAATGAGACACCCCTATAATTTTCTTATCTCTAATTGATACCAAGAAACATTAGGGACTCTCTAAAAATGGTATTTTGCATATTGAACCCTAGGTTTTGGGTAAATTGCACATTACACCAAAACTAGGTTTTAATGCACAAACATTGCTTAATAAGCTCTTTCTTGGTACTCAGGCTTTCACAAGCCATACCTCTACATCATTTTCATTCTTATGATTCTATAACACTTGAGGAACATTTTATCATGTAACATTTGCAAGTTAACCCCTCAACTTGGGTAATTTGCACTTTAGTCCAAAACGGGCAAAACATTGTTTTCAACTTTATTCAAAAAGGACTAAAATTGAAACATAAGTTCCTCTTGAGTCTTAATTACTTTTTAAAAGATAAGAGCAAGCATATAATTATCTTTCTTAAACAAAACATCTAGGGTTAAAGCATAACCCAGGTTAGGGATGTTACACATACACACATATATACATTACAAGTTTACAACTTTTCTTATAGGGTAGTCCCTATGACTTAATTTTGACATTCACACAAACAAAGCAATGTATGTAGGGGAGCACCCCTGCGCGGGGATCCCACTTCCCGGTCAGCGGGAAAAGGTCAAAGGGATGTTGTCCTCACATATTTTGAGGGGAATTGCCCCTAAAATGGTCTATGTAATTTGTCTTTCTCTCACTAAGAAAAGTTATATTTTCTTCACTCAAATGCATTTGCTATAAAAAATCAGATCTGTGGTGTATATGGGTATGATGATGTGCAATTTAATAATTTATCATTCACATCTTATGCAAATGCACAAAATGGTACAACAAATATGATCATAAACATTTTAAGTCATGCTACACCATATATTGAAGTGGCTTTAAGAACACTGTTGGAAAATGGAGGTGAGAAACACAATAGAACAACAAAAGTTCTCATATCCTCAGGAGCAAGTATTGTCAACAATAATGTATGAGGAAGGAGAGAGCACGTGATGTACCTTGTCGCGGAACAAGTCCAACGATGTTCTTATGCGGGGATGAATATTCTCCTAATACAATTATATGTCACATGTGTCTCTAGGTCATCCACATGGATGGCTAGAACTCCACATTGCACTACTGAGTTGATAGGAAAGGACCATCCTTTTGTTTGGCAACATCTATCATTTCTGTAACACTCCACTTTTCACAATATAAATAAATCACGGAGCGGAAGCACTTTACTCAAAGGGGTGTCACAAGATGCTATTCTTTACAATTTAAAGGAAATAAAACACTTTGCATTGATTTAAAACGGATTCATACATAGTCTGGAAAAAGAAAAATCTACATCAAGTTCATCTAATCTACTTTGATAACAAGATTATACATAATGTGAAAGATATCTAAACTTTGGATCAACTTGGTAAAAGGCACCCCACTAGGTCTTTTCTTCTTGAATATTCCTTGAGCTATTCCTTGCGTGTCAAAAAGTTTCTTTCTCCTAAGCTTGCTCCTTATCTATGGACATCACACCCCCAACCATGCATAAAACCAATGGTAAGTGGAATTGAACATATTATAATTTAAAGGAAGCATGTAAACTAATAGACATTTGAACATTGAACATTAAAAAGGGACACAATTTCTTTTCAATTACTTCTTTTATCATGACTTATATAAGAATCATCTTCTCTTATGCACCAAAATGCCTTTTGGATTGCACCGGAGTGTCACTTCTCTTATGTACCGAAGTGCTTCTTAATTTTGCTCTGAGGAGCCTCTTGATATAGGATCTTATATAAGTTATCTTTTAACATTATCTTTCTCTTAAAACTCTTAACTTTCTCTTAAATTTCTCTTAAATCTTAATATTGTCTTTACTCTTATTATGGATGAAGATGTTACCATAATATGGACAATAAAAATATAACATTCAATTCATCACAAGCTCATTGAGTTTAAGTAATTGAAATAGATAACCCATTCATAACATTCATTGCATACATACATACATACATACATACATACGCCGACAAGTAGTGGCTCAAGTGGTCAAGCACGGTGTCCCCTAACAAAGGGACTCGGGTTCGAATCCCAGTTGCCGCCTTGATTTACCACCCTCCCGGGCGTTCGGCCTCAGCCACGGGCGTGAGAGAGGGGGAGAGAATGCCTCTCTTAATCCCATACATACATACATACATAAAAGCAAATATTTTTTTTGGTCAGTGAAAAATCTGTTGCTATTAAACCAAAACATTAGGTACAAAGTGCCTCAGAAATAACAAAGAGGAGCTATGTGACTCCACGCAGGGAGAAGCACATCAGCTCCAAAACAAAGGAAACCCCATAGAACATACCCTAAGAGCTAGGAGAGATACTCATAGAAAGTACAAACATTTGAGAGGAATAAGGAAGATCACGAGGAAGCATATAAGTACACCCACAAAGAAATCCCAGAGAAAACCCTTACTGCCCCTCTAGGGCTTAAACTCCTATAAGGATCCGACCCTGCATCTTGAAACATCAGGACTCGGGAAGCCTAAGGAAACAAAAGGGTAGATTGATCTGCCACACCAACCATCCTCCCTGGAAAGAACATGATCTACCACCTCATGTTGCAGCTCCATCTAAAAGGGTACTAATCAAACGAGCACTGCAGTGTTTTCAGAACCCAAATTATCAATAAATGGCTTCCATCAGAAAGAAAGAATACTGACAGTATGCACACCCACAAAGAGTATCTACCCTTCTGATATCGACCATCACATCAAACATAGATAGACCATGAAGAAGATTCATCCAACAAAGACGGCAGTCTGATCAGAAACCAGAACAAACACCGAGAAGGTCAGAGAGATCTCATATAGACTCCGAGAAGCCAATCATAGGGATCTCTTCATTCCCATTCCTCTCGTGTTTCTTCTTTTTCTTCTTGGATCTCGGCTCCATATTCACACTGAAGTCATCCGATAGCTCATGATCATGATCATAAGAACTCACCGAAGAGCCTTCGTCTGATTTCCAAATGGGCCTTTGATGAAATTCCAAGGAGATACCTGTGTCTTGGACAAGCTGCTTCAGACATGAGGGTGTAGCAGCCGGCTTAGATAGGGATAGTTCCCAGTCCAAGTTAATTTCTCCCTCAAGATCTGTAGAAAAGCTACTCTTCATCTCCGGTTCTTCAGTCCTGCAGGTTCTATCGTCTACCTTATGTTCCGATCCCAGATTAGCTCCGCGATCGTCCTCACAGTGGGGGGGGATTCATCCTGGCAGAACGTTGAACATTTTGATGGTTGACAAGCTTCCCGGACCTAAGCTGAAGCTGGATGATCATCGGTTTGCTCCCTGCACCCTCAGGGCACGAAGGTTGACGATGACCGAACTGGCGACAGCCGGAACAGACCTGAGGCTTCGCCATGTAGCTCACCTTTAGATTTCTGGTCTTCCCGTCCACTCTCACCTTTGCCATCTTCTGAAACCCAATTTGCACGGCGAGTTCCACACAAACAGTGGCGTCACTTAGACAATGAACAGAGAGACTTGTGTCCTCTAGGTCGAGTGGGGTTCCGACTAGGCTAGCTATGCCACTGAGCCGTCTTGAAGTCCAGTGAACTCCTGGATTTTTGATTCGGATCCATACTGGGAGCTTGGAGAAGGATAGAGGCTGGAGAAGGGACCCAGGTTCCCATTCCTGGACGATGGTTAGCGAACCATCCATCATCCATGGTGCCTCGCTTAGGATTCTTCTCCTTTCCCTCGCCATAGGCAGCTTCACCACGAATCCCTCAGTTTCTTCCGCAATAATGTCGAAAACATCACTGGGCCTCCACTGACGACGAATCCACCCATGGAGTTGACTTCGGAAGGGCTTTCTCCCTGTGAATCTGATCGAGACGAATTCCTCCCAAGACGGGAGTGGCTCATCCTCACTCGAGATGGAGAAGGTCTTCACACCTTCGATGACTTCTGGCTCGATGTAGGTGACTGGGGTGATGACCTCGTAGGGTAGCCCCGGCCGGCTGACTGACAACCAATCAGGCACCTTGGACCCTTCGGGGAGACCCGCACCTTCACCTTCCTTCGGCGCCTGAGTCAGGGGGTTTGAAGAGGCCACAAGTTTCGTTGAGGAAGAAGCCGCTTCTGGACTGCCGCTTCCATCCTTGGATGCTGGGATCCCCTTCGCTCCCTCGGCCGCGCTTGAGCTTTCAGGAGGAGCCGATTCCGGCTCAGTAGTTTGGATTCTCGCCTCCAAGGTAGCGCCACCCCTAGGGTTTCCTCCTCTCCCTCGACCTCTCCCACCCCTTCCGCTTCTCCGCCCCATCTTTCAAAACTGAAGGTGAAATGTATCACATAAAAGCAAATATTACTTATGTTCAATTAGTAAGGACCACTTACCTCTCTTTTAGAGATGGTCTTATTTCTCCTCTTAGGTTTGACGAAGTCCTAGATACGATCTTGGATTGATTTAAATCTTGATTACTCTAACATTAATTAATAATTACCATCAACTTGATTTCTAAGGTTTGTCCATTATTCATGAATTAGCCTACTTTTTGCACTGGGTTTAGAATTAGGCATTAAAAACATTTTATATGGATTCTACATCTTTTTTTGATCAATCTGGTATATAATTTTGTAATATTTCAATACTTCTAGTAATTATTGTGTATTGAATAAGATTGTTACCTTAGTTGGAATTATTTAGATTGTTAGATATGCATCAGAAGATCATATTCGACCGACGGATTACCCGCAGGCTGGTTGGATACGACCTGCACAGCCCTTCCCTGAACTTGGCCTAGATGCTCTATGGCTGAGGGAGTGCGGCCCACCCTGGCTCGCCCCTCTTCTCGCTGGGCGTAGGACTTCCGTAGGCGCCACACTATGTTTTTTTTCCGGAAGAACAGAATGCCGGCCCCTTGGACCTCCGGTACCCCGCCACCATGGTAACATGTGCATGGTGATCATGATAGGGATGATGATGGTGAAAAACTTAAAAATGTTGTTTGTTACATGGTTATAGTGATGAGGAGGAGAATTTTTTTTTATAAAAAACACCCTACACAAGTAAGAATCATATTTATTAGAAGATTTTTTTTGCACATTTGTCTAAACAAGTAGTGAAGTTTTGAAAGAAACTTCTTTTACCGTGGTTTACCACGATTCACTATACTTTTTTATGGGAAAAAAATAGATCAGAATTCACCACGGATTCATCATAATTCCTATCACCATGGCAAACAAACAACATTTTTATTTCACCAGCATTCCCTATCACCATGATTCACCGCTAACAAACGCAACCTTAGAGATTCTAACCGAAACTAAAAACACCGCCCATGTGGATCATAGGTGCTTCTGGTCAGTCGGAAAAAGTGCCCAAGCCTTCGTCTCCCGTCACAGCGCCCAGACAGGTTTTCGTCCCCGACCACCCTCCCTGTGACCGATTGTTATCTCTATCACCATAACTGTTGCCTGTTACAGGTCAGATTGGGCTCCCTATTGTGCTCTCTATGGTCATCATGTAAGAACGAAGCTTCTTCTTTCGTAGTCCTCTTCATGTGAAAAAATAAAGCCATCATGCATTCATGCCTCTCCGACGAGGCATGCTTATCTCTCTACGCTCTTGTTCTATCTTTCTCGTACTCTCACATAGTTTCACGAACATCACTCCTTGCGATAATCTATTTTTTATAGGCCAAAAGTCCATTGTTTCTCCCCCCAATACGCAGTCCCAATTGATAGTCCATTGTGGTCACGTTGTGCGGTTCATCTAGGATTAGAAAGTTGCTTCTTTGAGATCGCAACCGAAAAGGTGGTAGATATATTATAATCGTGAATTCGAGATGGAGTAAGAGATCTTTCTTGCTTATGGGTTTTCAAAAGGAGGGGAACTTTCTCCTTCCGTTTTTGTCCTTTGTGAGTAGGGAAACAAAGCTTCCATCTTTTATTTGTATTTAACTTAACTAATCCCAAAACAACATCCTTTTTATTAGACCATCATTCAACTAATGTTTTGACCGCCCTAAATATGTTAGGAACCAATTTCCATCTATAATCTTACCTTGTTTTCAAATCTAGCCAATGTGGGACATCTAATTAATATCAAATTTTAGAACATTATTTTATCTTATGTACTTTGTATAGAAAATAAAATCTATAGGGACTAATTTATTCCCACATCTTTTTTTTGTGAAATTCCCAAAATACCGCTAATCTGATTATTGTAATCACATTGGTTTTACAGTCTAAAATATCAAACTGGATGACCATATCAACTAAAAACTTTACCAAACTTTAACCATGATCACATCATATCTTAAACAATAACACAAAAACCATCATGTCTAACAAATCATAGTTCAACCTCAAAATTGGTTGAGTTGCACAAAAATTTCTCTTTTGCATATTATTTTCTTCTTTTATATGAATATCACCGAAATTGGATTGCACAAGTTGTTCAACATATCAATCATTTAAAAATTTTAGTTGGATCCAAGCTTGCATCATAAATTGATAAATTTACATATTCAACTATAGTTAGATCATTAGGTCCATTAGTTAACCTTCATTAGGAATAATCACATTAAATTTAAATTTATTAAAAAAAAATTGGATGTTACAATTCTACCCACCTTAAATAAATTTCATCCTCGAAATTTTATCAGACCACCCACCTTAGGTTTTTACTTATCCCTTACTTAGTGTAGCATCTTTTCCCCCAAATTCATTATATTTCATATTATTTCATATTAAATCATGGGTTTCTTCTTTAAACTCTACTTAGGGTATATAGAAGTCAATCTTTTCACTACCTATCTTTGACTTAGAGATGACTTTCTAACATTAGGACTAGATGACTACCTATTTTTGGTCTTTTGTATTACCTATCTTTTTGACATCCCCATGTACATGTTGATCAGGCACAAATCCAACGACATGAGATCTTATTATGGTACCCTTCACCAACCTAATAGTACACATGTCCCATATCACACGTACTATTATGAAGGAGAAAGATGCACAATAAGTCATATACTTATGTCATCCCTCTACATTCCTAACATGGTGTGCACCAACCACTGAGATAAGAGAGGTATGACACTAGGTAAGATTAGGTCAATACCTAAGATCTAAAGTAGATATACATCTATTCCTAATATATATTTCTACTCTAAGATGAAAACTCTTGGTATCTTAGGATTTGTTACTCTTCCTTGGAGTCCTTTCTATACCTTAATATCATGTCATCGTTCTAGGGTGACTATATGAATCATATTTGCCTAGTGGCCATTTACCAAATTGCTCTGATACCATATTATAAGACCCCACTTTTCACAACATAAATAAGTCACAGATCAAAAATACTTTACTTAAGGGGGTGTTATAAGATGCTATTCTTTGCAATTTAAAGTAAATGAAACACTTTGCATTGATTTAAAACTAATTCATACATAATTCTGGTAAAAGAAAAATCTACATCAAGTTCATCTAATCTACTTCGATAACAAGATTATACATAATGTGAAATATATCTAAACTTTGGATCGACTTGGTGAAAGGCACCCCACTAGGTGTTTTCTTCTTGAAGATTCCTTGAGCTATTCCTTACGCGCCAAAAAGCTTCTTCCTCCTAAGCTTGCGCCTTACCTGTGGGCATCACGCCTCCAACCATGTATAAAACTAATAGTAAGAGGAATTGAACATATTATAAATTTAAAGGAAGCATGTAAATTGAAAATAGACATTTGAACATTAAACATTAAAAAGGGACACAATTTCTTTTCAATTACTTCTTTTATCTTGACTTATATAAGAATCCTCTTCTCTTATGCAACAAAGTGCCTCTTCTCTTATGCACCGAAGTGCCTCTTGGATTGCACCGTAGTGCCTATTCTCTTATGCACCAAAGTGTCTCTTAGATTTGCTCCGAGGAGCCTCTTGATGAGGATCTTATATAAGTTATCTTTTAACATTATCTTTCTCTTAAAACTCTTAACAATCTATTAAATTTCTCTTAAATCTTGATATTGACTTTACTCTTACTGTGGATGAAGATGATACCATAATATGGACAGTAAAAACATAACATTCAATTCGTCACAAGTTCATTGACTTTGAGCAAATGAAATAGATAACACATACATAACATTCATTGCATACATACATACATATATACATACATACATACATAAAAGCAAACATTACTTATGTTCAATTAGTATGGACCACTTACCTCTCTCTTAGAGAATATCTTATTTCTCCTCTTAGGTTTGATGAAGTCCTAGATACGATCTTGGATTGATTTAAATCTTGATTACCCTATTAGAATGATTAACATTAATTAATAATTACTATCAACTTGATTTCTAAGGTTTGCCCATTATTCATGAATTAGCCTACTTTTCGCACTGGGTTCAGAATTAGTATTAAAAACATTTTATATGAATTCTACATCTTTTTCTAATCAATCTGGTATATAATATTGTAATATTTCAATACTTTTATACTAATTATTGCGTATTGAATAAGATTTTTACATTAGTTCGGATTATCTAGATTGTTGGATATGCATCAGAAGATCCTATTCGACCCACGACTTCCCTGTAGGCTGGTTGGACACGACCTGCTCAGCCCTTCCCTGAACTTGGCCTAGATGCTATGTGGCTGAGGGAGTGCGGCCCACCCTGACTCGCCCCTCTTCTCGCTGGGCGTAGGACTTCCGCAGGAGCCTCACTACTCTGTTTTTTTTGGAAGAACAGAACGCCGTTCGCTTGGACCTCGGGCACCCCGCCACCATGGTGAAGGGGGGGCATCAGAAGCTTTAGAGATTCTAACCAAAACCAAAAACACCGCTCATGTGCAGGATCATAGGTGCTTCTCGTCATCCGGAGAAAGTGCCCAAGCTCCCCTGTCACAACGCCCAGACATGTCCTCGTCCATGACCACCCTCCCTTTGAGTAAGAGATCTTTCTTGCTCATGGGTTTCCAAATGGAGGGGAACTTTCTCCTTCCTTTGTGAGTAGGGAAACAAAGCTTCCACCTTTTATTTGTATTTAACTTCACTAATCCCAAAACAACAGCCTTTTTATTAGGCCATCATTCAACTAATGTTTTGACCGCTCCAAATATGTTAGGAACCGAATTTCCCTCTACAATCTTACCTTGTTTTCAAATCTCACCAGCGTGGGACATCTAATTAATATCAAATTTTAGAACATTATTTTATGTTATTTTACTTCGTATAGAAAATAAAAATCTATTGGGGCTAATTTATTCCCACATCTTTTTTTTGTGAAATTCCCAAAATACCACTAAACTAATGATTGTAATCATATTGGTTTTACAGTCTAAATTATCAAAATGGATGGCCATATCAACTAAAAACTTTACCAAACTTTAATCATGATCACATCATATCTTAAACAATAACACAAAAATCATAAAGTCTGAAAAAAAATTATAGTTCAACTTCAAAATTGGTTGAGTTGCAAAAAAATTTCTCTTTTGCGTATTATTTTCTTCTTTTATATGAATATCACCGAAATTGGATAGCACAAGTTGCTCAACATATCAATCAACTAAAAATTTTAGTTGGATCCAAGCTTGCATCATAAATTGATAAATTTACATATTCAACTATAGTTAGATCATTAGGTCCATTAGTTAACCTTCATTAGGAATAATCACATTAAAATTTAAATTTATTAAAAAAAACGGGATGTTACAGTTTCACTCATTCTCCTTATCTCTCTCCCCCTTGTGGATAATGACACCTATGGTTCACATGTCAAAGCATGTAACTAGAACCCCGATCATCATGCTCCTTTAAACATGGGAGGTAGAGAGTAGGGTTTCTAAAAGAAACTAAGAAATGTAAAGCCAATGGCTATGTTTAAGCAGTTGTTCATGAACATGCCTATGCCAGTCCATCAACCGGCTAGTCTAGTGAATCCACTGGTCAAGGTCCACCAGATTGACTATCCAATCAATCAAGAGGACTTTCCATCAAGCATATGGTATGATCTTGTCTAGTTGATCATCTGAACTTTCAATCAACCGTCTATGTTAATCTTAGGCCAATTGATTGATTCATCACATGAGTCAATTGTTTGACATCTAGTTAATCAACTAGACCAATTGTTTGGACTTTCAGATGGTCTATGATTGTTCTAACTGATTACCTAAACTTTTTGGTAATGAGTTTTACTTATATACACAATTATACTCCTCCTCAATGGGCATCCTATGAATGCTACCCTATAGGATCCACACTACATTGGTAGTGATGTATCCAATACATATCATGACTTCACAACAAATGAGTGATATCTAGCAATACATCATCACCACCCAAGTATTAGATAAGTTGGGGAGAAACTTTGATTTGTTCATGACCAGTTTTATCGTGATTGTATAACCCCATTGTCTTTGGTATCTAGATTGAGTCTGAGGCATGGAATCATCATCCTATTAATGTTCAATCTTTGTTCCTTGAAAAAAATGTAGACTATTTGAGATACACATGAGCTAAATATTAAACATTAGCCCAAAGGATAATTCCTATGGATTTCATAGTCTCACTCATCATGTGGTCAGGATATCACTCCAATTAGAGGGAAAAATTCCATATACATCACTGAAATAATCCACGTGTGTCATAGTACATCCAATCATTACTTATATGGAAACCCTTTTTTGTAAAGTCAGACTGAGTAGTGTTGAAGTACACTAAACACCGTGTGATCATCATAGTGACTTTAGGATTTAAGGACCACAATCACCACTGTCATAGTGACATATGATTATGACTGTCCTTGTTGGCTTCTATGTATCATGGTCAAGGTGGGTTTGTCTGGTACACTTGTTCATTTACAAAAACTATGTGTTTCACTTGATATCAAATATCATGGCCAATCAACTTAGTCATTAGTCAACAAACATACTAGTCTTATGTATAATTGTCATACTAAATTCAATAGTAATGTCTGACTAGGGACTTATATGAGAATGAACACTCATAGCATACACACGACTCATGATTAGGTCCTCAATACCAAATCACTTGTCATTGAGTGATATATTTGTAGGGCATTATTGTGTTTAATAATTATATCATACTAAAGTAAACATAATAAATAAAATTTGCCTTTAATATTAATCAAATTAAGCACACAATATCCTAGTACAACCATCATAAGACTAGCTCTTAGGCATACAACCAACAAACACATTATCCCAATAACTCTACATATTAGACACCCAATGTCTCAAAATGATCCTCCAAATGGTTTTTATAATAAAAATTCTAGACCCAATTTAAAAGCATAGACCATTACTCACACTTCTTATATGACACATTATTATTTAAAAAAATCTAAGATTTGAAATTTCATTAACATAAAAGCTTACATTGTGTCTTTCAAAACCTTTAGATTTTAACACTTATATACTCCATATCCTTCTTACTTAGCTTTGTCAGCCCTCAAGCATAATTGGATACATACATTCTCTCACATACTTTGGTGCACCCTAAATTTCTTTCAAATGGAATATATATGTCCTCCACTACAACTCACTCCCTACCCAAAATATTGGAACCATATAATCAAAACCTTTAAAAAATTTAGGCCAGTCTTTTCTTATCTCTACTTGGACAAGGAATTCTTATCAATGTCGTCCTAATACAATTTCCCTCCTATGTCATCGGTTGCATGCCTCTACCTTAAAAAAATAAGCAAAACTACCATAAAAGTTAGATGATACTTCTTATACGTGTTGGTATGTATGCCCTGAGAGCCAATCATGGGATAATTGGTGGGATACATTAAGATTGATTTGATATACATCAAAGGCAAGCTTCCAATTCTTTCTGGTTCAGTCATATGAGATAATGATAGAACAGATTGAATGTCTAGAGAATGACAGTACTCAACGACGTATGCTTTCAGGTTAAGGACCTGAACGACGAGATCATACGAATGATAAGAGTTTGTACATTCTTATCATGTCCCTAGTCAAATGTCATTGTGGAAGGTAGATAGGCAACAATGACACACAAGACTAGATTTTGGTGTTGGTTGATGACATAATCTCATTAGTCATGATATGGAGATATCAAACCAAACACATAAGTACTTGTTAGAGAACAAGTGTACCAGACAGACCCATCATGAGTTTGACACATGGAACCATGACATGGTATTCACAATTAGTTCTCACAGTGATGGTGGTGAGTGTGATTCTTTGACATGAAATCACTACACTCAACACATGAAGTTGGGTACACTTTGACATCATCAAACACAATCCTAAAACATGGGTTGTTATAAAGGTGATGATTGGGTGGCTTTGACACATGGGGCTTTTGAGGGGTGAGTGATAGATATGGGATTTGTCCCTCCTGAGGGAGTTTGATATCCATGGCCACTTGATGAGTAGGATTGAGATAGGCATGCGCACACATGTGTGAATCAGTATGTGATATTGATGTCACACATATCTCCTCCAATCTACTCAGAGATCAAGAAAGTGAATGAACGTTGACAGGATGACTGTTCCATGCCTTGAGTTCATTCAGGATATTAGTGACAAAGGAATTATACATTCAATGTAACACCATTCACGGATTGTAGGATTGAAAGTTGTTCTCCAACTTTCTATTTCACTTGGGTAGCACTGATGTGCGACTAGGCACCGCTCTTTTCTTGTGAAGTTATAAGTGTTATGGACTTTCACTGCCAACGTAAAATGGGTATGCAGGGTCACACACATAGGATTCAACCTGGAAGAGGAGTTTATCCATAAACGATGTTTAGATTGATTACTAAAGGAGTTTAGTAGTTCAATTAAACACTTAATTAATTGATAGCTCAAAATCATAGTGTTCAAGGTGTTGGACTAGATGATTAAGAGTATCGGATTGATTGGAATTGCAATTGACTGATTTGCACAGTCTACTGACCCAACCGATCGGCTCATAGGGTTGAACCGATCGGCTCAGGTTGATGAACCGATCGGCTAGAAGTGGTGAGTCGATTGGCTCATGTGTCAATGAAACGATCGACTCAATTGTTGAACCGGTCAATTCATGTGACCAACCGAGATCATTTGGAAAGTCAGAAGACTCTTTTTGCAAATACATATTTGTTTCACTTGTAGAAATTTGATTTGGACAAGGAATAATATTTGATTAGTTGGAAACAAACATGGAAAGTCAATTTGAGTTGGACCAGGACCATGAACTGATCGACTCATGCTTGAACCGATCGGCTCAGGTACCCCAACCGATCGGTTCAGGTATGAACCGATCGACTTAGGTCCCCAACCGATCAGTTCATGCTTGAAATGATTAGTTCAGCTGGCGCAGTTGGTTGTTTTGTGGAAAATCTTGAATCCTTCTACTTCTGCTTTAATCCCACATTGCCTGGGGTAGGAAACCATGTCCCATGACCCTCCTATGAATATATGGGTATTGGGGGCTTCTCAAGTACAACTCAAAACACCAATTGCTTTGCAAAGTTGTCATTCTCTTTGGTTGTGGTAACTGAGAGAGCCCGAGCAGGTGCTACCCGATAAGGGAGGCATAACAAGGGAAAGACAAATGCAGAAAAGTGACTGGTTGCGTGAGAGTGTGTCGATGACTAGTACACCGACAGGAGGGTACGACTCCTTCCGGTGCCTTGTGCAACAAGGCGATCGGAGTTCCAGGTGGTCCATGTGGACTACTACAAAGGCGAGAGATTTTTGCTGCTCAGAGGATAGCTATCAATCCTGACAGTCCCGGTGAAGCCAGGAGCTGCACAGACACCATCTAAGATCGGAGGTGAAGACCACGCAAGCCGTGAGGTAACATCGTCGAGCAAGCCTCGGGATAAGGTATGTCTCTACAAACCATCCTTCCTACTGTATAGACGTTGACGTGATTCCTTTATACTGGGTTCAGGGAGAAGAAATTTTTTTGTTTCCGCTTCCTTCTCTGTCTCCCCTAAAACCCAATAGTGGTATTAGAGCCACGTCAACTGCTCTATACATTAGGATTATCAGTATGATTGATTTTGATTTATTGCCTTTATTTATTGCATACGATGCGAATAAAATTAGCTTTATACATGTCCAATCCTAAATCCACAAAACCCAATATACATATATGTTATGTAATATAAATGCACTCAATAGACATCACCCTTAAATGAGTTTTATAGTGGATGTATAGCGTGGTTATGGCCAATAAACCCTATGTATGTGTGCTTGGTTGAATATGGTTGCTTGCATCTCGGTTTGTGCACCGATTCCCTACCTCCTTATTCCTGATCTAACTCAAGATAACTCGAGATTTCTTTCCTACCTTTGCTCCCCCTGAATGTAACTCAGAGTTTCCCAATTTAAATGTAAATAGAATATAGCTTTTTATATTTTCTGTTATGTCAAAGAATGAAGGACAATCTGACGACAACTGAGATGATCATTTCAATGCGTGAACCGATCGGTTGGCGATTCAGACGACTGACTCGAGGAGTGAGACAAGCGGGTGGCGACCTGAGGAGATGTGCGATGACCAGTGAACCGATCGGCTGGAGGCACCAGTCAATCAGCTGGTGGCACCCAACCGACCGGCCTGATGGCAAGCCGATCAATCATAGAGATGAGTTGATCAAACCTAGAATGACAAACCACATAGTTCATCTTATACAGGTTGCATGTGATGTGGACTTAGATGACCATGATTCCTCTTGGCTCGAGGAATCACATTAGGATGGCCATAATCATCGCTTTTATTGTTTCACATATTTTCTGTGGGATATAGCATGTATATGATATGTACTATGTATTGTGGTGATTGGATATGTATATGTACCTATAAAAACCAAATACCTCATTTAAATATTAAGTCTTACATGCCTTCCATTAGCGGCAAACATGAAAAACTTGATCGACCAATCGTAGGTTACGCCAAAGCATGGTGCGTTGTCCATCTTACGGAAGTGTGAAGGGTAGACATGTAGGATATGCCAAAGTAGGATGCATGTTTACTATGTCAGCTTTTGGGTTAGACTTAACTGGTGATTCTTAGAGCGTCTAATCCCAGAGGCATGGGATGAATGGCAAGGAGTTGCACATGTCATATATCCAAGAGTTGCATATGATGCAATTGGCATAATGGCCTACCTAAATAGTCAAGTTGTGGGCAATCAGCTAAAGCTGACTCATGACTTGATGAAATACGGATCTTGACCCACTAGAAGATTGTACGCTATAATCTTCTGAATTGATGGTGAGGACTATCAATTTGAACAAAATAGTGGGATCGATAATTAATTAGTCCTAATTATATCGTCAACCTTTCAAATCAATCAAATAAGTCAAAATTGAGTTTTGGAATAAATTGCACATTTTCCTTTTGTAGTACAAATGACAACAAACAACAATCACTTTTCGTTGCGATCGGTCCTTGAAAAGGAAAAGCTGAATGAGACTAACTTCCACGACTGGTTTAGGACATTGAGAATTGTTCTCACTCAAGAGCAAAAGCTCTATGTCCTGGATACTCCAGCTCCAGAGGAACCTGCTCCTACCACACCAAAGGAAGAAAGGGATGCTTATAAAAAGCATTTTGAAGATGCCATTGATGCAAAGTGCTTGATGTTGTGCTCCATGAACCATGAGTTGCAGAGACAACATGAGAACATGGGTGTCATTGAGATGATTCAACATCTCAAGAACATGTATGAAGATTAAGAACGACAAGAGAGATATGATGTCTCTAGGGCGCTGTTCAAGTGTGTCATGACAGAAGGAGATCCAGTTGGTCCTCACACACTCAAAATGATTGGGTATGTGGAGAATCTGACAAGACTGGGATTTCCCCTGAGTCAAGAGTTGGCTACTGACGTGATACTACAATCGTTGCCAGAATCCTACAGTCAGTTTGTGATGAACTACAACATGAACAACTTTGACAAGCCATTGACAGAGTTGTTGGGCATGTTGAGGACAGCCGAGACACAGATGAAGAAGGACAAGCCTAAGTTTGTGATGATGATCAGAAACAATAAAGGCAAGTCCAAACGTAAGGGCAAGGGTAAGGCTAAGAAAGGTTCTGATGCTAGCCAGCAACCCAAGTCATCTTCAACTCTCAAGGCCAAGGGAGGTGTGACCAAGAGAGGCAATTGCCACCATTGTCAAAAGCCAGGACATTGGAAAAGGAATTGTCCACTATATTTGGAAGAACTAAAGAAGAAGGAGGCGACATACGTCTTCACCTGAAGGTGTCATGAAATAAACTTGTAACACTTTTTGAGGTATACAATACTAATATATAAAGTGTAAAGCACCCAATAAATGGGGCAAGTGTTGCCGCCATAGATAGGAGTACTTTAGTTTATTTTCAGCCTTGAAGTCATGTAATAGAGTTATGAACTGCTATTTCATATTTGCCAATGGATAGAAACACCTTATTCTTGCATATTGTATGACAATAATGACAATTAATAAAGTTGATGTTTCCTTGTGGCAATGCCTTGTTTATCTTGTGGTACTTGGTATGCATAAGATAAAATGATACCTAAAAGTTACTGATAACTCAAACAATCAAATTAACATAAGCCATGAGAAATTCATTTATAGTTTCCATATGATGGATAAATCTACATTTGCTTCTCAACAAATGACCTGGTTTGATCCTAACTTTATTTACTTTGTTCTCCTGCATTGGTTTATTCTACATTTTCTTATATGGATCAGCCTAAACTGTTAACTTAATTGCACCTGTCGCTATTGCATGTAACAACTTAATTCAACATTAACTACAATCTTAAAGAAATCAATATCTGTCGTTAGTTAACTATGGCCGGTTCTGGCATGAAAATTGATACGTCTAATATGCCTAAAAAATTTACTGGAACTTATTTTGCTTGTTGGCAAAGTAGGATGCAAATCTGACTTAACATGGTAGGATTTGATCAATATTTAGAAGAAGATGAACCCAAAGTTGATGAAACTATTTCTGATAATGCTAATTTAATTGCAACCTGGAAGAAAGGTGACAAAATGTGCCGGGAGTTGATTTTGTGTGCATTAAACAACAAACTGTATGACTCATACTCTAAGCGGCATGTTACTATGTCTAAGATTTTGTAGAAAGCATTAGAAAAGAAATACAATACTGAGAATTAGGGAACTAAATAATATTGTGTTGCGAAATTTCTTAAGTTTCATATGTGTGAGGGTAAATCTATTTCTGATCAAACACACAGTTTTCAACTTTTGGCGCAAGAGCTTGCTGATGCGGGCATGGTACTTCCTGAAAAATTTGTTGCTATGTCAATCATTGAGAAGTTCTCAAAATCTTGGGAGTTGTTTGGCATGACTCTTAAGCACCACAAAGGAGACACGTCAATAAATGATCTCATGATGGATATCAACATTCAGGAAGAGCATCTGAAAGAGAAGACTATCAAAGTACCAACTGATGTTAATGCGACTGTTAATTTTACTACTGCTAAGAATAAGGATAAGAAATCTAAGAATTCACTTAAACCTAAGGCCAAGATCCAGAAGAAATTGAAGAACAAACCTTGTTGTACTTGTGGATAGGTTGGCCACTGGAACAAGGATTGTCCTTCAAAGAAGGCTAAGAAAGTTGCCGCATATGCAACTGAGGAGGCTATGGACAACATGATGACTGCATCCTTGAACCTCAATGATGGGTATGTTTCTATAAAACCTGAATTTCTTTCTATTTTTGAACCACTATATTGGATTATAGACACTGGGGCTAATGTGCATATGTGTACTGACAAGTCCCTGTTTGTGTCTTATCAGGCTTCTAAAGGTCGATTCGATCCATGACTTTGGGTGACTCCAGCGCTATAGAAGTCAAAGGTGAAGGACGGATGGACATGAAGTTTCATTCGGAAAAGGTTTTGATGCTTCATAGAGTCAGACATGTTCCATCAATACGACATAATATTCTTAGTGATGCAATTTTAGTTAGAGATGGTTTTAGAATAGATTGTAAATATAATAAAGATATTATTACTCACCTTCGAGATTCTTTATTTTTTGACAAGGGGTATCTTTGTGATATGGATAACTTGTTTAAGATTCTTGTAGAACCTGTTTCAAATTCCATTCTAAATTTGAATGACAATAGTTCTTTATGCTTGAATCTTGTATCATCTGATGTTTGGCATGCGCGTTTGGGACATGTGAATCTTGGCTCAATGAAACACATGATGAATCTAAATTTAATCCCTAAATATGAAATTAGCACAATAAATATGAAATATGTGTGCAAGCTAAATTACCTAGGAAACCTTTTCATTCTGTGAATAGAAAATTGGAAATATTGGATTTAGTGCATACAGATATATGTGAATTCAATGGTATTGCTATAAGGGATCAAAAATGTTATTTTATAACTTTTATTGACGATGCTAGTAGATAATGTTATGTATTTTTGCTTAGAAGTAAAGATGAGGCATTGGATAAATTTAAAATTTATAAGAAAGAAGTTGAAACTGAAACCGGCAAAGTTCTTAAACGATTAAAGTCTGATAGGGGAGGAGAGTATACCTCGAATTTATTTTTGTAATTTTGCCAATTACATGGTATAGTTAATGAGGTTACTTCTCCATATTCACCACAATCTAATGGGATAACTGAACATAAAACTGAACCCTTATAGATATGGTAAATTCTTTACTCCAAACCTCAGGTCTACCAAACTTCATGTGGGGGGAAGCTTTGAATACGGCTTGCCATTTTCCGAATAGAGTTCCCCACAAACATGTAGAGAGTAGTTTGTTTGAGTTATGGAGAGGAAGAAAACCAAGTCTCAAATACCTTCGAGTGTGAGGGTGCCTTTCTAAGGTACTTGTCCCTGAACGCAAAAGAAAGAAATTGGGACCGAAAATGGTTGATGCCATATTCTTGGGGTATGTAGAGACAAGTTATGCCTACAAATTCTTGATTGTAAAATCTGATATCTCTGGCATTGAGGTCAATAGAATTGTAGAATTACATGATGCTAAATTCTTTGAGGATGTGTTTCCCATGAAATCTGGTGTGCCCAATGAAGTATCTCAAGAGAATTCATTCACCACATGTTCCATTCCCAAGAACGTGAAGAGGATAACGAATGTGGGGGGCAACTCAGAACAAGCTATTTCTGAATCTGATGATTATTAAGAAATAGTTGAACCAAGGAGAAGTAAACAGTTTAGGACATCCAAGGACTTTGGAAGTGAGTTTCTCACTTACAATGTTGAGGATGATCTTGTAACTTTCAAACAAGCTATGGAATCTCCAGAAGCTAAGTTTTGAAAAGAAGCCATTAATGATGAAATCCAATCAATTCTCTTGAATGGAAATTGGGAATTGGTGGATTTGCCTCCTGGTTATTCTGTAGTTGATTGCAAATGGATCTTTAAGAAGAAACTTAATGCAGATGGGACAATCAATAAGTATAAGGTTAGGTTAGTTGCTAAGGGTTACACACAGAGGGAAGGAATAGATTATTTTGATACCTATTCTCCTATTTCCCGTATGACCACAATCTGAGTGCTTATAGCATTGGATTTCATTTATAATCTCTGTATCCATCAAATGGATGTGAAGACCACATTCTTACATGGTGATCTTCAGGAAGAGATATATATGGAACAACCTGAGGGATTTGTGAGTCGTGGGAATGAGTCCAAAGTGTGTAAACTTGTTAAGTCATTATATGGCTTGAAACAAGCCCCTAAGCAATGGCATGAGAAGTTTGATTCTGTGATATCATCGTTTATCTTTGTTTCTAATGAATTTGATAAGTGTCTCTACTGTAAAGTCATTCTGTGATATCATCGTTTAGCAATGGCAATGGCCCCTACTATGCTTATATGTCGGTGATATTCTGCTTTTTGGTTTTGATATGAAAGTAGTAAATGAGACAAAGACATTCTTGTGTAGCAAGTTTGAGATGAAAGATATTGGTGTCGTTGATGTGACTTTAGGGCTTAAACTCATAAGGTCTAGTGATGGTATAACTCTCTCTCAGTCTCAGTATGTTGAGAACATACTGGAGAGGTTTGAGTACACATCACATAAACCTATTAAGACTCTATATGATTCATCCAAGGCCTTGTTCAAGAATGAGACTGGGATTCCAGTGTCTCAATTACGATACTCTCAGATTATCAGAAGTTTGATGTATCTTATGAACTGCACACGTCCAAACATTGCATTTGTCGTGAGTAAGTTAAGTAGATACATCAGTTGTTTCGACAAAGACCCATTGGGAAGCTCTTGATAGTGTTTTGAGGTCAAGGGAACTTGTTCCCTTGGGCTACATTATGGCAAATATCCTTATGTAGTCGAATGATATAGTGATGCAAGCTGGATAGCCGTCAACTCTGGGAGTAATGGTGTCTCAGGATATGTATACCTGTAGGGAGGAGCTATTTTTTGGAGGTCTAAGAAACATACCATATTGTCTCGGTCTACTTTTGAGGCGGAGTTGTGTGCTTTAGATGAAACTAGATTGGAAGCTGAATGGCTACATGGACTTATGTCTAGTTTACCTATGGTAAAGAAGCCACTTCCTGCAATTTCAGTTTACTGTGACAATACTATAACCATTGCCAAGATAAAGAGTTACAAGTACAATAAAAAACAATGTAGACACATCCAAGTCAGACTCAAGTCTGTAAGGTAGTTAGTGTCTAATGGGGTCATGGTTGTGGACTATGTCGGTACCAAAGAAAATACAACTGATCCTTTCACTAAAGGTCTTACCCTAGCTTTAGTGGAAAAATCCAGGTTGGGGATGGGACTGAAACCCCTCATTATTCGTAGGCAGTAGCAACCCAACCCAATAGAGTGGAGATCCCACAAATTGGATTTAATGTGGTAATAACAAGCTATCAAATAAATTGGATGACACTATGTATTTACTTTGATGCTTCATGCATCTGTGTGTCTATCCCCTGGGAAACCTATTAGTATCATGACTGCAAGTTAGTAAGATATTAGTCTATGAATGGTGTCAAGTCTTAGGATAGGATGTTAGCAGTACATCCTTAGAGAGTCCAACTAAATGATTGATGTTGTGTAGGCCGCAACAGGAGAATTGGGTTGTTCTCTGTTATCAATCATGACATAAAATTTTGTATGCATGGCCTTAATGCATTATTTTCTGTTCTACCATGTCTTTATTGTGTTGTTACCAACCTATACTCTTGTACCCAAGGTTCAGGTTCATGACTTTTGTTCACCTAGTTCCTACAGAAGTCACAGTTGGATAACTTAGGTAGATTCAAACTGAAAGGTATCTGCTGAAAGCACAATATGAAGGACTGAATGGTAGAGCACACTACACATTGGACTTTGTGGGGGATTGTTAGATATATGGCTGTAGCGACCATGTATATAACATGGGTTAAGCCCAATGTAGTGCAACTAGTACATGTGAGAAAAGTAGTTTTGTCTCTAGTGCAAATGGCAAAGAAGTTTTATCCCATATTGCTCACTTCTAGAACTTTTGTGATCCTTATATGTAGGATCACATGGGGTACTAGTGTCCAAGGGGTCCTAGGAGGAGGGTATGCTCACCTCCTTGGTGGGGGTGGTGACCACAACACACACGCACACGCCTGACCTGGCCTAGCCGGGCCGGGCACATGCTTGTGGCTTGTGGATTATGGATTGTGGAGAATGTCTTCTGTCTTCTTTTTACACTAGGATACAACTACGTAAGTAATTACTCATTCAATTAATTGTTTCTTTCCTATTTGGAATTATTAATCCTAACTGGAAAGTGTATCTTTTGTGAAAATTTCCAAAATATGTACAAGAGCAACTGAGTGGTCGTGTCTTAATAGGAATAGGATTAATGGGACGTGTAAGGCCATAAATAGGCCTCCGATCATTAGGGTTAAACACATCTTTCTTTTGAACACATAGCCATCAGCCGTTCGAGCATGTTTGTGAACCCTAACACCAAAGTCTCTCTCTGCCACTGTTGCCTCTGTGGTGCTTTGTGGAGACCCTCTACTAGATGAAGCCAATTCATTTCCTTTCCTTCCAAGGTGCAACCTATCAGGTGGTGATTCCTGCGGTTGTTGAGCTACACTGGTGGTGCACTACTTTATCTGCAACGTTCGTCATCAACACGAACATGACGTTCTTCTTCAGGTTCGTACCGGGTCGATTGGGAGAATGTCACCTATCCAGAAGGGTTGCAAGACACTAATTTCTTTAAGTATATCACGTTCATTTCTCAATAAATGATCTATTTTGATCCTAACTTTATTTACTTTGTTCTCCTGCATTGGTTTATTCTACATTTTCTTATCTGGATCGGCCTAAACTGTTAACTTAATTTCACCTGTAGCTGTTGCATGTAACGACTTAATTCAACATTAACAACAACCATTACTAGCTATTAGAATTCCTCACAACAAGTCAAGACCTCTTTAAACATTGCCTTACTCCTCATTTCCTCTTTTTCATTGTAATGCTAGAAATACCAACCCCTTTACCTATATAAACACCCCGATCTATAGCCCTTGACACCATGTCAGACAAGCTTACAACATCTTAGATCCACAAGTAGCCAGCTTCAATGCTAGTGATGAATCTGCAATCATCACCGTAGGGTGCACATACACCGTCCCTTCTAGTCTCAAACCCCCTTTTCCCTCACTGAACTTGCAACAAAGACCCCACCCCAGGACCGTCGGCCTCCACGCCTTTCCAAGACCTCCTTCAGTGATGCAATCTCAACTGGCTAAACCACCATTCTGCCCACTTGTTTAGACCTACAATATCAATAGCAACTGATGTCAACACTGCAACCACATCATGCTATCACACTACCTAACCTAGCCTCTGTGAACATGGAAAAATCACATTGTAATCTTCTCAAACTGGCCACCATATTCATCCTTGTACCTACTATACACCACAACTCAAAGTTACTAGAGATGACATACCCTAGAACCTCAAATGATGTGGAAGTTTGAGTTGGTTGTGACCTGTGCCATCCATCAAAATGATTGAATCACTCCATCAGAGGTCTTCTAGAACTGTCATCCATCCTCCTAAGTTGACGATACAATTTTAGTTAAAATGCAATGATGAGGATGAGGTTTCCAGTCCAAAGGACATGATTAGGAACCGATCTAACAAGGTCAGTAGAATCTAGTTATCCATTGGTTAGTTATTCATTCCTATAATCCTTACTATTGGAAAATGGTAACAAGACTAATGACAAATACTGAATTCATCAAGTGATAATCATTACAATTATCTGGATACCTCAATCAAATTGATGCTATGTATATATTTATATTAGTACTTCCTAATATACAACAAACAAGTATTACTAGTCTTGAATTCTATGTACATTGTTCAGTGGTGAACCCTATACTTTTATAAGCCATTCCTGCCTCTTTGAAAGTCCACCACTCCAAAATTATTATTGTTGAATTTCATGGAATATTATGGTCACACTTGATTTGATCTATTTGGAGTTTTATCTTTTGGATTTTGGTCCCTTTGGGCTTTGGCCCCTTAGAGCTTTATCTCCATGAGGTAGGGTATGTCCCGCCACCCTATGCACATGTTTGTAATGAATTACTTGTCCCCCAGTACAATTAGTTAAAATAGTAATTAAGCTTCTGTGTTGTTCTTTCATAGATGATTGAACGCATGACACTTTAGCCCTTGAAAGAAATGATATGACAATGCTCAACCTTAATATTCAGAAATTGATCATTGCAAATATTTTGATGATTTGATATCTTAAACTATTTTGTATGGCCTTGTGAAAATTTGATCTTGAAATAAAAACATTGAATATTTTTTGAAACCACAAACATGCTTTATTTATAACTCTCGAAAAGGCTACAAATATTGACCTCAACCATTAACCAAGGAGGTTTAATGATGAAATATACTACCAAAGCATTATGTAAGACATGCTTGGCTACATCATCAGCAATTAAAGTGCACACTCTAGGTATATAACATAATGTGATAACGGATAACTGCTCTTCAGACCATTGTCTGAGCAAGGGTTTGATGCTCATCGGAACATCGCTGGTTTTGTTGAAGAAGGCTATGCCTGTCTTGGAGTTGGAGAGGATCACATGGCTAGAAAGCCCTTCCTCCTGACATATGGAAATGGCTTTGGAGATAGCTCTGACCTCCGCTTCAATGGCGCTTGGCGCATGACCTGGTACTCCAACACCCCGTATTAATTCACCAGATTTTGTCATGACTACTATGCCTGAGGCATAGGTATTAGTCTGTTTGTTGAAAGCCACATCTACGAAGATGAGGTGGCTCATATCAACGAACTGGATTTTATCAGGTGCTGCTATTTTCTTCTGGTAGATGTGCTGAGGAAGATTCAAAATAGAAGATGATCATGCCCGAATGAATTTGACCAGCACGTCCGTCGGAGCCCTGTGCTGAGTGTGCGCCCATTCATTCCTCACCATCCATAGATGCCAGCAGGCGATGACTTGTAAAGGATTTTCTTTTGCCGCCCTAATAACAACAACTTGCCATTGTTTAGCATCCAGGTTGAAGAACTGCTGGGGGATACCGATAGCCCGCCATACCTCTTTACTTCTAACACAATCCTACAGGCAATGGATGATTGTTTCCTCACCATTGTTGCATTGTGGGCACAATGTTGAGATCTCCATATGCCTTCTTGCTTTCTCAACGTTGGTCAGGAGAGCGTTATGCAGCAGCAACCACAAGAAAGTTTTGATCCTCCCTGGCACCTTCAGTTTCCACATGACTTCCCAGATGTCAAAATTAGCAGAGTCATTTTTATGCCTTAGCCAGATGTATACAGATGATGATGAGAACTCACCGAGTGGGTCCTCGTTCTAGGCCCAACCATCCTCCCCAGCCTCCAGCTGCGGTGGGGGAATGTCTTTAATGCAAGGCCAAGTATCACTGGGAAGGAAATTATGGATGAAACTCCAGTCCCACGAGTCCTCATAGGTAGACATCGAGGATACTTTCAGGTCTTCCAGTCCTTCTGGTATGATGAAGGAGGGGTGCATAGAAGTTAGGATTTGATTGGCGAACCAAGGATCAGACCACACATTAATAGAAGTGCCATTGTTCACGATTCTCTTGCAGTTGTCCTGAATGAGGGGAATCGTTGAGTGGATAAAGGACCAAGCTGCAGAACATGAACCCTTTTTTATGGAGCCATTTACATAGTATTTGTGGCGCATGAACTGCACCCAGAGCTTACTCGGGCAAGATAAGAAGGTCCAAGTGTTTTTCAACATAAGAGAGAAGTTTTGATCAGAGGCATCTTTAATGCCTAGACCCCCATTCTTTTTAGAGCATGTAACCTTGTTCCAAGAGACTAGGGACATTTTCTTTTGATCTCGGGCACCTTGCCAAATGAAACGTCTGATATGCTTATTAATGTCGTCGCATATGGCAGGAGAGAGTCAGACAGATTGCATGGCATAGGATGGGATTGCTTGTAAGGTCGCTTTAGCCAGCGTGATCCTTCCAGCTAGAGAAAGATGCCAGTGAGTCCAACCATTCATTCGGGCTTTGATTGAGTCGACAAGAGAGGCATGGGTGTTCCGATTGATGCGTTTGTGAATAATAGGTACCCCAAGGTATTTCCCCAAATCTTATGTGAAAGGGATACCTAGGCAGTTACTAACACAAACCTTCTCTGAGGAAGTAGTATTGGATGAAAAGTAGCATTTGGATTTAGCAGCTGAAACTTCCTATCCTGAGACCTCAGAGAATTCACAAAGGATACGCTTTAAGCAGGATGCTTGGCGCGTAGAGGCTTCTACAAACAGGATAATGTCGTCGGAAAACATAACATGTGAGATGGGAGGACCATTCTTAGACAGGACCAGCGGTTTCCAATCGCCCTTGCGCACCGCTTCCGAAATAGCTTGATGCAGACGTTCCATGCAAAGCACGAATATGTAGGGACTTAACGGGTCACCCTGTCTGACGCCTTAATTGGTCTTGATAGGAGGAAGAGGACTACCATTCCATAGAATGGAGGACTGTCCCGAGGAGATAATGCTCATAATCAACTTCACAATGGAGTCTGGAATCCCCACTTTTGTGAGAGTGTCACCGATAAAAGGCCAGCTCATTTTGTCAAAAGCCTTGGACAAATTGATTTTAACTGCCATCCATTTCTTCTTTCCTTTCTGGAAGCGCATTGAGTGAATGTCCTCTTGAACGAGCAGGATGTTATCTGTAATTTTCCTGCCCGGGATGAAGCTTGACTGTGTCGGCGAGATCCACTGATTCAGAAACGGCTTAAATCTCTCCACAATCACCTTGTAAATCAGCTTTAGACATGAATTCGTGAGTGATATGGGACGCAGGTCACTGCATGTATCAATGTTGTTATTCTTTGGAATGAGGACGACATGAGAATTGGCTAGCTCCGGATGTATATATGACGTGGAGAACACTGCTTGCATTGTGGCGATGATTGAGCGACGGATGAGCTTCTAGTTGGGTTGAATGAAATCAGTATGGACACCGTCCGGTCCCGAAGCTTTAGAAGGGTTCATTAAGAGCAAGACTTTCCTAATTTCTTCTTCACTTGGAATTTTCACCATCTCAATGCGATGAGCAGGCTTGAGCCCCGGGAAGCTGCCAACGTATTGTGAGGAGTGGTGTCCGCGAGGATGCGACGGGGCCATTAAACTATGAAAGTGTGACCAGACCAACTGCTTCAGCTCATCTTCATCAGTGATCCAGTCGCCGACGTGATTCTTAAGCCTGCTAATAAGATTGCATTGCCGTCTCGCTTTCACATAAGAGTGAAAGAATTTGGTGTTGCAGTCGCCTACTTGGAGCCAATCGATGTGAGCTTTCTGCTTCCATTCAGCTTCTTCACGGAGAAGAATATGTTGTAGTTGCTCCTGGAGGTCAATACAAGACATTTCGTTAGCTAAGGACGGGTTGGTGGGAAGGGATACCTGAGTCCTGTTCAGTTTGTGAATGATGAGATTCTTATGACGGTGTTGGAGTCTCATAATATTGTCCTCCCAACTAGTTATGGCCGGCCTGAATTTCGCCAGTGCCTCCATGAAGGGGAGGGAGCAGTCCCATCTAGCAGCAACTTGATTAGAGAAATCCTCATGCATATTCCAGCTGGCTTTCGTTCTGAACACACGATTAGAACGGCCACCTCCGGCACGACGAGATACAAGGAGAGCATTGTGATCAGAAAAATAGCATGGGAGGATCGTGACTGTCGTAGATTGATTACAGTCAAGCCAGTCACTGTTCTCCAGAAGTCGATCCAGGCGCTCAAAAATCCATCCCTTGTGAAATGTAAACCATTGGCCTATTGAAGGGATCTCCGCAAGGCCAGTGGCTAACAAAGTATTGTTGAAGGCTGAGCTCGCAGCATGATCGAAGAAGTTGCTTCCAACCTTCTCAGCAGGCGTGAGCATGGTGTTGAAGTCGCCAATGACTGCCCAATCTCCATAGATACCATTGGCAATGTTCAAGAGATGATTCCAGAGCCACTTACGGATTGTAGGGTTCGGGCTGCCATATACAAAAGTGATCAAAGATTTTTTGTTAACTTGACAATGGATGAACTGTCTGTGGTTTAGAAGAATGTCGACGGACGTGGTGTACTGGTCCCAGAGTATCCAGATACCGCCAGAAAAACCAATAGCTTCCACTCTATGAGAGGATGAGTAACCAATGGATTTAATTATCCCTTCAGCTCTTGAGCCACATCATCTGGGCTCGATGATGGCCATGATTTTTAACCTGAATTTTCTTTTCATATAATGAAGGAATTGTATTTTCTTATCAGAGCACGTGCCCTATATGTTCCAGCACAGATAATTCATAGATCATAGTGTGGGGATGGTCAGGTCACAGTTTGTAAACCGACTGCTGGACCTGGGTCATCCTCTACACTGGTAAAAGTAACTTCGTTGGCAACTGTTGAGATACTTGGACTGAAGAGACGTCGGGCCTCCGACACCTTGGCACTGTCCGGGGCGTCACTCGCCTTCCCCTTCTTCCTTATTCTATCGGGGCTGCAAGGCACTTCCTGGTATACAACTCTTCTGTTTCTAAGCAGGACTCCACGCCTTGACGCACCCTCTCCATTGGTGGACGTGGAAGCACCAGAGCCGAAGTTAAACTGAAAAGGAGGATCCTCGGTGCTGGGTTGTTCTCTCCCGATAGAAGTATCATTTTCGGTGAGGGTAACCGCAGTATTGACGGGAGGACTGCCGTTCTCAACCGCCTTCTCCTGCATATTATAGCTTGCCTACTTTTCTCCTTGATTCTTCCTACGATTCCTCTGATTGGTGTGGATCTGCCATTCTCCCTCTGAAGGACCTCCTGTCTCAGTACGGGGTTCGGAGGTGTTGTGTGTCTGGAGCAGCTCGTTTTCCATAGCCTTCGGTTGAGAGGACACTTGGCGGGGCGGACGTCGCTCGGGTTTCTTGGCATGCATTGCTGCAGAGTAGGGAACTAGCGGCGGATTGGATGCGGCTATGTCAGCAGCAGCCACCGCAGGCTGCGGGCACCTTGCTTCCTCGTGGCCGATGCGACCGCACCGCACACATAAGGTCGGAAGATTCTCATATTCGATCTTAAAGATTTCCCCGTTGATAAAAACCACCACCAGCAAGGGGTTACGCGTATCGATTTCAATGGCGATCCGTGCAAACCTCCCCCTGTTGCCCTGCGCCGTAGTGGCGTCGACCTTGATCATCTTCCCCACGAGATTGCCAACACCAGCAAGAAGCTGTGTTTGATACAGATGGATCGGGAGGTCCGGAATTCTGGCCCATACGACAAGTTTGCGTGGGATTGGGTCGGATGGACGGAAGTGCGGTGACCACGTTTGAACCGAAAGATAGTTTCCGAAGAGAGTCCAGGGACCACATGTAAGGATTTTTACATAGTCGTCGTTATTGAAGAGCTGCACCACATAGTAGCCATTATCGAGGTCTATTATGCGGAAGTTATCATGTATTCCCCATAGAATGGAGATACGATTGACCAGTTCTTGGAAACCAATGTTCAAGCCGACAAATTTGATGACAATCACATATTTCCAAGGCTCCAGACATGGGGGTACGACCTCCTCCCTGATGGCTATCGCCGGGATGGAACCACTAGCATCAATGATAACATCTGAAGCTTTAAGAAGATCCGGAGAGATGACAGGGAGGCCGTGCCTAGGCACTGGGCCTGTGATAGATTCCTTGTACGACTTCTTTGGTGCTGCCGTCTCGGTCTGGTCTTTTCCTTCACCGCTGGGCACCGCCGCATCCACCATGCAGTCATCTGCGTCCATGGATTGCGTTGCAGAGAGATCGTCGTTATTCTTGCTTAGGTCTTCCTCCGCAGGGCTCTCCGTATAGTCATATGGAGGAGGACGGGCATGGTCGAACCCTCCTCTTCTCCCTCCCCGATCGCCCAGAGCCGCCTCCGCCGCCTCTCATAACCCTAATCGATTAAAAAAAACATTGAATATTGACATCCTTACTTTGATAAAGTTATTCCACCAAATATTTTCTTTCCTAATTTTGATATCACCTTGAATCATACTTAGAATCTATATTTTACAAATATCTTGATATAAGAATTCAGTACTAGCCTAGCTAACTTTTATTCTCCCTTCATGGGGTCCATGTGTTGTTTTTCTCCCTCTGGGAAATTCATGGGAAGAAGAACTTTCTTACCTGGAGTCTTCTTCTACGGAGTATTAAGAGCAAGCTAGGAGCATGGCAAGGTGCCCTTTGTGTGTAGTATATTTATCTTTCTTAGCAGGATGATGTAGTCCCTTATGTGGACAATACTCTTTTTTTTTCCTTTAAAACAAACACTATGTTTCATAATGTTAATGTTATTGATAACTTTGATTATCATATTATGTTGCACATGATTTGGAAACTATGTCATCACAGGGTGAGTGTGGGGGTGTCTAACACCTTCCCTTCTTGTAATAGGACCATCAAATTCAATCTTTGGCGACATTTTTCTTTTCCTTATCTTCCCTCAGATAGTCAGATTTGTTTTTTATCACATTTTCCAAATGATTTAAACACATATCTCTATTTTTGTTATTTCACAAATAAAACATGACTGATGGACTAGATTTATATTTTATACTTTTATCGTTATTTATGAAATCGATAGACTAGATTTATTATAAGATTTATTTATGATGGTGAGTCCTATCTTTATATTTTATTATTTTATCATGTTTAATGTGAAGAATAGACTAGCTTTATAATGTGATTTTTAGGCAGGTAAACTAGTCAGGAGAATCTGCTAGGAAGTACTCGACAATGTGATTTTTTCTCATGTATTTATATTGGATCAATTTTGTTATTTTCATTTTCCTATTTTTTAAGAGCAATTGTAAATGTGGTAATGGTGTCTCATGAAAAAATGTGTTCAGTGGGACCTACCTATGGTGGAATCCAATCAGAGCCCTCCGGTGGCAGAATTAAGGATCCCCCCTAAGATTTGTGGTTCCTACCTTTTTCTCCCTTTTCTTGCCGCTTTCCAATTAAGATTTTGTCAGTCACTTCCTAGGCCACTTCCCAATTATGGTTTTTCCTTCCACTTCCTAAACAAGATTTACTCCAAATTTTGATTAGTATTTTTTTGTTCCACTTTGTAATTAGGGTTTTCTCACTGCTTCCCAATAATGAAGAGTAATAAAATGTGTCACCCATCACCACCACAAGTGAGATTACTCAAAACAAAGCATGGAATTATCACTATTAACAATATTACCACAAAATAGGGTAAATTAAAACCATTTTAAAATTCAATATCTCAAGCGGAAGTATTTATAACCAAGCCTTTAACTTAGGCCATCTGTATTCCATATATTCCAAAAGGTGATACATGTCTTATTTAAAGGCTATCAAGGCACCACCGTTACATATCACAACCTATTTATATGTACATACCATTTCTATATACTCATGGTACAAGGCCAAAATATACATCTCGATAAAGCAACAAAATCTTCCCAAAGACCTAAGAGTACATTGATGACACATAAGACACTATTACAAGTCTCTAGCAGCATATCCAACCTCTAGAACTATTGTTCTCCTTGATGCTTAGCTCCTACTCTATGACCTTGACCTCCTCGACCACGACAACCTATAAAATTGTGGAACCCACGCGGTGAGACCAACATCCCAATGAGGGATATAACTCTTTGCCACCAACTATTATAAGCATATTAATGTAACAAAGTAGTTAAGTAAAGCAATATTACTAGTTAAGCAGTTTAACTAGATACAACTGAGTAGTAGAAGAATTTATACTTTTATAAGGAATATGAAAAACATGTATAACTATTATAAACTAAATAGTACAAGAAATAAGGCATGGGGTCATTCAATGTAATTCACATTTAACACTAAGAAAATATACTACACGACTATGTTATTTCTTTTATTATTATGCCCTGAGGATTTGCGGTGTACCACTCAAATCCAACTGACCACTACTAAGTCGAGGTTAGTAACATATAAGATCAATGGAAGAGTTAGACTCCATGATCATCACCAACACTTCTCAGTCAATTTGAGTCTGCAATGTAGTTTCTTAATGATCTCACTGCTAAATAGCAGCTTACAGCCATAGCTATAGTCCTGTAGAGACAGTAACTCATAGTCAAAGCTATGGCCTTGTAAAACAACTATCCTACCTTGGTACATGGCAAAACACTAGAGAACAGGATCACGCATGTCCGTTCTATAATAAAAAATACATCACTATTTCCACAATTTTAGGATACAAGGAGTTATCTCTACTAGTACCCTGCATATTCAACGATATGCGCTCCGAGTTCCCCGTAGGAGTTACTCATTTCACCATCCAGCTAGATACTGATGCTAAATATGGATCTATGGTACATAATAAATACATGATTAGGATTTTGTTTGATTAGATATTGCAATTGGGTATCTTTTAATGCCTCAATCAAGTTACAACATATAAACCCTAAACAAATTCAACAAAATTAAGGCATGATACAACTTTAGAAGATATACAACATATTAAGTGAGAACTTATCTCATCATCACATCACTATGGGATATCAATCCCTCAATTTATGCACAAAACACTTGCTAGGTCACTAGACCAATTCAAATAACTCTTGCACTTTCAATATCACAATATGTTTCAATATTACTCATAATCACCACTTTGTATTACATAGGGATCATCATAGCATACTCATAGCTATGACATTCATCTCACCTATAAGTTTGTGTTATACAATTAGGAGAGATAAAACATAACCACATAATAGATACCTTGAGTATTATGAGTGCATACTTCATGTTATCACAAGATTAGGGTTAGGATTCATATGTACTCAACTAAAGATTTATAATATCATACAATCACCAAACCCTAATTTCTACCACCTCCCACATGTTTGAAGACTACTAAGTTAAGCACCATCATTATTAATTAGCCATGTATAATTATTTCATCATGTGTAAACTATTACACTATACAACATCCATGTACATACCTAAGTGCATTAACATTGCTCACTCACATATGATGTCATGATCTACAACGCATGCAGTAGCACCTTGACCCATAACGCGTACAAGGTGTGTTTTGTGGCCCGCGATGCCTACAACACCTCACTTGCCCGGAACACGTACATATGCTCACTCGACTGCATGGATGTAGAACTGACTCGTTCATGACTTGTTTAGGACCTCACTTGCCCACAACGCATGCAACCCATCTCAACCGTGACGCACGCTGCCCGTCTCGACCATGACCCGCATAGCCTGTCTCGACGTTGACATGTGCAAGGTCGCAATGTGTGCAACATCTCTCTCTCGCCCACAATGGATATATGACTGACCTACCCACAATGCACGCAGACCATCTCGAATGTGACATGCGCACAATTAGTCTTGGTCACGACGCTGTATCGCTATCAATTAAGCATACAATAGTCATCTTTTGGTGTTGATGAGTTCTAATCAACTATCTATGCATGATCTCAACCTAAGGGGAGGCCAAGGGATGTATCAGCCATGGGTTAGCTGTATGCCCATCATCACAATTGGTTTGAAAAATATCAAAATAGGGGTAACATGAGGGAGAAAACCAAACATCAACAGAGTGCAAAACACCCTAGATCATGGTACTCATCAACCCTAGCACTTTTTCATGGAACATTATCAAAAGGATTATGTGTGGAGAGAGAAAACCATAATTTTGTGCATGTTATCATCTTCAAAACTTTATATTTTCTATAATAAATGAATCATATTTCAGATGTTAATATTACATAAAAGATGATCCAAAGAAAAACACCAATGTATCATTTATTAGCACAACCCGGTACTACCAGTTTGGGGTTTATAACAAGAATGTCTCTTCAAGAATATTACAAGATCATACCCTAAACTCCGTCATTCTCTTATTCTAAAGAACATGCTTCTAAGATATTAAACAACATCAATTAGATCAGGTCTAAGATGCACATAATAGCAGTGAGAGAAGTTATATAACCCCACTATTTTTATGAGAAAATCAACCTTCCAAGATCTCAAGCTCTAAGATCTTCAACTAAATTCCAACACTTTGACCAAAGGTTGCCTCAAGAAGATAAAGAAACCATGGTCACCATAGAGTTCAAGAAAGAGGGAAAACAAATCTTAGGCTGAACCAAGAAAGAAAAGAGAAAAGAGAAGAAATCATCATCTCACTAGTTGCCACCATGTCAAAACATAGCCTAAGGCCTTTGTGAAGAGGAGTTTTCTCTCAAGAAGGCCACTGTAACTACCCCATCCCCGGGAAACCCCCAATTAAGGAAGGCCAGGAAAACTAGAGCCGTTATCCCAAAAATAAGATCAAAATGGTTTTGCGCATAATCAGAAATAATTAATAATTTTACTAAACTACTAAACTTGTTGCAGGATAATAAAATTTCTTTTCCAAAGTTTACAAAAAAATGGGTTGTAGGATTTACCGAGTATTAGACTGTCTAACTATATCCTCTATGGCTTACTTCATTTATTTTGTTTCAATGCCTTCTCCTTTGAATGTCCAATTTCCAGCAAGAGTATCCTAAAATGCTAACAATCAAAACGTCGGTCAGTATGTCAAGTCATACCGGTATGTTGGGGCAAACAAAATTCCACAAATAATGCTAACAACATAATTCAACAATTAATGTCTTAACAAACCAAATTAACCATTTTTACAATGACTACCCAATCTAGGTTTCACCACCTCTATCGTATGCCCTCAGGGCTTTATACTATAGTATTCATTGTCCTCCCCTATCCAGGTGGATGACTTTATCATATCCCCCCTATCCAGGTGGGTGACCTCTCATATCTCCACCTATCCAGGCAAGTGACTTCTCATGTACCCCCTATCCAGGATGGTACTAAAACATGCCTTCCCCTATCTAGGAAGATGGCCTTTTCATAGATCTAGAGGTGGCCTAGACTTGGACTAGTCATGTTCATATATAATGTGATAATCATAGTCACTTTAAAGTGGGCATGGAATGAAATAAACATTCAAGCATATAATTTCTACCATGCGAGAGAAACATTCGAGAAACTATGTGAAACCGCATCGGGTAATCTTAAGCATAACCACATACCTGTCTCAGGAGGATTTGTAGTCCAAATAGGAATAGTAGACTAAATCACACAATCAAGCAAGTCAACCTGAAATTCAATGCATACACCCATGTGTCACTATATGACTCTAAATCCCATCACAGGACTGACTAGATTCTTAAGTTAGGTTTTTATGTCCACTTCCCTATGTCTTTATCCATATTACTCTTTTTCTCCAATTATTTCCCTTTCACTTCCTAAATTCTTAAACCCTACTTTTAGGCCCCATATACACAATTGTGTTACAAAAAGGTACCTTTTATGCAAAAGTCCCAATTTTATCCCTTTTAAGCCAAATTAGGGTTAGAGAGGTGTAAAGATGTATACTTGACAAATTAATGTTTATTGGGTTGACAAACCCTAATTCCATCATTTAATACTCCTTTATGCATAAAGAAACCCTAATTCTACAAAACTTTGATTTTAGTATTCATATAAGTCCAAGGTTTTCCTTCCATTCATAAAAGATCAAACTTTGATTACCAACATTGACTAAGTCTATTAAACTCATTAATATTCACAAATTAGGGTTTTGGTCCCATTAAAGTATTAAAAGCATCAACTTTGCACATCTTTCAAATTAGAAGCATATATTGGCTAAGATTATATTTTTATCATTAGCTTGCATTTTTCTGATCAAAATGCACATATTACTTGCTACTTTTAGACAACCCTATGATTCATTATGATTTTTGCAAAATAAAGCCTTTTAGACCAATCACATGTCGCCACGTAGGCAACCCGCTTGCGTCACAAAACAAACATCTTCTGAAAAAAAGGCAAAAGGACCTAAAATCCCTTGCCTTTCATTGAAGCAGACCGGGGCAAGGTTGTATTTTCATGGTAGGTTGTCTTCAACCTCTACTCGGCCCTCCCTCGCAAGTAGTCGTCCTCGCAAGTCAGCTCAAGGTTGATTCTATGCTCCCCACCTCCCCAGCTCCAGGAATCGACGCCCGATCCTCCGTATGGGCACCATGAATTCATAACACCTTTCAATTCATTTGGGGGTGGTCCAATATGGCGGCACGACAAAGGTAGATATCTGACGAGTCGGCGGCTAGGACCAGGGTACAAACTGTAGTTTCTTGAGCAATTGATGGTAGTAAAATAATGCGTAGCTCGCGGGGGGCATTCAGGATCATTCAGTGGGTTCGCAGAGGGGTTGTACTCCCCCCTTTTTATACCCACCCTTGGTCGAAGGGTCTGAGGTTTGGGAAAACCTTCTAGAAGCCACCAAATAGGGAAGAACCTAGGGTAGGCTGGCTCAACTTTCTCTCCCAGATTCAATGGGAACACCATCTAGGGTTGAGGAGGTCGGGATTGCAAGAGATCCCTTCAAGATTTCGGCTCCAGCTGTTCTGGTTTCCCAAACTGACCCAAGTTAGGAGATGACGGCGCCACCATTGGATCTATGATCTGACGACTCACATCACACGCATCATAAAATAGAAATTTTTAATAATCGAAAAAATTGTGACATTTAATACTTTCTCACATTATTTCCAAACTTTAGGTATTTCTATAAAATCTATATATCCTAATTTGATAAGCTTTTTGATCCCAAATTTTGAGAGAAAGTTCTTGATGACATAATCTATCATTGGGCACAATTTGGAATTAAAACTCGAAAAGAATATCTCTTTTTCCTTCATATGCAAGTCATGCACCAAAATGGCATATATATTGCATTAAAACTCATATGTCCTCTTTCTTCTTTTGCTATTCTCTTAATTTCAATTTTTCTAGACATTAGAAGGCAAGTGGTACTAAAAACATCCTATTGTGGCCACTTATGCCACCTTCTATAGAATTCCACATTTTCTTAAATAAAACATAAGTTATTTATTTCCTTCTTTCCTTTTCCCTTATTAAGGATTTTTTTTGTTCTTTATCCATCCATTGACTTATTAAAACAGGAAAAAAACACAAAATTCATAATTCAAGACAATTTTGCAAAGAAACCCAAGTTGTAAAACAATACACACAAATTGTCAAGCAACCCCTTTTATTTAATAACTGCATAATTATAAAACAAAATTGGGGTTATAACATCCTTCCCCACTTATAAGAATTTCGTTCTCAAAATTCAATAAATCATACAAACAATTCAGGATATGATTTTTCCATTTTTGTCTTCAGCTCCCATGTGGCTTCATCCTCTCCATTGTGCTTCCAGAGAACCTTCACCATCTCTATCTTTTTGTTTCTGAGTTCCTTCACCTTAGTATCCAATACTGTCATAGGTGACTCAGGATATGTCTGGCTCCCCTAGAGATCAATAGGTTCAATGCTCAGTACATGGCTTGAATCCTTCACATATCACTTTATATTGGACACATGGAACATATCATGCATCATGCTATATTGTGGGGGTAGGGATACACAGTATGCTACTTCACCAATCCATTCTAGAACTTCAAAAGGACCCACGCATTAGGGCTCAATTTTCTTCTATTATTGGCTATAGCTCGGAGGGTCGGATCTTCAGGAACACATGTTCGCCCATAGTGAAATGTAAATCAGTCCGCTTTGCATCCACATACGACTTCTATCAATCCTGGACTTTCTTTAGGCTCTTTTCTGATCAAAGTGACTTTGTCAGCATAAATCTGAAGTTCCGCTGACCTTAACAGGGTCCTCTCACCAACCTCATCCCAGTGAAGTAGCGACCGATACAACCTCCCTTATAGAGCTTCGTATGGTGGCATCCCGATACTAGTTTGGTAGATATTATTATAGTCAAACTCAACTAATGGAAAATACTGCTCCCATGATCCACCCCAATTGAGTACACAGGCTCTCAACAAGTCTTCTAAAGTTTGGATCGTTCTCTCTGATTGTCTATCAGTCTGGGGATGGTAGGCGGTACTGAATTTCAACCTTATCCCAAGTTCTTCATGCACATGCTTCTATAACTTCAAGGTGAACTTGGGGTCACAATCAAATATAATCGAGCTTAGAATACCTTACAGGCGGACTATCTCTTGAATATACAACTCGACTAAGTCTGACACTTTGGTGGTAATCTTCAAGGAAAGGAAGTGTTCCAACTTGGTTAAGCGATCCACCACAACCCATATAGCATCATGACCTTTCTTGGTCTTCAGGAGACCCACCACAAAGTCCATGGTGATCTAGTCCCATTTCCAATCACGAATCTCATTGGATTGCAGTAATCCTCTGGGTTGCTGATGTCCAACCTTCACCATTTGACACATGAGACAACTGGCCACATATACCCCTATGTCACTCTTCATTCCAGGCCACCAGAAATACCACTGCAAGTCCTTAAACATCTTGGTTGTGCCAAGGTGTATAGTATACTTAGAGCCATGAGCTTCTTGTAGGATATGAGTCTTCAAAGGTGACTGCTTAGGAACCCAAATACGATTCTTATATCGGATTCTACAATCTACACCCAAGGATAGGTGCGTCTGAGGTTTCCCCAACAAACCTCTCATCTTCTCAAGCTCTGGACTCACTAGTTGGGAAACTACTAAATCAATCAGCAAGTTGAGTTTTATCTGAATGTTAGCCAAATGAATCTGGTCTTCTAACAGTTGTGGGGACCATCTGGCATACTCCTCTAGCTCCCTCCAGTGTGTGGACAAGGCAGCTGCACATCTAAGTTGCTTCTGGCTAAGACCATCTGCCACCACATTGGCCTTTCCCAAGTGATACGCGATGGTGAAGTCATAGTCTTTCATATATTCCATCTAGTGTCTCTATCTTAGGTTGAGGTCCTTCCGAGTCAGGAGATACTTCAGACTCTTTTTGTAATGACCCCGCTTCCCGATAACCCCCAATCAAGGGAGACCAAGAGGTCAGAGGTGTTATCCCAGAATTCAGGATCAATGGTTTGATGATTTAATAAAAAATAATTATCAAATTCTACTAATGCTAAACTGGAAAGCTGGAATAAAATAAAACTTTTACATACCTTGTAAAATTAGGATCTAAGACTTCTATCCGCATATGAAATCTATCTATCTAATCCTCCTTTGGATTACTTAACTGTAACTTCACAAATTCCATTTTACTGTTTGTCCTTTTCAGATAATACCTAAAAGGCCGACAAACAAAATGTCGGTCAGTATATTACTATACTGGTATGTGGGGACAAACACAACATCACAAATAGGATCTAACAACCTAATCATAACAAATAGTTGATTAACAATCCAAATTACATTTTGCATGTAACTTCTTAACCACTTTTACCCTAAACCCTGGATTACCCTCTCTTAGGGTTTGTCCTTGCAAGAGACATAAGGCCACCTTCTCCATCCTGAGCTTGGTTCCTGGGGTCACCACTATGGGTTACCAACGGTCTTCCCTCCAAGGCTTGACCAACTCAGACCTTCCCTCCGGGGCTTGGTCTTGCATCATACATCAGGGTGGTATGTAGGTTTGAGAAGCACACTCATAATTAATTGTTATACACATAGTCACTTTATGAGATTACAGAATGAAACAATCAAATAGTTAGGTTGCATATCAATCAAGAAACCTCGTGAAATGTTGTGAAGCATAAGGTGATTATTCATAAATTAACCACATACCTATTCAGTCGATTCAACAAGCTAATAGTAAATCCAAGTAAGAAATTGTCCAAGCAACAGTTCAATCCACACAAGAAAGAATCCTAAAAAAGTACATGCACTCTATTTACTATCCACTTTATCAGATTCTATCTATTCATTTGAACTCGCTTCGTAGGGTTTCCTATTTCCTTTTAGGGTTTCATTAGGGTTCATATTTATCATTGTCACTGTAAACCCTAAAACAACAAAACTAATAACAAACCCTAATTAGCTTGTTAAATCCTTTCTAACATGCTTAGGATCAACTCACAATTACATAATTCTAAGGAATCTTGAATTAATCATATTAATCACCTTTTACCCTAAATTAGGGTTTCTATATGCATTATCATAGATTTATGTGTAAAAAGCCTAAAGTAAGCAATTTATTATCTAAATCAGATTCAACTCTTACTTCTCCTCTCAACAAGTTACTAATACTCAAAATAACCTATTTAATACCTTCGATATGATTTCCAAACATAATTAGGGTTTTTAATGAAAGTTTAATGCATAACATGATCAAATTAAAACACTTTTGGAATTAGAAACGATATCATGCTTCAACGTTATTTTTATTGGATTCCTCACATTCTCCTGATCAATTTTCATATATAATTTGTCTACATCCGAGTTACCAATTATTTTCTACGAATTTTGCAAGATACTTACCTCTCGACCAATGGGATGCCGCCACATCAGCAGAGCGGCTCGCTCTTCCTTTTCCATGTGGGTGAGGGTTCAATGAATCACACTCCACCATGTAGGAAGATGGCTCCATGCGAGTAGGTGCCTGGTCGAGGGGCTATTCCCCCTTTTGCCCTTACGCCCTCCGGCTTTGGGCCTCAAGCGAACTGGACAGATTGGTCTTTTCACCCTCAATCATCTTCTTCCCCCGACCCACCCAGTCTCTCGCACACCAGCGCCACAGGCGGTCAAGACTGATGTTGACCCACATCCTCAAAGCATCATACCTTCATGCCAACATCACCTTGGCTTCGTCCCACTCCTTCAGAGTCGCCGACTATCACAGGCCCCCGCCGGTCGTCGGGGTGGGCTAACCCACCAGCCGTAGCCACCCTGGGAGTAGGGGAGATGCCGACCAGGTGCAAGGCCTCTTCCCCATACGTCACACCTCTTGCAATACACACTCTCTTAGTCAGAGTACATGAGAGGCATGAGTAGTGTCAAGGTCCCTCTTTATATAGGCAGGGATGCCGAGACATTGGCCTCCTACGGAACTTCCAATTCTTGGATGGGTTGGGATTTGGATAAATCCCACTCCCGTACAGTACCAGTGCAAGAAGGGGACCGAAGTGTCCAAATTGATCTCCCTATTCTGCCGGTGCTAATCCAGGGTGCTGTAAAGGATCGCTGAGAGAGGGAGGGCACCCGAGAGGAACAAGACTCTATTCCCAGGAGTTTCCTAGTCAGTCGCAAGGTAGGGGACAGAAGGGCACCGTTAGATCTGGATCGGATGACCAAAAAATCAAGCAACACTTTAAATGGAATGGGCCCAAGGTTTCCTTGTTTGATTAAATCTGTGACATTTAATATGATTTAGAGATTATCACATCACTTTAGTATAATTTGCAAAAAGCATATCTCTCAATCCGTACATCCTTTTTCAACCAAATTTAGGGAAAACTTCATCTTGGCTTTATCCACGCGCATACCAAATTTGAGTCCCAAACCCAAAAGGAAAAAGGAATTATCTTTGTGTGCAACTTATCCTTTAATAAAGATTATTTAATTGGTATTTTCTCTTTCTTCCCCTATTATCTTTGCAACTTGGACCCCTTAGAACCCAAGAAATTATAAAGATATCAAATCCCTCCTTGAAGGTTAATTCTTAGCCTTCTAGATGCTTCTACATATTTCTTTTCTCATTATCTCTGTTATTCCTTTATTAATTGATTTCTTTTCCTTTTCATTTCCTTTTTCTCGTTATTAGGCTCAATAGCCAACAAGGCCCATGAAGTCAAACATACAAGGCTATTTATCAAAGAAATCTATTCACACATACAATTTACTTAATCATACCTTTATTTGGGGAAATTGCATTTCCAACCAAAAGAACCCAAAACTTGGGGTTTTAACATCCTTCCCCTCTTATAGGAATTTTGCCCTCAAAATTCCACCAAACATACAAACAAACATGATAAGGCATTCTCATGTCCATCATCGGCTCCCATGTGGCTTCATCCTCTCCATGGCACTTCCCAAAGAACCTTTATCATCTTATATTCTTACATCTGAGTTCTCTCTCACCTTGGTATCTCGTATCCTCGTAGGTGACTCAGGATATTTCAGCCTCCCTAAAAGCTCAATAAGTTCATGGCTCAACACATGGTTCAAATACATCACATAGTGCACTAGATCATATACACAGAACACATCATACATCATGTCATCCTGAGGGGTAAGGCTAAACATAAACATCTCCATCTCAAATGGATCCATGTATCGAGGACTCAACTTTAGCTATAGCTCAGAGGGGTCAGGTTTTCATAACACATATTCTCCCACAGTGAATTGCATGCCAGTCTTCTTCACATCAGCTCACGACTCATGTCACCCCTAGGCTTTCTCAGCCATCGCACGTTCAAAGAGACTTCATCTGCACACACTGTGGTCTCTCTGACCTTCACAAGGTCCTTTCACTGACATCATCCTAATGAAGCAGTGACTGACACGACCTCCCTTACATAGCTTCTTACATCCCGATACTGGCTATGGTGGCTATCATCACAAACTCTCATAGGACAAGAACTGCCCCCATGTATCACCCTAAAAAAGCACACACACTCTCATTAGACCCTCTAGTATGGATCATACTAACTATCAGTTAGGGGTGATAAGTTGTACTAAACTTCAAACTGGTATCGAGTTCTTCATGTATCTACTTCCACCGCATGGAAGTGAAGTTGAGGTCATGCTCCAGATATGGAACTTGGATCACGATGTAGATGAACTATCTCTCTCTCATATATAGTTCAACTAGATCTATCACACTGACACTGCTCTCTCTCTTAGGTAAGGGGTTAGGTCAACCTAGTAAGGAGATCTACCATAACCCATATTGCATCCTGACCTCTCTTGGTCCAGGGGAGAATCACCACAACGTCTATGGTGAACTACTCCTATTCTCTCTTGGAGACTCTTCACTATCAGTAGCAACTCATTGGGTTACTGGTATTTAGCCTTCACCTCCTGGCGTGCATGTCGACAAGCTACATGTAGCTCTATATACTTCTTCATCTTAGGTATTCAAAGTACTACTGCAAACTTTAACCATCTTGGTAGTACCACGGTGTACGGTGTACCTAAAATAGTGAGCTCCTGCATGTCATGATTCCTCAAGGTTGACTCCTTAGAAACTCTAAAACACTCTAGAAGAGGGTTCCCCCTCCTTCTTCCCGAGAAGTGTATCTGAGGTTCCTTGAACCCTCCTTCTATCTTCTCAAGCTTTGGGCTGGCTAACTAAGAAACCACCAACTCGACCCACGGGTCTGGTTGTATCTGGGTGTTAGCCATATAGGTCACACGAACTTAGAGTTCACCTAACAACCTCTTCTAGCCTCTCTACTGGCTAAACAAGAGAGTTGCGTCTCGACTAAGAGCATCCATTACCACCTTACATCCTTATGTGCTAGGTAACGGTGAAGACATAAACCATCATATACTCCACTCATCATCCTCATCTCAGATTTAGGTCTAACTGAGTCAAGAAAACTTTGAGCTCATTATCTTGGTTATCAAACTCAAACTTATATAACTCATAAATTCCATACTTCTCTTGATAAGAATGTCCCCATATGATGACTACCTTAGTTCTCTTCGTGTTTGTAAACCATCCATTCAACATACTCTTCAAAAGGTATGATACTTTCTCTATCCTCAGACATCATAGCAATGTTTCAGCTCACATCATCTTTATCCTTAGTGTATGGCATGTGTTTTCCCCTATCTCTCACACTCATAATGAGAGGAAATAAGCATTTGGCTGCAGTCCAAATACAGAGTTCATCCTATTCCAAGAGTAGAGATGGTACATCACACATCACAAGTACACTTTCCAAACCAATTTGAAACGTGCATCACCTGTCTCCACATCATGAACATCTCAATTTCAGGTTTACCTCCATGGAAAACTATTCCCAAGCACTCTTGGGTCTACATACTACTCATATATACATAATGCTTAGTCCTTTCCTCAAGGTCGCTAGGGTGCCGATACTTTTGGGGTCATCCCTCTTCCCTTATGCATCCAGGGATTGCCTACCTCATTTGCCTTTGGGTCCCATGAACTCATGAAGGTGATCAATCTCCTAAACCATGGTCCTCGAACAAAGATAGTTGTTACCTCCCGACCCTATGATCTTGAGCATCTAGGGAACAAACAACTCATACTCCCATCGATCTTATCCCTACCTGACCTTAGTATTGACTTAGGATCCTAACATGGTACATCTCAAACTTGAATCCTTACCCAAAAACTCCATCATCTCTCTGGGCACTCATGGTCAAACTTTCGCCTTTTCATAGGGATCATGGTGACCTACCTATCTCAGTCTGGCCCCATATAGGTTACCTCCATTGAAACATATCATCCTGCCCTTAGAGATGGTCACACATGGGTCTATAGATTCATGATCATGCTATGTGTTCTCCACTTAGCTCATCAAGCTCTTATAAGAGACCTCTTTAGGTTACCTCAAACCTAAACAAAAGCTGGTACTCACCCTATATGAAGGGTCACTTCCCAGGGTGGGAGAAAACTATCTCTTAATAGTAACAAAGGTCACAAATGTCCTTACGTCCATGGTTTACACTATCATATGCATGCTTATCCCTATCATGCTACTCCGGCACATAGCTAGCAAGATGACAACCCACTAAGCCACTCTGGGTTCCTTGTTATATCATACTTGTTCCTTATTCCTCAACATTGGACCAGTATCATACATGCATATGTCACCAACCTATGTGTGAGGGGTTCATCAAACATATACCTTAGTCCAAGGGGTTTCCTTTACCTCTAAACATGAGTGGGTTCCATGCTCAAATCTTTTGGAACTCAACCATCTTTGTGAGTATCAGGTGCACATGTACTACTACTTCCCCTCTTAGGTTTAGGAACCCTAGGTTCACTTCTTATGCATCAACTGTCTAACTGCATGCCCACCTTTTCAACCATGAACTAAACATGTACATGGTAGCATGCAATTCCTACTATTCTTCCAGATGAACAACACCTTAGAGTCCTACACAAGGACAACCAACTCGGTGTGAGACCTCATAACTTGTTACTATACTTCTTCAAGGTCTAAGGAGTTCTCCTTCCTACACCTAAAAGGTAGGTACCTATAACTTATGTACATCGACTCAAGAAGCCTCTTCCTCTTTCTAGGATTTGGTTCCTCTAAAGGCAACCACGATACAATAAGCCTCTAAGGATCATGCTTGAGGAAACTACAACTATATACTCAGGGTCATCCAAAATAGGTCATGTCATACCCAACTTCTCATGGTCCTTCATGCCTCAGAGTCAAGGTCTCTAACCTTCTTCATCGAATCTTGTCCCCTCTCTCTAGAGAAAACCCTACAATTGGTCCTACAACTTGAGGTTCTCTCATAGAAGATGGTTTAAGCCCTTAAGGATACATGTCTACACCTACCGGGGTGAAATGTACTATCAAGACCTATGTCTGACATAGATCATCCTGGGCTCTGCATGCTCCTCTCATGAACATCAGGCATAACCCTACGAGTCTAGGTCTAAAATCTACAGTCATCCTGCTGCTATCCACCTCTACGTAGGTGCATGCCTCTTCCTGCTCCTATATGCCCATAAGGGTTTCTATATGGTCACCACTATCCTCCACGAGAGGGAGCTATTCTTAACCCACAACCACTAAAGGTCAGGTTACCAAAAGCACTAGGTCAAACATAGCTCATGCTTCTCATGGGTACACAAAACCTATATGCATGTCAACCCACGTACATGGTCGACTATGATATCTAACTCATCATGTCATCTCTTTATAACTACCACTTAGGGTTAGGGTTAACCTCGTCCTCTGAGGATGCGTCGGGTCTCTACCTCATCCTGGAGGCTTCTTCCTCGAAGGCTAACTCTCTCTCCTCATCCTCCCACAAGAAATTCTAACCTCAGATCTCCCCTGAGGGCATGACAACATGCGCCATGCAACCTAAGCATGTAACTAATCTTTAGTTTACACTTAAACTATTAAACTTATGTACCTGGCATCTTGTTTACATGCTTTTCATTAATTTGGTGGAGAATTCCTTAATCTTTGTCATACTTACCCTAACCTTGAGAGGGTGGGGAGGAGAGAGAAAACTCTAAACCTTAGAACCTTACTTGAATTAGGGTTGAGAAGGGAAGAAGATAGATGAGAGAGTCCTAAAGGTATCTTACTTTGAGTTAGAACCTCAAACTTTGGCCAGGAAGTCACACAATATCTAGAAGTCCTCGTAGACTGACTAGCAGGGCAGCGGAAAATATTGCCAGCCTCCAGATCGTGATCCCTTTCTAGACACCTTTGTCGTTGGAAAATCCTCTAATAACTCCCTTGGGTTCTACTGAGTTTGTAAAATTTAATTAATTATTAAGGATTAAATGAGAAACCATTGGCTCTGATACCAAATGGAACAACCCCGCTTCCTAGTAACCCCCAATCAGGGGAGATCAATAGGTCAGAGGCGTTATCCCAAAATTCAGGATCAATGGTTTGATGATTTAATCAAAAATAATTATCAAATTCTACTAATACTAAACTGGAAAGCTGGAATAAAACAAAACTATGGCATACCTTGTAAAATTAGTATCTAAGATTTCTATCTACAGACGAAATCTATCTATCTAATCCTCCTTTGGATTACTTAATTGTATCTTCACAGATTCTGTTTTACTGTTTGTCCTTTTTAGATAATACCTAAAACACCGACAAACAAAATGTTGGTCAGTATATTTCTATACTGGTATGTGGGGACAAACACAACATCACAAATAGTCTCTAGCTAACAACCTAATCATATCAAATAGTTCATTAACAATCCAAATTACATTTTGCATGTAACTTCTCAACCACTTTTTCCCTAAACCCTGGATTACCCTCTCTTAGGGTTTTGTCCTTGCAAGGGAAATAAGGCCACCTTCCATACTGAGCTTGGTGCCTGGGTTCACCACTCTGGGTTCCCAATGGTCTTCCCTTTGGGGCTTGACCAACTAAGACCTTCCCTATGGGGCTTGGTCTTACATAATACATCAGGTTGGTATGTAGGTTCGAGAAGCACACTCATAATTAATTGTTATACACATAGTCACTTTATGAGATTACAAAAATTAACAATCAAATAGTTAGGTTGCATAGCAATCAAGAAACCTCGTGAAACGCTGTGAAGCATAAGGCAATTATTCATAAATTAACCACATACCTATTCAGTCGATTCAACAAGCTAACTGTAAATCCAAGCAAGAAATTGTCCAAGCAAGCAGTTCAATCCACACAAGTAGAAATCCTGAAAAAGTACATGCACTCTATTTAATATCCACTTTATCAGATTCTATCTATTCTTTTGAACTCGCTTCCTAGGGTTTCTTATTTCCTTTTAGGGTTTCATTAGGGTTCATCTTTATCATTGTCACTATAAACCCTAAAAGAGCAAAACTAATCACAAACCCTAAATAGCTTGTTAAATCCTTCTTAACAGGCTTATGATCAACTCACAATTACATAATTCTAAGGAATCTCAAATGAATAATATTAATCACCTTTTATCCTAAATTAGGGTTTCTATATGCATTAACATAGATTCATGTGTAAAAGCCTAAAGCAAGCAATTTATTAACTAAATCAGATTCAACTCTTACTTCCCCTCTCAACATGTTACTAATACTCAAAATAACCTATTTAAGACATTAGATCTGATTTCCAAACATAATTAGGATTTTTAATCAAAGTTTAATGCATAACATGATCAACTTAAAGCACTTTTGGAATCCAAAAGGATATCAGGCTTCAATATTATTTTTATTGGATTCCTCACGTTCTCCTAATCAATTTTCATATATAATTTGTCTACATCCAAGTTACCAATTATTTTCTTCAAATTTTGCAAGATACTTACCTCTCGGTCAATGGGATGCCGCCGCATCAGCAGAGTGGCTTGCTCTTCCTCTTCTACCCTGGTGAGGGTTCAGAGAATCACGGTCCACCACACAGGTAGCTAGCTCCATGTAAGCAGGTGCCTAATCAAGGGGCTATTCCCCCTTTTACCCTTATGCCCTCCGGCTTTGGGCCTCAAGCGAACTGGACAAATTGGTCTTTACACTCTCGATCATCTTCTTCCCCTGACCCACCCAGTCTCTCACAAACCAACATCATAGGCGGTCAATACGCCTATTAACCCACATCCTCACAACATAAGACCTTCACACAAACATCGCCTTGGCTCTGTCCCACTCCTCCAGAGTCGCCGGCTATCACAGGCCCCCCGCCGGTGGTCAGGGTGGGCTGACCCACCAACCGCCGCCACCCTAGGAGCAGGGGAGACACCAGCTAGGCATAAGGCCTCTTCCCCATACATCACACCTCCTGCAATACATGCTCTATTGGTTAGAGTACATGAGAGGCCTGAGGAGCGTCAAGGTCCCCCTTTATATATGCATGGATGCAGGGACAGTGCCCTCCTACGGAACTTCCAGTTCATGGATGGGCTGGGATTTGGGGAAATCCCAATACCGCATGGTACTAGCACAAGAAGGGGACTGGAGTGTCTGAATTGATCTCCTGATTCTATCAGTGCTAATCCTGGGTGCTATAAAGGATCACTGAGAGAGGGAGGGTGCCCGAGAGGAACATTACTATGTTCCTTGGAGTTTCCCAATCAGTCGCAAGGTAGGGGACAAAAGGGCATCGTCAGATCGGGATCAGATGGCCAAAGAATCATGTGACACTTTAAATGGACCGGGCCCAATGTTTCCTTGCTTGATTAAACCTGTGTCATTTAATACGATTAAGAGATTATCACATCACTTTAGGATAATTTTCAAAAAGCATATCTCTTAATATCTACATCCTTTTTCAACCAAAATTTAGGGAAAAACTTAATCTTGGCTTTATCCACTCGCATACCAAATTTGAGTCCCAAACCCAAAAGTAAAAATGCATTATCTTTGTGTGCAAGTTATCCTTTAATAAAGCTTATTTAATTGGTATTTTCTCTTTCTTGTCCTATTATCTTTGCAACTTGGACCCCTTGGTACCCAAGAAATTCTAAAGAAACAAAATCCCTCCTTGAATATTAATTCTTAGTCTTCTAGATGCTTCTACATATTTATTTTCTCATTATCTATGTTATTCCTTTATTAATTGATTTCTTTTCCTTTTCATTTCCTTTTTCTCATTATTGGGTTCAACAGCCAATAAGGCCCACGAATTCAAACATACAATGCTATTTATCAAAGAAATCTATCCACAAATATAATTTACATAATCATACCTTTATTTGGGGAAACTGCATTTCCAACCAAAAGAACCCAAAACTTGGGGTTGTAACACTTGTGATTAGTGAGAATTTCAAAGGTAGCACCATACAAGTAATGTCTCCATATCTTCAGGGCATGTATAATCACATCCAGCTCTAGATCATGTCTCAGATAGTTTACTTTATTTGGCTTGAGCTGTCAAGATGTGTAAGCGTCAACATGCTTATTATGCTCTAACACACATCCTAGTCCCATTTTGGACACATCAGTGAAGATCATAAAACCTTCGTTGCTAGAGGGCAGAGTCAACACAGGTGATGAGGTCAATTTCTCCTTTAACTCTTGGAAATGGGTTTCGTACAACTCAGACCATATGAACTTCTCATCCTTTCGAGTGAGCTTGGTAAGGGGCATGGTAGTATTTGAGAAATCTTGGATGAACCATCGGTAATACCCTTCCAATCCCAGGAAGCTGTGAATTTCTAAAGGATTCTTTGGCTTCAGCCAATCGTGTACAACAGACACCTTGATAGGATCTACTGAGATCATCCCTCTGGAGTTGATTTGTCTAATAAACATGACACAATCAATCCAAAACTCGCATTTTGAGAACGTCCCGTAGAACTTCTGCTTCCTCAGGATTTCTAGGACTCTAACCAGGTGGTCTCGGTGTTGGTCGAGGTGGTCCAAGTATACTAAGATGTCATCTATGAACACTATGACAAAAGAGTCAAGGAATGGTTGGAACACAATATTAATGAGGTTCATAAAAACACTTGGGGCATTGGATAGTCCAAACGGAATGACTAAGAACACATAATGGCCATAACGGGTGCGGAAAGTAGTTTTCAGTATATCTTCGTTCTTAACTCATAACTGATGGTACCCAGACCTTAGGTCAATTTTGGAAAAGACTTGGGCCGACTTATGTTGGTCAAACCGGTCGTCGATTCTGGGTAAAGGGTATTTGTTTTTATGGTAGCTTGGTTTATCATACGGTAGTCAATGCACATACAGAGTGACCCATCCTTCTTTACAAAGAGGACTAGAGCTCCCCAAGGTGAGGTACTAGGCCTAATGAAGTCCTTGTCTAAAAATTCCTATAGTTGCTTGTTCAGCTCTAACTGCTCAGCAGGGGCCATCCAATAAGGTACCCTGGAGATAGGGTTTGTTCTGGGAGCTAACTCTATGGTAAAATCCACCTCTCTCTGGAGGAAAACTAGGTAAATCATCTGGAAACACGTTCGCATAGTCCTAAACTACCTCTATCTCTTCTAAGGGTTTAACCTTAGGTACAAGTTCTCTGACAACTATGAGGAAAGCCTGACAACCTTTGGCTATCATTTGCTCCACTTTTAAGGTCGGCATGTATAGACTGGTGGTCGCATCCTTCCTCCCCCTAATGGTCAAGGACGGGTGTCCAAGTCTCTTTATCAAAATCTTTTTCTCTCTACAGTCAATATGGGCTCTATAGGTATAAGGCCAATCCATGCCGATTATCACATCAAAGTGTCCAACAAAATAAAATCAGTAGGGAAATCATGAATTAGATATTTAATAGGTAATACAATGGTTTTCATAAGAGATGTAAGGATTCGACCGCTCGGGGTAGTGACACCTAGCACATATCCTAAATCCTTGAAATCCAGACAAAGCATAGTCGCAAGATTTCTTGAAATAGAAGTATTCATTGATCCACAATCATAAAGAGCTTTCACACTTTGTCCCATAATCTCAAGTGTGCCTACATAGTTTTCATGATATCAAACTTATATTACATTACATAATCAAAGATGGAAAAACTACTCTAAGGGTTATTACCCTCTATCAGACGATTGGCATTAGCCTGGGATTCCTCATTGTCTATGGCGAACACTCGAGCATGTCGAAAATCTCCTACAGGTGGGACTGGTGGGGCCACTACTGCTAGTTGGGCCACTGACGGTGCTACTGCCACTGGCTGGGCTGTCACCGAGCTTGTCCTCTGGGATCAGGAAGGGGACAACTAGCCTGGAAGTGTCCTTCTTGCTGGCATCAGAAACACACCCTCCTTTTAAAGAGACAATTCCCAGGATGGTTTTTCCTACATTTGCGACATTTGGATGATGTCCTTGTTGTCATTTCTCGTTGTGGGGCTTCCCTTTTCCTCCCTTTCTATGGTTATGACCTTGGTTCTTCTAGTTGTCATTCCTAGGGCCATAACTTCCCACGGTGAAGCCGAGGTACCCCTTATGCTGGCTTTGCTGGGGCATGATTGACTTCTCCACATCCAGGGCAAAGTCAAGAGATTTAGAGAGAGTTTTGGTCTTAATTTCCATGACATGGGACTTATTGGCGTGGTGAAGTATGTCCATAAAATGTTCCACCCTCCTTTCTTCTGTCAGCATGTAGCCAAAATGCTCCAAGAGACGAAACTGGTGAATGTAGCTGGTCACTCACAAGTTCTCTTGAACTAGGAAGGTGAATTGCTTTTACTTTTCCTTCTTGACTGTTGGGGGTATGAATCTTGTAGTGAATATGGTGTGGAAATCTAGCCAGGCCATGGGTTCTTCACTTAGGTCTCAAACCATGATATGGTTCTTCCACCATATCTTTGCTTCTCCCTCCAAAAGATTAGTGGCGAAGAGGGCCTTCTTGCTTGGCTGGACCTCCAGAATGCAAAACCCATTTTCCACGGCCAAAAGCCATGCATCAGCCTTGTCTACTACATTTGTCTTGTCTTCCCCCCCAAAACTTCTCAATATTTAGCTTCACCAAATCCAAAATAGTGGCACCGAGGAGGGGACAGATGGGCACAGGTTTGGCATTCTCATTACGGGGAACATACCAGAGAGCGAGGGCAATAATGGCTTCAGTAAACTTCTTCTACTGCTCTAACCAGAGCATCTCAGTAGCTGGTGTCACAATCAGTCTGATTGCCGGTCCAAAATCAACAACATCCTTTACCTCGTCCTTATACATGGATTCTTCCTTGAGTTTAGGGCTCTCTTCAGGGTGGTCGATGTGGAAGGGGACAGGTTTAGGCTCACGACCTTTCTCTCCAGAAGATTCATCTTCTCTCTTCCTTTTCTTGGAGGATTTGCCTTTTGGGAGCCTTCTCTTACCAAAGGAGGGCCTCTTCTTGTGCACATGCCTCGGTCTGGGGTACTCGTTGGTGGTGTCACTTGGGAAAACAACTGTTTTGATATGGGCCATGTTGTAACATAGATAACTCTATTACTATAGTTTCATAACTTATGATTATCTTACATCTATGACATCTTGTTTACATACATTTTATTGTTTGGTGGAGGATGCCTGATTCAGCCCTATTTTAGGGCTTCATCTTGTGTCATATTGCATTTAAATCACATGTATACTTGCTAGATTACATGTTATTTCCCCCAATATGCTTATTTCTATCAAATGCACTTATAGAGACTTTTTTCATGTTTTATAGGTATTTTGTCCACTACTTGATGGCATGGAAAGAGGATGGTCCAATCTAGGGTTTCCTCAGGCTTGGAGGAGCCCAAAATGAGGCCAAAACCACTTCCAACCTACCCCAAGTGGTCAAAGAATGTTTTGAAGCAATACCCTCCATGGATGATCAAGTTTAAAGCTCAAATGCATGGGAGAGACACCACCACGACCGTGGTACCCCACCACGATCGTGGTGGACATGCCCCAAGCACAAAAAATCACTAAAACTCCCAGAAATTGATGAAAATGGCCAAAACGACCGTGGTGATCAACATGCCCATGGCCATAGGTCCCCACCACGACCGTGGTGAGCCCCCATGGTTGTGGCCATCCATGTACATATCCCTATGATCTCCACATTTTAATTCCCACGACCGTGCACATCCACCATGGCCGTGGTCTACCCTACCCACCACGACCGTGCTAATCACAAAATCAACCCATTTCTCCATTGCTTTCCCCATTTTACCCCTGACTTAACCCTAGACCACCTAGATCCCTATATAAGCCCTAGTGGCGGCTGGGGGTCGGGGGTTGTCTGCTTAGAATCCCATTTTTGCTCCCTCGTCACCTCCACTCCATTCCACTTCACCTCCACCTCAAATCCACTTGATTTCACCATTTCCACCACATAACCCCCCATATCTAAGCCTTCCATCCACTTCCCACCACCATTCTACACCTTTCCATCCAAGAAGAAGGAGGAGGACGACCCTACAGCTGCTGGAGAGAAGGATTTCAGCCACTACTCCGAGCTCCATGGCTTCTTCTACCTCTTTCTTCTTTCTTTTTGTATTTTTCTTCGTTATGAGTAGCTAGGCCCCTTGGGTGGGCTGTTTGGGGGAAAATATGTTACTTTGATACCATGTTGGGGGAAAATGGCATGTAAACGTTGTAATTCCATTTTTAATGATTATATTCTATTTCTATCTCTTTCTCCATGGATTTCTTGTTGGTTTGTGTGTGAAATCACCTAGGAATTTAGGCAAATTGCTTGTATGTGTGAATTTTGGGATTTGCCCCTATGTCCAATTCTTGGATCCCTAGGCTGCCTCCCATCTTCCTACATCCTAATCAATCTCCCTAAACCTAAGTGAGAGATCTAAGTAGCTAGATTAGATAATTCTAGTGCAATTAGCATGGAGCCTTCTCAAGGCTAGAATGTGGGGGAATTGGGGTCCAAAACCCTAATTTCACCTCCCCATTACTACCCTCGGCCCCTAATTGTCCTAGGAATGCCTAATCTAGAAACCTAGATTTGATTAGACTCTAATTGAATTAAACCTAATCCCTAACCCAATTGAGCCTCGTAAGGGTAGTAGGGGGTGTTAGGGACTAGTTCCCCTATACACAACCTATCATATCCATGGCCACTTAGTAGCTTAGGTTAATTCATTAGACTCTAACTTGTTGTTTGGTTTGGATAATATAAATGGAATCATAATGTTCACATGTCACCCCCAACTTAAGTGATAAGTTCATACCCCTAAACAACCCACACATCTCTTTACTGCTTAAAACCCTAGTTCTGTGCTTGCTTAGCTTAGTTAGTTCTTTTCTTGCTTAGTTAGCTTCTTGCCTTGCTCTTGCCTTGTTTATGCTAGTTTATTTCTTTAATTGCTCTTTTGCTTTTCTCTTGCTTGCCTTAGCATAATTTGTCTTTTCATACATAGCTTAGTACTTTCTTTCCTGCTTAGTCTTAATCTAGTCTAGGGTTAACATATATTTCATTCCTGCCTTTAACTGCTTTCTTGTTCATCCTTAGTTAACAATCAAATCAACCTTTAAACCCTTAATGTAACATCCCTGACCTGGGTTATAAACTAACCCTAGGTGTTTTGCCTAAATATGTAATTAAAATCTTGTGATTATCTTTTGGCATGTAATTAAGTTCCTAAGGAACATACATTTTCATTTCTGTCCCTTTTAAACAATGATTGTAGTATTGTGTGGTAATACAGGGACCTATGTGAAAATTATCTAGTTAAGGGGTTTAACTTGCAAATTTCACAAGTTAAGATGTTCCTCTGATGATGAGATATCATACGAGTGGATATGATGAGGTAAGATGGATTTCCCAAGCTTGGGCATCAAGATGCAGCTTGTGGAATGTTCTTTATGCTTAAAAACCCTAATTTGGATTAAAGTGCAATTTACCCAAATGTGGGGTGCAACTTATAAAATTACACCATCTAGAACATCTTTTATGACTCTTGACATCATTTAGAGTAAAAAATATGAAAGGGACACATGAATGAGTGATCAGATAAGAAAAATGATCTTTGTGCATAAAATTCACTAAGTATGAGGATGGAGACTTGTCATATATGAACTCTAGTTGAAAGTTGGTTTTCTTTACCCTTAAATCTAGAGTTTTGATGAGATTTACATAAGTTTCATAGCTTGGGCGTGCCTTAGAAACAAGGAGGGACTTAGATGAGAATTCCATGATTTAGAGGTCCTTATGGTGGAAAATAGCCTAAAGTATATAAGCCTTCACCCTTGCAAACCAAGTGAACGTATCCTTTATCCTATTCATTTATCATCTTTCTCAAAATGGCCAAGGCAGAGCTCTGGACCTCAGGGAGACGACCAACTAGTGCTAAGGTGAGTAGGAACCATCTTCAAGCTCGAATTCATGGAGGAATTCTTCTTAAAAGGTTGGTTCTATGGTTAACTCACTTAGATTCTTTGTCTTAGCCAACCATTCCCATCTTTTCCTTGAAGAAACAACCTTGGATGACCTGTGGAGCTCAAGACTCCATTAAAGGCTTGAAGCTTGGAATCTTGGAGCTCTAGGAACCACGTTTAAGGCTGGTTTTATAACTCTAAACTCCTAGCTTTATTATGCATATCTTTGTTCTTACTTTTAGTGCTTAGTTCTTCTTCTACCTCCCTTCTTCCTTGCACTTTTGCAAGCAAAATGGTGGTGTAAACGACTTGAACAGAGGTTGAGGATGATGGGCGTGGATTCCTAAGTAACTTTATCAAATGACCTTGGACCCTTTTGGTCCAAACGGTTGCAAACCGTTTAAGGTCAAACGGGTTCAACCCGTTTGATCTCAAACGATCTTGCAAGATCGTTTGGATCAAAAAGGTCTGAAAACCGTTTGATAGGGTTGACCAAGGGACGAACATTTGATGGTCTGTTGATAATATATTGAATTTCATTTCTACAAAGAATTATAAACTAATTCCTAACCAATTGAGAGTTGAAGGCACTTCAACACCCTAACCCTAATCGGGTTGAAATTGCTGATTTCAAGTATTGATCTTGTTGAGTTTTGGGTTGAAGGACCCAAACGGGTTCAAAACTGTTTGGGGGTTCATCCAAACGGTCTCACACTCGTTTAGTGACACCCCAAGATCGTTTGGAGGTCTATGGTTAAGGAAATTTGATGGTTTGAGGGTCCATTTTCAATAGGTTGATGAACTGATAAAATTGCTGATTTTAGATCTATTTAGGGTTCAACCCTTATCCAACCGACTTGGTTTTTGGTCAAACTTTGGGAAAACAGGTTGACACTCATTTAGGCTCAAACAGGTTGACACTCATTTAGGCTCAAACAGGTTGACACTCATTTAAGGCCAAACGGGTTCACACTCGTTTAAGGCCAAACGGGTTCACACTCGTTTAAGGCCAAACGGGTTCACACTCGTTTAAGGTCAAATGGGTTCACACCCGTTTAAGGTCAAGTGGGTCCACACTCGTTTAAGGCTCAAATGGTTTCAAATTCGTTTGAGATTAAATGAGTTCAAGGTCGTTTAAAACCTAAATGGGTTGAAGGTTGAAGGTTAAACCCTAAACCAATTGGAGACTTTCAAGTTTATGTATACTTAATCACTTGAAGGTGTAAATGGTTCAATGATGATCTAATCTAAACTATAATGGTAACTTAAGACATTAAGGGACTAAGTGACTAATGAGTTGACCCATGATGATGATCAATGGGTAAATTACCAAAATGCCCTTGAGGGGTTAATTTGAATGATACCTTGTTCTAATCAAACCCTAATCACTTGATAGTGATGATTTGGTTTATGTTAATCAAGGATGACTTAACCCAACCTATCTAGAGTGGTGTAATCACCATCTACTAGTGAGAGTAGAGAGAAAATACCGTTTATGTTCAAAACTCAAGTAAAATACCTTCAATGTACCCGAATATGCAAGATTAGGTATGATCCACTTATGTGAGATCATGGAAACCCTAAATATGATAATTGGTGAATCTTAATCTTATCTGAGGACTTTAATGATGACGTTCCTCATACATGGTGATATTATGAGATCAATTCACCATGAGGTGAATAGTAAACCCTAATTCTAGGATGATGACATGTAATGTGAATGGTAAACCCTAATTGGTGAAAATCAGGGAACCTAACCGGTACAACTTTTGATATGAATTGCTTACTATTATCAGTTGAATTAACCATGCAAGTTCTTATACATGATGATGATCATATCCAGGTAAGGATTATGATTTCATATTCATTGAAAGCATGTTATTAGCTTTATGAATAATGACATATGCTGATGCCTAGTAAGTGGCATCTTATGAGAATGATAGGCTGTGAGAGCCATGAGTATCATCAAGGTCATGCTTGTCAGATGACTTGTGATGAGATGATTGAGAAATGATAATTGATGAGAGTTAGATTTGATACATTTAGTATTCTACTTTCATAGCTGCTGTTCTAATGATTAATGTTTGAGAACATGTATGATGATAAAAAGAATACTGAAATGTACCTAACTAATCAAGTATAATCATACCATGTAGAGCCCTAATCATAGATCCATCATTGTCAGGAGTTAAATGATGGTGAAATAGATTTTCCTAAGGGAACTCCTGGATCACATACTTTTGAGTATGTGGGGGAATATGGATGTGAATACCCTTACATCCTAGTGTAGGAATTGATGTAGATGTATCTTAATCTATCAATCCTTCACTATGTGTTTATGCCGGGGTGATATAACACTAATCTCCCGAGGAATTCTTTTGTACCGCATCGATGAGAGATAAACAAGAAATCTTTCGATGGCGAAGAGAGTACAGAATGCCACTGTGACTCTAACAGCGAAGTACCAGAATACCCTGGTAAGCTATAGTAGCAGAGACACTAGATGTCCTGCATGTTGATCCTCATACTGACTGAGGAAGATGAGGTCATAAGAATCCGACTCTTTTGATGACCTATGTATGATACCGATGCGACTTAATAGTGATCGGTTGGAGTATGAACGGTATACCTCATCCCCGCAGGGCATAATAATGTTTGTAAAACATAATCAACCGCGTAGCATATCTGCTTAGGTTGAACTATGAGATACAATGATTGATGGTTACACTGTTTAGTATACATGTTCTTCATATTCCTTAAATGTTGTTGTTCTACTTGATAACATTCTGCTGTTGATTACCTTAAAGCTTTATTGCTTATGTTGATCTGTGATTGCTATAATAAAGCTTCTGGCGGAGAGTTATAACTCTCGCTGGGACAATTATTTAAAATTGTCTCACCCCGTAGATTTCAACTTTTTAGGTGGTCGCCAAGGACGAAGGAACCAGTATGCAGGTGATCAGTATCAGCAGCAAGAGCACCAGGGGCAGCAGTGAATCTCAGGTGGAGATACTGACTGCTAAGTCATGTAGTTAGATAGTCTTATGTCGTCTCTGTACTCTCAGGTCCTTGGAGTTTGTTAATCTGAGATTTTGTATTTTGTTGTATGTAATCACTTGAGAAGTGGTTTAACGGATATGTAAACTGTTACCTTAATTTTATGAAAGAAGTTTCATGTCTTCAAGATCTTGTCTCAAAAAGTTTTAATTTTTCGTGAATTTTCGTATTCCGCTGTTAATTGAATGCTTCCGCTGAGTTTATATCATGGTTTATGAATTGTGTCGTTTCACTTAACCATAGTCTCTGCAGTAGGAACCTAGCTAAACTAACCTAGCTCTAGCGCCCCCTCTTTTCCCTATGGATCGACCCTTTACTTGCCACCTTCCTATACTACGACATGACCCCGTGCGCTTGTGGGTGTAGTGTTTTAGTAGACATAGGTAGCTAGTTTAGGTTTATAAATTTCAAAAGCACAATCTCACCGTGTGTTTCGACCTCGTGGGGCGCATCTAGTGGATTCAAATCAGCTAGTGTGTTGCACCTCTGGCGGAATCGCACCAAGCTTTCTGGCACCGTTGTCAGGATTAGAGGCGCTCAGCCTAGCTAGTTAGTTTTGCTTTGACTTTTCCTACTTCCCTCATCATTGCTATTCTTTATTCATCATTCTTTACATTCTTTGTGTATATTGGTTTACTAACTTGTTCTCTTTTGTTTGGTTGTGCTTTGTGCATGTGACAAGCCATTCGAGGAAGATAAGATGGAAGGCCAAGATGCACGAACCCATCCATTTTCTCCACCACCCTACCTCCAAGGCTATCCTAAGCCTTACACACCCCCACCACCTCCATCGCCACAACCTTCCCACCAATTTACCTTCCAACCTCAATTCATTCTACCGCCTACATCACCACAACCCTCCCACCAATTCACCTTCCAACCTCAATGCCCTCCTCCACCTAAAGTCTAAGGGCCATCAACGCCGATGCCACCACCACAACTATCACATGCTCCCCCTACTTCCCATGAGAAAATGGATATGATTGAGGCCCCTCTCTTTGGTTCCTATGAAGACCCATTCCTTAAGAGAGAGAAAACCTATGGCATGCGATTTCTGAGGGTCTTAAGGCTGATTAAGATCTATGATGATAATCCCCAAGGAGAGAGAATTTCTAAAAAGGACTTACGAAGCTCGCATGACCCTTGGGAGGAAGATCAATCAAGGAAAGCATTTGAGAGGATTGCTTATGATGGGGGTGAAAACATTTTGTTTTTGGACCATGGTTGATGGTGAAAGAACAACAAGCCTGGCTGAAGGCACGAAACTTAGCGCTTGTGGGAAGCAACCCACATAGGTTTGGGAAATTTTGACCCAAACTTCACTTTTTGATACAATTGCTTTGTTTTTACACTTTCCAAGAAAACACACACACTTGTGTTTAATAGTTTTTGTCTAGTTTTAAGATGTGCACGTGGTAATAGGATGAAATGAAGGAAATTTGAGTACAATTGAGAGAAGGATTCAAAGAAAAATCACTTTGGGTCATGTTTTTGAGTGTTTGATGTTCCTCATTTTGCGAGTAGCAGCTACAGGGACCACCACGGCCGTGGCACATCAATACGACCGTGGTCATTTGCATGAAAAACACACCAAGTCCCTGGATTCATAAGAAAATTTGAGAAAATCTGCCAAAGGACTGCACCACGGCAGTGCCAGGCAGCACAACTGTGCAACTTGAAGATACCACGGTTGTGCTGCGCAGCACGGCCGTGCTGCAGACCAATTTCAACCACTGAAGGCAGATTAGTGCGGCGGCTACTATGCATATCCTCCACCACAAGGAGGAAAACTGCTAGAGCCTCGAGAGAGCCATGATCGTCTACCCTATCATCCTAAACTCTAGGATCATGTTGAGGACAACATGATTCAAAAGTTTGGGGTGGTAGGGAAGGTATGCCCTAGTTTCACTTTGCATTTCACCTGCCACATCCACTTTTGTTTTCTTATTTTTTTCTATCTACCTTAGTCATATTTACTACTTTGCATACCTGCATGCCATGTAGTTTGCTTTCTTGCCTTTTTTTTGCATAATTTTCAAAAATTACATATCATGTAGATTTTTGCCAGGCATTGCATATCATGTAGATTTTTGCCATGCATTGCATATCATGTAGATTTTTTGGTAATTTTTGCATGTTTTAGCTAGGATTTTCTTGTTTATTGATTTAAGCTCAATAATATAGGCTTAGATGTGATTGGAGGCAACTTGGCACAGTTTTGGCCCATTTTGCCCAAATTTGAGATTTCTTGTGTAAAAAGTGTGTTTTGACCCAATCTCTACTGTTTTGAGTGAAAATGACGACATTTGATAAATGCAAGTGAAATGTCATGCTTTGTTGCTAAGTGGTATCAATGTTTGACTTTTTACATGTGCATAACCTCTCTTATGATTGTGATTGAATTGGTTGAATTATGAAATTGAGCAAGCTTTGAACGCTTAGTGTTTGTGGAATCACTTGTTTGATATATCAATTTCATCTTGTTCATTCATGTGGTGTGATATCTTAGATGAAGTGTTGGATTAATTTTCATGCAGGATGTCTTATGTGGAAAATCATACCAATAACCCCTCTTTGACCTGACTCTTCTTCCACCATCTTCATACCCCTCCGCCTCATAAAAAGGTGCCCTAGTGCACATAATCAGCCTTGGCCACCTCCAAAAGTTTGGGGTGGCCACATATCTACCTCCCCGCTTCAGTCTATCCACCATATGCCCCATCTACACCAAGGGAAAGAAAGAGAAGAAAAGAAAAAGAAAAGAAAAAACAAAATAAAAGGATGCTCGTGTTTAAGAGCATTCAAATAAAGAAAAGATGTGTGTGTAAAAACACTTCAAAAATCTTACCGCAACCCTTTCTTCCACTTTCATACCCATTGAGCTAAGAAGCATCAAACTTATCTCATTTTGCCTTTTTCTGCAGCCACGTGGGTCATTTGGTATGATTTAAAATATAAGACTGAATGCATGAATGTGAAACAACACTCCTAGTCATCCTTGATTCACACCATAATGAAACGGTTTACCCGGAACTTGATGAAAGAAGTATGGATAACTTGTGTATTCTATACGCTATTTTTGAAGTTCATATGCTTTGTGCTCTTTTCATGGTTAGATTGTGAAAGTAGGAGAGGAGAGAGGTGAAATGCACGTACTTAGTCATCTTTGATACCATTCAGCAATAATCACCTTTTACATTGCATTTGTCATGTCTTGACTGCGAAAAGTTTGTAGAGAGATTGAGTTGGAGCATACTTGAGGACACGTATGTTTTAAGTTTGGGGTGGTGATTCAGCCCTATTTTAGGGCTTCATCTTGTGTCATATTGCATTTCAATCACATGTATACTTGTTAGATTACATGTTATTTCCTCCAATATTCTTATTTCTATCAAATGCACTTATGGAGGCTTTTTGCATGTTTTATAGGTACTTTTTCCACTACTTGATGGCATGGAAAGAGGATGGTCCAATCTAGGGTTTCCTCAGGCTTGGAGGAGCCCAAAATGAGGCCAAAACCACTTCCAACCTACCCCAAGTGGTCAAAGAATGTTTTGAAGCAATACCCTCCATGGATGATCGAGTTCAAAGCTCAAATGCATGGGAGAGACACCACCACAACCATGGTAGCCCACCACGGTCGTGGTGAACATGCCCCAAGCACAAAAAATCACTAAAACTCCCAGAAATTGATGAAAATGGCCAAAACGACCGTGGTAATCAACATGCCCGTGGCCATAGGTCCCCACCACGACCGTGGTGAGCCCCCAAGGCCGTGGGCATCCATGTACATATCCCTGTGATCTCCACATTTTAATTCCCACGACCGTGCCCATCCACCACGACCGTGGTCTACCCTACCCACCACGACTGTGGTCACCCACCACGGTCATGCTACTCACAAAATCCACCCATTTCTCCATTGCTTTCCCCATTTTACCCCTAACTTAACCCTAGACCACCTAGATCCCTATATAAGCCCTAGTTGCGACTGGGGGTCGGGGGTTGGCTGCTTAGAATCCCATTTTTGCTCCCTTGTCACCTCCACTCCATTCAACTTCACCTCCACCTCAAATCCACTCCATTTCACCATTTCCACCACATAACCCCCCATATCTAAGCCTTCCATCCACTTCCCACCACCATTCTACACCTTTCCATCCAAGAAGATGGAGGAGGACGAACCTACAACTACTGGAGAGAAGGATTTCAGCCACTACTCCGAGCTCCATGGCTTCTTCTACCTCTTTCTTTTCTCTTTTTGTATTTTGCTTTGTTATGAGTAGCTAGGCCCCTTGGGTGGGCTGTTTGGGGGAAAATATGTTACTTTGATACCATGTTGGGGGAAAATGGCATGTAAACATTGCAATTCCATTTGTTAATGATTATATTCTATTTCTATCTCTTTCTCCATGGATTTCTTTTTGGTTTGTGTGTGAAATCACCTAGGAATTTAGGCAAATTGCTTATATGTGTGAATTTTGGGATTTTCCCCTAGGTCCACTCTTGGATCCCTAGGTTGCCTCCCATCTTCCTACATCCTAATCAATCTCCCTAAACCTTAGTGAGAGATCTAAGTAGCTATATTAGATAATTCTAGTGCAATTAGCATGGAGCCTTCTCAAGGCTAGAATGTGGGGGAATTGGGGTCCAAAACTGTAATTTCACCTCCCCATTACTACCCTCAGCCCCTAATTGCCCTAGGAATGCCTAATCTAGAAACCTAGACTTGATTAGACTCTAATTGAATTGGACCTAATCCCTAACCCAATTGAGCCTCGTAAGGGTAGTAGGGGGTGTTAGGGACTAGTTCCCCTATACACAACCTAGCATATCCATGGCCAGTTAGTAGCTTAGGTTAATTCATTAGACTCTTACTTGTTGTTTGGTTTGGATAATCTAAATGGAATCATAATGTTCACATGTCACCCCCAACTTAAGTGATAAGTTCATACCCCTAAACAACCCACACATCTCTTTACTTCTTAAAACCCTAGTTTTGAGATTGCTTAGCTTAGTTAGTTCTTTTCTTGCTTAGTTAGCTTCTTGCCTTTCTCTTGCCTTGTTTATGCTAGTTTAGTTCTTTAATTGCTCTTATGCTTTTCTCTTGCTTGCCTTAGCATAATTTGTCTTTTTATACCTAGATTAGTCCTTTCTTTCCTGCTTAGTCTTAATCTAGTCTAGGGTTAACGTAGATTTCATTCCTTCCTTTAACTGCTTTCTTGTTCATCCTTAGTTAACAATCAAATCAACCTTTAAACCCTTAACCCTAGTCTCCGCAGTAGGAACCTAGCTAAACTAACCTAGCTCTAGCGCCCCCTCTTTTCCCTGTGGATCGACCCTTTACTTGCCACCTTCCTATACTACAACACGACCCCGTGTGCTTGTGGGTGTAGTGTTTTAGTAGACGTAGGCAGCTAGTTTAGGTTTATAAATTTCAAAAGCACAATCTCACCGTGCGTTCCGACCTCGTAGAGCGCATCTAGTCGAGTCAAATCGGCTAGTGTGTTGCACCTCTAGTGGAATCACACCAATACCCTAATCCTTATCATCCATAACCACATTACTTAAGAGGAGGTGGAGAGAGAGAAACCCTAGGCACTTAGAGTTGGTTACTAGAAAGGGGCAAAGAAGCAATGAAAGTAGATGAGGAATCCTAGAGGTATCTTATTTTGAGTCAAATCCTTGGATTTTGTCCAGGCAGTCACACAGATCCGGGAGTCCTTGTAAATCGATTAGCGGGGCAGAGGAAAATATTGTAAGCCCCCAGATCGTGATCCTTTTCTAGACACCTCCATCTTTGGAAAATCCTCTAATAACTCCCTTTGGGCTCTAAAGACTTTGCAAAATTTAATATTTTTTAAGGATTATATGGAAAACCACCCTCTGATTCCAAATGTGATGACCCCATCCCCCGGCAACCCCCAATTAAGGAAGGCCAGGAAACTAGAGCTGTTATCCCAAAAATAGGATCAAAATGGTTTTGCGCACAATCAAAATTAATTAATAAAATTTACTAAACTACTAAACTTGTTGCAGGATAATAAAATTTTCTTTTTTTAAAGTTTAAAAAAAATGGGTTCTAGGATTTACCGAGTATTAGACTATCTAACTATATCCTCCATGGCTTACTTTATTTATTTTGCTTCAATGCCTTCTTCTTTGAACGTCCAATTTCCAACAATAGTATCCTAAAATACCGACAATCAAAATGTTGGTTAGTATGACAAGTCATACTGATATGTGGGAGCAAACAAAATTCCACAGATAATGCTAACAACATAATTCAACAATTAATGTCTTACTAAACCAAATTAACCATTTTTACCATGATTACCTAATCTAGGTTTCACCACCTCTGTCATATGCCCTTAGGGATTTATACTACAATATTCATTGTCCTCCCCTATAGAAGCAGATGACTTTATAATATCTCCCCCTATCCAGGAAGGTGACCTCTCATATCTCCCCCTATCCAGGCGGGTGACTTCTTGTGTACCCCCTATCCAGGCTGGTACCAAAACATGCCTTCCCTTTCTAGGAGGATGACCTTTTCATAGATCTAGAGGTGGCCTAGACTTGGACTAGTCATGTTCATATATAATGTGATAATCATAGTCACTTCAAAGTGGGCATGGAATGAAATAAACATTCAAGCATATAATTTCAACCATGAGAGAGAAACATTTGAGAAACTGCGTGAAACTACATCGAGTAATCTTAAGCATAACCACATACCTGTCTCAGGAGAATTTGTAGTTAAAACAGGAATAGTAGACTAAATCACACAATCAAGCAAGTCAACCTGAAATTCAATGCATACACCATGTGTCACTATATGACTCTAAATCCCATCAAAGGACTGACTTGATTCTCAAGTTAGGTTTTTATGTCCACTTTCATATGTCTTTATCCATATTACTCTTTTTCGCCAATTATTTCCCTTTTCACTTCCTAAATTCACAAACCCTACTTTAAGGTTCCACATACACAATTGTGTTATAAAAAGGTATCTTTTATGCAGAAGTCCCACTTTTATCCTTTTTAAGCTAAATTAGGGTTAGAGAGGTGAAAAGATAAATACTTGACAAATTTATGTTTATTGGGTTGACAAACCCTGATTCCATCATTTAATACCCCTTTATGCATAAAGAAACCCTAATTATACAAAATTTTTATTTTAGTATTCATATGAGTCTAAGGTTTTCCTTCCATTCATAAAAGACCAAACTTTGATTAGCAACATTGACTAAGTCTATTAAACTCATTAATATTCACAAATTAGGGTTTTGGTCCCATTAAAGTATTAAAATCATCAAATTTGCACATATTTTGAATTATAAGCATATACTACCCAATATTACATTTTTATCATGTAGCTTGCATTTTTCTGATCAAAATGCATATATTACTTGCTACTTTTAGACAACCCTATGATTTATTACGATTTTTGCAAAATAAAGCCTTTTGGACCAATCACAGGCTGCCACGTAGGCAATCCGCTTGCGCGGCAAAACAAACACCTTCTGAAAAAAAGGGAAAAGACCTAAAAGCCCTTGCCTTTCATTGAAGCAGACCGGGGCAAGTTTGTATTTTTGCGGGAGGTTGTCTTCAACCTCCGCTCGGCCCTCCCTAGCGAGCAGCTGTCCTCGCAAGTCAACTCCAAGGTTGACTCTATGCTCCCCGCCTCCCCAGCTCCAGGAATCGACGCCTAATCCTCCACTTGGGCACTACGAATTCTCAGCACCCTTCAATTTGTTTGGGGTGGTCTAAGATGGTGACGTGATGAAGGTATATCTCCGGTGAGTCAGCGGCTAGGACCAGGGCACAAACTACAGTTTCTTGGGCAATTGATGGTAGTAAAATAACGAGTAGCTCGTAGGGGATCTTTGGGATCGTTCAGTGGGTTTGCAGAGGGGTTGTACACCCCCTTTTTATACCCACCCATGGTGGCATGGTCTGAGGTTTGGTTGAACCTCCTAGAAGCCACCAAATAGGGCAGAACCTGGGGTAGGCTGACTCGACTTTCTCTCGCGGATTCAATGGGAACGCCAGCTAGGGCCGAGGAGATTGGGATTGCAAGAGACCCCTTCAAGATTTCAGCTCCAAATGTTCTGGTTTCCAAAACTGACCCAAGCTAGGAGATGACAACGCCACCGTTGGATCTCTGATCTGGTGGCTCACATCATTCACGTCATAAAATAAAAACTATTAATAATAAAAATTGCAACATTTAATAATTTCTCACATTATTTCCAAACTTTAGGTATTTTTGTAAAATCCATATCTCCTAATCCGTTAAGATTTTTGATCCCAAATTTTGAGGGAAAGTTCTTGATGACATAATCTATCACTGGGAACAATTTAGTATTAAAAGTAAAAAAGAATATCTTTTTTTATTCATATGAAAGTCATGCACCAAAAAGACATATATTGCATTAAAACTCAAATTTCCTCTTTCTTTTGCTATTCTCTTAATTTTGAATTTTCTAGATATTAGAAGGCAAGTGGTACTAAAACCATCATATTGTGGCCACTTATACCACCTTCTAGAGAATTCCACATTTTCTTAAATAAAACATAAGCTATTTACTTCCTTCTTGCCTTTTACCTTATTAAGGAATTTTGTTGTTCTTTATCCATCCATTGACTTATTAAAATAGGAAAAAAAACACGAAATTCATAATTCAAGACAATTTTGCAAAGAAACACAAGTTGTTAAACAATGCACACAAATTTTCTAGCAACCCTTTTTTTAATAATTGCATAATAATAAAACCAAAATTGGGGTTATAACAACCACCATGGATAGTCCACAGTCTACGTCCAAGGAGGAAGAAGAAGATGATGGTTTCAAAAGAGAAAATGTGATCCAAAGAAGAAGATCACTTAGTAAGAGAAGATTCACCACCAAAAGTTGATCCTAACACAAGATCTTCAATATCCAAGATGGATCGGACACCCATGGAGCAAGATCTGACCTTCCTTGCTCCTAAAGTTCCAAGGACGATCTCAAGATAAAAGAAAGAGATTTGGGGACAAAAAGGTTGCCCTCTTGTGAAGAGGATGGGTTATATACCCAAAGGAGGATAAAATTAAGAGTTCTTATGGTGTCAACACCATAGATCACCAAGGGACACATGCCCTTCAAAGAAATAACCATATTGTCTCTTGCATGCATAAATAGAAATGTTCATATTTATCTAGCAAGGTGTCATGACCTACTAAGTCAGTCACCCCTTTATCTCGATTGAGACACCTCCATCAACTTGTCTCGCTCGAGACATTTCAAGGTTGAAACCCTAGCTCACATATGTATATGGTCGAGATACTAGATGACAAAGTGTTTCGACCCACACCTCACAAGGTTGTATCGATCAAGACAACACATCCAAGATATGTATTTTGGTAGAGACCCTCGCCAAAAGTGGTGAAGTGGTCACAACATCAAACCCTATGATAGTCACCATATTAAGCAAACCCTACAAACCCTAGAATCTCCATAAAGTGTCACATCACCAATTATGATTCAAACAAGGTGACCCATTGCATCATCTTATCTCTCGTGATGATAAAGCATAAGAAATAATCTCTACATGTGATAATTTGCAAGGTAGCACTCTCTTTTAGGTAAATTGCAAACTAGTCCAAAACAATCACATATATTACAAAGTAACTCAAACATCAATCAAATTAGACCAAAATGAAAATACAAACATGTCACATGATATTAAGACATCTCAAAAGATTAAATTAAGGATTAAGCATCTCATTATGCTAATTACAATTAAGCATTAAGCTAGGTCAATGGTTTTACAACTATAAACCCTTAATAGGGATTTCTCCCCCAAAATCCTACACAAAAAGAGACATATACTTATTCCGCATATCCTCTTCAAGTTCCCACTCGGCTCCCTCAATGACACGATGATGCCACAAAACCTTGACTAACACAATGTTTTATTCAACTTCTTGATCCTTCTATCCAGGATCATAACATGACCTTCTACATAAGAGATGTCATTATTTAGCTCCACCTCAATAGGTTGAAGTGTCAACTCTGTATCAGGATGACACTTGCTCAACATAGAAATATGAAATACAAGATGTAACTTAAGCAACTCAGATGACAACTCTAGCTTATAGGCCACCTTTCCTACACGTGCAACCACAAGATAAGGTCCCATATATCTAGAAGCTAACTTACCCTTCTTCCCAAACCTTAGAACACCTTTCCAAGGAGAGACTTTGAGGTACAACATGTCTCCCATTTGGAACTCTAAAGGTCTATGATGGTTATCAACATAAGACTCATGTCTATCCTGAGCTGCCTTCAGTTGTTGTTGAATGACTTTGATCTTTTCTATCGTCTACTGTACAAGCTCAGGCCCTAAAAGATGATATTCTCCCGTCTCATACCAACACAAAGGAGATCTACAACATCTCCCATGTAATGCTTCATATGGTGCCATGTTGATGCTCCGCTGATAGCTATTGTTATAAGCAAACTCTATTAGACTGAGGTAAAACATATCCCATGTCGATGCTCCTCTAATAGCTATTGTTGTAAGCAAACTCTATTAGGATAAGGTCCCATATATCTAGGAGCTAACTTACCCTTCTTACCAAATGTTAGAACACCTTTCCAAGGAGAGACTTTGAGGTACAACATGTCTCCCACTTAGAACTATAAAGGTCTATGATGGTTATCAACATAAGATTTTTGTCTATCCTGAGCTACCTTCAGTTGTTGTTGAATGAATTTGATCTTTTCTATCATCTTCTATACAAGATTAGGACCTAAAAGATGATATTCTTCCATCTCGTGCCAACACAAAGGAGATCTAGAACATATCCCATATAATGCTTCATACAATGCCATGTTGATGGTCCTCTGATAGCTATTGTTGTAAGCAAACTCTATTAGACTTAGTTGTACATCCCAATTGCCCAAAAAATGCAACATACATGATCTCAATAGATCCTCTAGGTTATGTATTGTCCTCTCAAATGTCCATCTCTCTGTGGATGAAACACAATGTTGAACCTGACTGTGTACCCATCACTATATGTAGACACTCCCAAATGTGACTAGTGAACTCTGGACTTTTGTCTAACACTATAATAGCTAGAATACCATGTAAATGTACTATCTCATCGACATACACATGTGCAAGCTTCTCAGCTCAATATGTTGTCTTCACTAGTAGAAAGTACACTGACTTAGTCAACCTATCCACTATTACCCAGATGGAATCATGACCTCTGGTTGTCCTTGGAAGTCCAACCACAGACTCCATTGTGATATGATCCCACTTCCACTATGGTATAGGAAATGGTTGCAAAGTCCCTACATGCTTCTGATGCTTAACTTTAACCTGCTGACATATTACACACTTGGATACAAACTCAAGTACATCACACTTTAATCTTGGTCATCAATACATATATTTCAGATTTTGATAAATCTTGGTGTTACCTGGATGCATAGCGTACATAGAAGAATGAGACCTCTTCAAGAACTGATGTCCTCAATTTATGTACATATGGTACTACTATTCTGCCATAATAACATATTGTACTATACTCAGATTCATGGAAGCCATCATGCTTCTCACTACCCAACTCTTCCCAGATCTATTGTACCACAACATCATTTTGTTGCACATCTCTGATCTGTTGAATCAACGCCAGCTTCATTTGTAACTATACCAGCAAACCTACTAACATGGACACGTCTAACTGTACATTCATCTGTCAAAGAGAGACCAACATAAATCTCTTATGGCACACCAAGGCACTCAACTATGCCTTCTTAATAGTTGATGATGAAGAAGAATTCCTACTCAGGACATCTGCCACCACATTCACCTTCCCAATATGGTAATCTATTATGCAATCATAATCCTCTATCAACTCCATCCAACATTATTGTCACATGTTCAACTCCTGCTTCAAAAAGATATATTGCATGTTCTTGTGGTCAGTGAATATCTGACACTTTTCACCATACAAATAGTGTCTCCCTATATTCAAGGCAAGAACCACTTCTGCCAACTCTAAATTGTGTGTCAGGTAGTTCTCCTCATTTTTCTTAATCTATCACAAAGAAAAAGAAATCACACTCTTATCCAACATCAGTACACAACCTAGACCATTCTTAGATGCATCAGAAAAGAAAATATAATCCTTTCCTTGATTTGGCAGTACCAATACCTGCAATGGTCAATTTCTCCTTTAGAAGTTGAAAAGAACACTGAATTATGTTGTCCCATACAAGTGACACATCCTTTCTAGTAAGTTTTGTTAGGGGTAATGCTTCCGCATTAAAGTTCTTAATGAACCTCCTATAATATCCTGCCAAACCTAGAAAGCTATGAACCTCCATAGGTGTCTTCGGCTGATCCCACTCCAGCATTGATTCTACTTTCTTTGTATCCACATAGACTCCCTTAGCAGATATTACGTGCCCTTGAAAAGACACTTCCTTTAAACATAACTCACATTAACTTAACTTTGCATACAACTGATGTCACCTTAGCAAAGACAAAGCCTGACATAGGTGTAGTTCATGCTGCTGAACATATCTAGAATAGATCAAGATGTCATCAATAAACACAACTACAAACTGGTCTGGATGATCTGAACACTGTGTTCATCAAATCAATAAATGTTGTTGGTGCATTGGTTAGCCCAAATGGCATAATCACGAGCTCATAATGGGCTATACCTTGTCCTAAAGGCTGACTTTGGTGTGTCATCTATCTTGATCCGCAACTGGTGATAACCCAAACTCAGGTTTATCTTAGAGAAAACTGTGGAACCTTGTAACTAATCAAATAAATCATCAATATGTGGTAACAGATACTTATTCTTAACTATCATCTTATTCAACCGTCTATAGTCAAATACACAACCTCATTGATCCATCCTTCTTCTTTACAAATAGAATGGGAGCACCCCAAGGAGACATGCTCAGTCTAATGAAACCTTTCTCTAGTAATTCTTGCAACTATTTTTTTCAGTTCCCACATCTCTACTGGTGCCATTCTATATGGCATCTGTGCTATAGGTTGGGTACCTGGAACTTGATCGATCTAAAAAAAATCTCTCTAGGAGTAGGTACACCTAGAAACTCATCAGGGAACACATCCTCAAACTCCTGTACAACTGGCACTTCCTGAATACTAGGGCCCTTTGCCTTTATATCCACTACATGTGCCAAAAACACATCACAATCCTATCTCATCCACTTCTCAGCTGTCATAGTTGAAATTAGAAATGTTGGAAGGATCTTCCTATCACCCTAGAAAACCCACAAAACATTACCATCTACAAATGTTGCTATCTTGTAACCCAAGGATTACATCTAATCCATGCATATCAAGTGGTAGGAGATCCACTTGAATGATGCGTCCTAAAAAGGAAAGAACACAGGACGAACATACTTCCCGTAGCTCTACAGAACCAACTAAAGGAGTTTCTAGATGAAGATTGTCATGTATATGACTAACAAGTAAGAAAAAACTAGCTATCACTTCTCTAGTGATAAAGGAACATGTTCAACCTGGATCAATCAAAATAGATACAAAACATGAAGAAGACATATCTGAATGAAATAATTCCATCTGACCTATCATGACCCTCAGGTTGACGACTCCTTCTGGCATACTCATCACATAGAATAGAGCTATCGCTTGTTGTCACCCTCTTCCTCTGCCAGCATGTCCTGAGGAACCAGCTTGTGATGCTTGTCTGCGGCCTCTGCCACTTGCTGTTGTCACTATTGTGACCCTTATTGACTCTGTCTCGACTGTTGAGTCACCTCTTCATCCTTCATAGGGTAGTGCCACTTACTATGCCCCACCTATCCACACTTGAAACATGGTTTACCCTCATACCACATCCTAGACTGCCCTATCACATGCACTAACATTGCACTTTGATCTCCCGTAGGTGACAAACTATGACTTCTACTACTGCTATGTGTCCATTGCGACTTAGTCACTGACCTTTGCTGAGACTGTGGTGCTGATGACCTAGGGTTCTTAAAGACTCCAGATGATTGTCCTTGGTATTGTGTAGGCCTCTTCTTGGCCTTCGCCTCATGTTTCTCCAAAATGTACCGTTCTACCCTATGAACTGACTCTACAAAAGTGGCAAACCTCTCTCTATTATCCAAAGATGATATTGGGGTTGTTAACTTAGTACTCTGACCCTTATCAAAGTGCCTGATCCTCTCCTAGTCCGTTTTAGCCATATGCAGACAAAACTATAGAAGCTCCATAAACTTAGCTTCATATGCGCTAATTGACATAAATCCTTGTTGAATATTCTCAAACTATGCTATCTTCTAATCCAAATAAGTCTCCGAAAAGCATTGAATCACAAAATCCCATCAGATTCTTCCCAAATGATCACAACACCCAGCCTCTTCTCCTCTTCAATTGTGTACTAGGGGCCAATACTCCCATTAAAAAAATATAAAACATGCTTTACTTTATCCTATTCGGGGATGTTGAGGATCTTAAAAGCCTTTTCTAGCTCAGACAACCACATATCTACATTGGTTGGATAAGATGTTCCTACATACTCCAACACTCCTACACATCAAAGTCTTTTGAAAGTCTTCCTAGAGCCATGAGTTTTAGCTTCAGGGACAATTACCCTAGGTTGAACTGTAGGCATCCTATCCATCATGCAGTTCATTGTAGTCATAAACCATCCAATCATGGACTATAAAGTAGTGTTTTCTACATTGGATGAATATACTTGAGGCATTTCTGGTACAACTTCAACCCTTTCTTGACTTCTAGCACCACCTCCTGGTGTAGCAAAACCGCTTTCAACAATGTGTTCTTCATGTTCTCCATACATCTTTTATTCTCTTTATTCTTCTTCTTCTTCTTCTTCTTCTTCTTATTTTTCTGCATAAGCATAAGTGACCATAAGATATACTGGAGGACATTAGAACTAACACAAACCCTAGTCCTATGTCCTTATAGACTCAACAAACCTATAGCTCTTATACCATAAACTTGTGATACCCATCGCCACCGTAAGCAAGATTACTCAAAACAAAGCATGAAATTATCACTATTAACAATATTACCACAAAACAAGGTAAATTTAAACCATTTTGCAATTCAATATCTCAAGTGAAAGTATTTATAAATAAGTCTTCAACTTATCCCATCTCTATTTCATATATGCCAAAAGGTGATACATGTCTTGTTCTAAGGCTATCAAGCCACCACTGTTACATATCACAACCTGTTTATATGTACATGACATATCACAACCTATTTATATGTACATGACATATCTATATACTCATGGCACAAAGCTAAAATCTACATGTTGGTAAAACAATGAAATCTCCCCAAAGACCCGAGAGTACAAGGACAACACATAGGACAATACTACAAGACTCTAGCATCATATCCAACCTCTAGGACTATTGTTCTCCATGCTGCTCAGCTCCTGCTCCATGACCTCGACCTTCTTGACCATGACCACCTAAAAGTTGTGGAACACACAAGGTGAGACCAACATCCTAGCAAAAGATATAAATCTTCTCCGCCAACTATTATAAGCATAGTTATGTAAAAAGTAGTTAAGTAAAGCAGAATATTGGTTAAGCAGTTTAACTAGCTACAATTGAGCAGTGGAACAATTTATACTTTTAGAAGGAATATGAATAACATGTATAACTGTTATAAACTAAATAGTACAAGAAGTAAGGCATGGGGTCATTCAATGTGATTCACATTTGACCCTAAGCAAATATATCATACAGCTATGTTATTACTTTTATTATTACGCCTTGAGGATTTGCGGCATACCATTCAAATCCAACTGACCAATACTAAGTTGAAATCAGTACCATACAAGATCAATGGAGGAGTTGGACTCCATGATCATCACCATCACTACTTGATCAGTTCGAGTCAGCAATGCAATTCCTTAATGATCTCACTGCTAAACAACATCTTATAGTCATAGATATAGTCTTGTAGAGACAGTATCTCATAGTCAAATCTATGTTCCTGTAAACAACTAGCTTGCCTTGGTGCATGGAACAACACTAGAAAATAGGTTCACACATGGTCGTTCTATAATAAACAATATATCACTATTTCTACAATTTAAGGATACAAGGAGTTATCTCCACTAGTACCCCACATATTCAACAATATGCGCTCTGAATTTCCCGTAGGAGTTACTTGTTTCACCGTCCAGCTAGATACTGATGCTAAAGATGGATCTATGGTACATATCAACTACATGATTGGGGTTTTACTTGATTAGATATTCCAATTGGGTGTCTTTTAATGCATCAATCAAGTTACAACGTATAAACCCTAAATAAATTCTACAAAATTAAGGTAGGATACAAATTCAGTTTATATACAACGTATTAAGTGAGAACTTGTCTCATCATCACTTCACTATGGGATATCAATCCCTCAATTTATGTACAAAACAATTGCTAGGTCATTAGACCCATTCAAATAACTCTTGGACTTTCAACATCACAATATGTTTCAATATTACTCATAATCACCACCTTGTATTACATAGGGATCACCATAGCATATTCATAGCTATGACGTTCATCTCACCTACAAGTTTGTGTTATACAATTTGGAGAGAGAAAACATAACCCCATAAAAAATAATTTGAGTATTTTGAGTGCATAGATCATGTTATTACAAGATTAGGGCTAGGATTCATATGTATTCGATTAGAGCTTTATAACATCGTGCAATAACTAAACCCTCATTTCTACCACCTCCCACATGTTTGGAGAATACTAGATTATGTACCATCATTATTAATTAGCCATGTATAATTATTTCATCATGTGTAAACCATTACACTATACAACATCCATGTACATACCTAAGTGCATTAACATTGCTCACTCACATATGATGCCATGATATGCAACACGTGCAACAACATCTTATCCCACAACGCGTGCAAGGATATCAGTTATGACACATGCAAGGTGTGTGTCACAACCCATGATGTGTGCAACACCTCACTTTCCCACAACACGTGTAACTCCTCACTCTCCCGCATGGATGTAGAACTAACTCTCCTATGACACATTTAGGACCTCACTCGCCCACAATGCACAAAAATGTGTCTCGACCACGATGTGCACAACCCGTCTCGACCGCAATGCACGCAAGGTCGCAATGCATGTAGGGTCTCTCTCTCTCGCCCCAAATGGATATAGGACTGACTCGCCCACAACACACAGGTTGTCTCGACCGCGACAAGCACACGGTCAATCTTAGTCGCGATGCTACATTGCGATTAGTTAAAAATGCAATGGTCATCTTTTGGTGTTGACGAGTTCTAGTCAAATATATATGCATGATATCCACCTAAGGGGAGGCCAAGGGATGTGTCAACTAGGGATTAGTTGTATGACCATCGTCAAAATAGGTTTGAACAATGTCAAAATAGGGGTAACATTAGGGAGAAAACGAAATGTCAACATAGTGCAAAACACCCTAGATCATGGTGCTCATCAACCCTAGCACTTGTTCATGGAACATTATCAAAAGGATTATGTGTGGAGAAACAAAACCATAACTTTTGTGCATGTTATAATCATCATCAAACTAACTATTTTCTGCAATAAACAAACCATATTTTAGATGTTAATATTCCATAGAAGATGATTCAAAGAAACACAACAATCAATCATTTATTAGCGCAATCTGGTACTATGAATTTATGGTTTATAAAAAAAGTTACTGTTCAAGAATACTACAACATCAAACCCTAAAATTCATCATTATATTATCCTAAAGAACATGCTTTTAAGATCTGAAACAACAACAATAAGAGTAGATCTAAAATGTACATAATATAAGTGAGAGAAGTTATATAACTCGTTTGTTTTTGATGAGAAAATCAACCTTCCAAGATCTCAAGCTCTAAGATCTTCAACTAAATTCCAACACTTCAGCCAAAGGTTATGTCAAGAATAGAAAGAAACCATGGTCACCATAGAGTTCAAGAAAGAGGGAAAACTGATCTTTGGCCGAACCAAGAAAGAAAAGAGAAAAGAGAAGAAATCATCCTCTCACTAGTTGCCGCCATGTCAAAACACAACCCAAGGCCTTTGTGAAGAGGAGTTTTCTCTCAATAAGGCCACCATGGATAGTCCATAGTCTATGTCCAAGGAGGAAGAATAAGATGATGGTTTTAGAAGAGAAAACATGATCCAAAGAAGAAGACCACTTACCAAGAGAAGATTCACCACCAAAAGTGTCCTAGCATAAGATCTTCAATATCCAAGATGGATCGGCCACCCAAGGTGCAAGATCTAACCTTCCTTGCTCTTGAAGCTCCAAGGACAATATCAATGTAGAAGAAAGATATTTGGGGCCAAAAAGGTTGCTCTCTTGTGAAGAAGATGGGTTATATACCCAAAGAAGGAGAGAAGTAAGAGTTCTTGAGGTGTCAACGCCATAGATCACCAAGGGACACATGACCTTCAAGAAAATAACCTTATTTCCTCTTGCATGCATAAATATAAATGTTCATATTTATCCAACAAGGTTTTGTGACCTACTAGGTCAGTCACCCCTTTGTCTCGGTCCAGACACCTCCATCAACTTGTCTTAGTCGAGACACTTCAAGGTTGAAAGCCTAGCTAACATATGTACATGGTTGAGACACTAGATGACAAAGTGTTCCGAACCACCCCTCACAAGGTTGTCTCAGTTGAGACAATATATCCAAGATATGAAATTCATTCACAACCATCACCAACTGGTGTAGTGGTCACAACATCAAACCCTAAGATAATCTGCATATTAAGCAAACCCTACACACCCTAGAATCACCACAAAGTGTCACATCACAAATTATGATTCAAAAAAGGTGCCCCATTGCATTATATTATTTCTCATGATGGTAAAGCACAATAAATTCTATCAAAATGTGACAATTTACAAGGTAACCCTCTCTTTTGGGTAAATTGCAAACTAGTCCAAAATAAGCACTTACATTACAAAGTAACTCAAGCATCAATCAAATTGGACCAAAATGAAAATACAAGCATGTCACATGATATTAAGACATCTCAAAAGATTAAATTAAGGTTTAATCATCTCATTATGCAAATTAATTACAATTAAGCATTAAGCTAGGTCAGGAGTCTTACGTTAAGGAACTCAAATACATACCTGACAATGAGGATGTTACCATCCTTTCATCCCTAAAGAAAATTTCATACTTGAAATTTTAGGGATTAAAGAGATCCACATATTTGTGTAACCATTCATATTTGAGGTCCCATGTGGCCTCTTTTAGGTTGTGATTTGTCCGCAATACCTTAACTAAGGCAATGTCTTTCTTCTTTAACTGCTTTGTTTGGGTATAAAAATCCTTAAGGGAACCTCTTAATAGGATAGGTCTTTCTTGATATTAATAGGGATTATGAGAGAGAATATGTGAAACTTGACTAGACATACTTTCTTGTACGGGATGCATGCAAAGAGTTATGAACTTGCTCATAAGAAGTTGGAAAAGCTAATTTTTGTTCACTCTCGCCTACTCTATCCAATATTTCAAAGGGATCAAAATATATAGGGATGACCTTTACTTTCATCATGGATATAGAGAAAGATTGTATGGGCTTGACTTTCAAAAACATATGATCCCCAAAATAGAACTCTCTATTTGATCTGTGTGCGTCTATATACTTTTTCTACATATATTCAGATAATTATGTCCTTTTTTTAGGAGTCCAATTGGTTGTGTAAAACTACCATTCTTCCTTACTTATAAAGCTCGTCTCACATGGCTCGTCCTCAAGCAGAGGTGACTTGAATGACCTCTCATGGAGGGCCTAATATGGTTACATGGCTAGACATACGTGAAAACTATTGTTATATTAAAATTAAGCTACAGGAAGAAGCTCTGCCCATGAATCATCCCAATCTAGCATGAAAGATCTAATCATGTCCTATAGAGTTTGTGCATTCCTCTCACACTGAACATCCACCAGAGGATGATAAGTAGTACTAAAGTGAAGCTTGGTGCCCAACTCTTACTAGACTTGTTTCTACATATTTGCGATAAACTTGGGTCTCTGTCATAACTATGGAAGTGGGAGCCCTATGAAGACACACAATCTCCTAGATGTACATTTGAATATCTTTGAAAATGTATTGCAGTCCTGAAATCCAAGGAATATTCACTCCTCTTAGTCAATTGACCAACAACTACCCACATTGCATCATGTCCCTTCCAGGTTTGGGAAAACTAGTGAGAAGTCCATAATTATTTTGTCACACTTCCATTATGTAATGTGTAGTGGTTGCAATAAGCCTCCCACTCTTTTATGCTCATATTTAACCTACTAATACATGAGGCACTTGGATACAAACTCTGATCTATCTTTCTTCATGCCCTCCCACTGAAAGGCTCCCTTCATGTCCTGGCATATCTTTATATAACCTAGATGAATGGTGTACTTTGTCCCATGTGCTTGTAAGAGAATATTTTATTATAGCTCACATGTAAGAACCCATACATAGACTACCTTTTTATTAATATCTCATAATGTTTTCTCTTACAAGAACTAGATTACTCTTCTATAGTCACCTGAATATGCGAGGAAGATCATGTTAGGCCATTCGATTTATAAAAGTCTAACATGGCTAAACTGTTAGATTCTTCATCTTTAATTTTGACTCTAAGAAACGTGGTCTCCATTATTATAAATCCCATATCATCCTCCATTTATCAATCATTGTGGTATCATTGACTATATCCTTCTTTGTGCTCGAGATGTCAGCCATTACATTGACATTACCATGATGATACAATACGATCAAGTCATAGTCCTTTAGGAACTGAACCCACTGACTTTGCCTCACATTCATGTCTTTCTACCAGAATGTACTTAAGGATATTATGATAAAAAATATCTCAAATTGTGTACCATATAAGTAATGCCTCTATATTTTAAGCATGTACACAATAGTTTCCATCTCCAAGTCACGATTGGGGTAATATTTCTCATGAGGTTTGAGTTGTCTTGATTCATAAGCTATGACTATGCCCCTTAGCTCCATACTCACATCCTAAGCCCAAATTTGAAGCATCACTGAATATGATAAAACCATCATTTCTAGAAGTAAGTACAAGTATTGGTGCTAAATTGAGCCTACTCTTCAAGCTTTTGAACCCCTATTTACGTTTAATACTCCATATGAACTTTGATTCCTTTAGTGTGAGTGCAATAATAGATTAGATATAATGAAGAAGTCCTAAATGAAGTGTAGGTAATAACCTAATAACCCCAAGAAGCTTATGATATATGATGAGTTGGTAGGGTATCCAAGTTCACAACAAACTCAACATTCGTCAGATCAACAAAGATATGCCTATTATAGATTATGTGCTAGAGTAACATGAACTTGTAGAGATAGAACTAAAACTTATACAACTTTGAATACAATTGATATTGTTTGAGTGTCTCAAGGGTAATACAAAGATGTTCCTCATGTAACTGATCACTACCAGAATATGTGAGAATATTGACAATAATACTATAGTGAAGGATTCTAAGTTCTGAAGGAAAATCTAGCTCATCAAATCTGTGCAGATGGTAACATCATTATTGAGGCAAAAGGCATAAAAAAGAACACAAAATGTCTATATTTGGTGTGAATGGTTGTTTTTTCTATGTCAGATGGCATGCTATTCAGTTGGCGCTAGATACTTCGTATGTCTATCTTTAGAAACACATTAGCTATCTTGAATTGGTCAAACATATTGTAGATTTGTGGTAGTTGGTACTATTCTTTATTTTCACATGGTTCAATATCCTATAGTCAATCTACATATCAAGAGAAGCATACTCCATTTTTATGAAGAGAACATGTGTTGTAAGAACTTGATCCTTATGATCAAATATTCAAAAAATTGCATATAAACAAATCAATTTATAATCATGTTTTACATCAGAGTTGCAGAAGCTATACACATGATTCCAAAATTAAGAACAAGAATTATTCCTATCTACTATTCAATAGTGGAAAACTATTGTCTATCTCTTCTATGTTTTCTTTGATCACATGTCCTGAATTCGCAAAGGAACAAAACCACACATAGACCCCATGAAAAGAAATACGGGTCAATGGAATGACTAGTACAAAATTGATTATTGGAAAGTAAAAGTATGAACCTATCTACAAAGGATTTCATGAAAAAATGCAAAAGAATAAATAATATAGGCAAGTATCAAAATGTAGCAATGGGGTTTCAAATTCAATAAGATTCAATGTCCAAATTTCAAGACTAGTAATTCAAATTTTAAAATAAATAACACATTCAATGTCTAGTTTTTGGGGAAGCCATGTTTTCTATCCTACAAATAATGAAAACACTCCAACTAAGGTTCCTAGTATAGTTAGGGACCCTATGTTCTTTAACTCTGTACAGATGCATGGAAGTGTAATTCCACTAAAATAGGGGCACTCACCTTCCTTTTTCAACATAAAGAATGTGCTACTATATCTAGGAATTTGTTGGTGGCATTCCAAGGAGGAAAGATAAAGTTACAAAGAAAATTTAGGCCAACCAATCTATCTACTATGTATAGTTTCAAGAAGGAAGAAACTTTCCAAATATAAATAGAAATTTCATACCTTTGTATCAAAGAATGTAAAATTCTGAATTCCAAGTATTCAACTCCAAGAACTAAATAAAATTAGAGAGATCTACAAGTGTAGGGAAATATTTTTCACTATATGGCTTGAAATCAGGTTTTTTTCCGAAGTTCATTGTATTAGTGTTATAGGTGGATAGGGTTATTATTTCAAATTTTCTCATAATCCTTCTTTGTAGGGTTTTGATACTTCTTCTTGTTCATAAGGGAAAATAATGCATGTATACATTAATATTTAGTCAAGGCATTACATTTTATCTCACATTATTACATGTTTATCAACGTCATGTGCTTACTTCTATATTAATGGTACATGTATTCCAAAATTAGTATTTACATAGAAATAAAAATTAGTATTTATATCGATAATGATCAAGATGTATAATTTGGGTACTTTGATCTATTTTGCCTTTTCAATAACTATCTTTACTAGAATGGGTCCATGTTACCATCACATGTATCAAATAGAATCAAGATCACTCGTACACTAAACAATACTAAATTTTTCTCGAATTAGGTCTTACAATTTTGTTCTTTCTCTATCTATCATACCTCATAAGTTTTGTCTACTAGCAATGTATATATCCATGTTACGATTATGTACAAATATGGATATAAGATCTGTTTATATTTCTAATCAGCATAAAATATGCATATACCTAATTGTACATCTTGGATCTTTAGTTTGTGAAAAGGATGATATTAGTGGTTGAGTTTAATTATTATCAAAATTCTTGAATCACCACTATTTTACATATTGACTCAAACATACATATGTAATTTAGTACTAATAGGACAAATATGAATCTTGTATATGATTTAGGCTAGAGTTTTATTGTGATCATGTTTATATGTCTTAACCTTTTTTTGGATATATAGTAAGAGTACAACTTAATTAAATTTCCTTATTCCTAGTTATTGACTGACTAGTAATAGTACATTAAGAAATACATATAGAAGCATGTATATACAATGCAATATGATTAATTGTGATGTTTTGGTGGCCCAACCAATCATGGTTATGTCTATGTAATGCTAAACTAATACATATTCTCATTTCAATGAATATGATCTTATTAACTAAAATACATAAAGAATAGTCGACTTGTATGAATGTTTTGCCCATGATTATTTTATGTGATCAAGGTGGACTTCTTTCCTGTACTTGTACTTCTTAGAGTCTAGGAGGAGACACAATATTTGGTGATGTGCCTCGGCTATCGTGGGGACTAATTCCCTTTTAGGTACATTGTCCATGGAAAGTAGAGGTCTTCCTTCTTCTCAAACACATGGATCATCATGATAGGGCCAGAAATGTAGATGTTGGTAGGTCTGCTTACCTTTGATGTTGTAGTTCAATCAGGTGTGCGGTAGTGGTGGCTGGTGTTGTAGGTTTTGTGGTGTTTTTCTGATCCCTAGTTTGGGTTCTTGGGACTATATAGTCAGGGTGCTTCTAGGTTTTCTTGGAGGCTTCGACTAAGGAAGAGGGGTGACTGAGAGCTTACACGGATGAATGATAAGCTTGATCGTCATTTTCATCAGTCGAGAGAATCCATTAATGACTGGGATACATCGTGGAGGAAAGAGGTAGGGATAAGCCCGATAAATAAATGTGCAAGGGTTTCGATTGTGGTCATGGATGTTTATGATAACCTCCCATTTTTGTGATGTTATCTTACTAGTTTTTCTTAATTTTCCATACTCTTTCTTAGATAAATTAGATATAATCCTTAACTTTCTGTGTTATTATGAATTCACCATTAAAATAACATTTATCTCTTTCTTCTTACAGAAAAAACCAAAAAAATTGCAAGAGGGGAAAATGGTCTAGAGACCGTATGAAGTCCAAACGGTCCCAAGACTGAATGAACCTAAACGGTCCCAAGACCGAATGAACCCAAACGGTCCCAAGACCAAATAAAGGCAAACGGTATGGAGACCGAATGAAGTCCAAATAGTCCCAAGACCGAATAAAGGCAAATGGTCTAGAGATCGAATGAAGTACAAACGGTCCCAAGACCGAATGAACTCAAACGGTCCCGAGACCGAATGAAGTTCAAATAGTCCTGAGACCGAATGAAGTCCAAACGGTCCCAAGACCAAATGGACCCAAACGGTCCCAAGACCGAATGAACTCAAATGGTCCTGAGACTGAATAAAGGAAAACGGTCTAGAGATCGAACGAATTCCAAATGGTCCCAAGACCGAATGAACTCCAATGGTCCCAAGACCGAATAAAGGAAAATGGTTTGGCAACTGAATGAAGGCAAACGGTCCCAAGATTGTATGATCCCAAACGGTCCCGAGACTATTTGATGCCGAACGGTCCCCAAACCGTGAAAGACCCAAATGATCCCAAGACCGTTAGTGATTCCTTGGAAGCCTATAAATAGGACCTAAGGAGTCCTCATTTGGAATCAACTTCTTGGACGTCCAGAGGCTGCCCCAATCACTCCAGAGTTGTTCCACCTTCATCCTTCTCCCAAAGGCTGCCGGTTCAAGATCCATACTCCATCTTCAAGCTACTTCCTCTCTCATCAACATAAGAAGGTGGGAAGTGGAGGATTCTTCATCAAGACAACCACACAACGTGAAGATAGTTGCTCTCTCCTCCAAGGGGTCGACCTTCCTCCCTCCTACGTGGAGATGATGATTTCTCTCTCTCTTCCCGCCTCCTTGTTTGTTCTTGCCATGAGCGAGTAGTCTCATACACTAGGGTGCGGGGAGTAGCCCCGCTACCCATGTTTTCATTTCATACATTGTAATTCTTGAGTTTGCAATAGAAAAACACTATCTTTCTAGTTCAACATCAATCGTTTAATGAATGCTAGTTGCTTGATTACCAACTTGTGTTATCTATTATCTGTTGGTGCAAATTGTCTATATTTGTACTTCTAGATTCGAATATCGACTATTTGTTGGTTCCATATTGTATGTAGTCACCATACGTTTGGTTCGGTATCTAGGAGGGTTTCTCAAAGAGTGGAGTAAACTCACTTCCATTGTTGTACTTTCATACTATGAAATGGAATCAGTTGACGTATGAAAGTACAACCTTGACAGGTCGAGGAACACACTTTGTGAGGGGAGTGATGCAAAGTAAGTGACCATTTGTCTGAGGATGGCTGGCATTACAACACTTCCACATTTCTCATAGTTAGTTATTCGAAAGGAAGCTAAGTCTACAAAGATACTAACTGTTTAGACTCTTTTCTTTGCAAGACAAGTTATTGTGATGTATGTTTTGATCCATGTGTAGTGGTGGTGAAACCCGATCACATCCTAGTGGTTTCTAAATATTATTTACAACCTTAACTTTACTTTCTTGTTATTTTATTTCTCCACACATTAGCTTAACCATCAAATCAACTCTTTGATCTAAATATCAACTTTTAAGTTGCTAAGCAGGATTATTACGTTTTCCATCTTGTTAAACTCTTAACAAGACCGTTGTCTCGTGGATTTGACCCTTAACTATACTGCGATAAGACTTCCACGTATCTTAGCATACGTGGGTGGAGATCTTATTATAGCATATGCAAGGATAAACTTAGAGATTAACTATCTCTAGGATTTTTAGTGGTGCCCGCAAATCCATGGAAGTGGAGGCTCCATAAAAAAATGGCACCGTTGCCGGGGACAACAGAACATTTTAATTTTACTTGTTTCCTTTCTTGTTGATTAGGATTTTACATTTTTCTTTAATCATAATGTTGGTATGTATGCCCTGAGAGCCAATCATGGGATGATTAGTGGGATACATTAAGATTGATTTGATAAACATCAAAGGAAAGCTTCCAATTCTTTCTGGTTCAGTCATATGAGATAGTGATAGAACAGATTGAATGTCTAGAGAATGACAGTACTCAATGACGTATGCCTTCAGGTTCATGACCTGAACGATGAGATCATACAGATGCTAAGAGTTTTTACATTCTTGTTATGTCCCTAGTCGGATGTCATTATGGAAGGTAGATAGACAACAATGACACACACGACTAGATTGTGGTGTTGGTTGATGACAAAATCTCATTAGTCATGATATAGAGATATCATACCAAACACATAGGTACTTGTTAGAGAACAAGTGTACCAGACAGACCCACCGTGAGTTTGACACATGGAACCATGACATGGTAGTCACAGTCAGTACTCACAGTGATGGTGGTGAGTGTGATTCTTTGACCTAAAATCACTACACTCAACACATGTCGTTGGGCACACTTTGACATCATCAAACGCAATCCTGAAACATGGGTTGTTATAAAGGTGATGATTGGGTGGCTTTGACACATGGGGCTTTTGAGGGGTGAGTGATAGATATGGGATTTGTCCCTCTTGAGGGAGTTTGATATCCAAGGCCACTTGATGAGTAGGATTGAAATAGGTGTGCGCATGCATGTGTGAATCAGTATGTGATATTGATGTCATACATATCTCTTCCAATCTACTCTGAGATCAAGAAAGTGAATGAACGTTGATAGGATGAGTGTTCCATGCCTCGATTTCATTCGAGATATCAGCGACAAAGGAATTATACATTCACTGTAACACCATTCACAGATTGTAGGATTGAAAGTTGTTCTCCAACTTTCTACTTTCACTTGGGTAGCACTGATGTGTGACTAGGCACCACTCTTTGCTTTTGAAGTCATAAGTGTTATGGACTTTCACTGCCAACGTGAAATGGACCTGCAGGGTCACACACATAGGATTTAACCTGGAAGAGGAGTTTTGTCCACAAACAATGTTTAGATTGATTACTAAAGGAGTTTAGTAGTTCAATTAAACACTCAATTAATTGATAGCTCAAAATCACAGTGTTCAAGGTGTTTGACACATTGATTGGAGTATCGGATTGATTGAAATCACGATTGACTGATTCTGCACAATATGCATTCCCAACCGATCGGCTCATGTGATGAACCGATTAGCTGAGCTTGGTGAACCAGTCGGCTCAAGTGTTGAGTCGATCGGCTCATGGACAGGGTGAAATGATCGGTTCAAGTGTTGAAACGATCGGTTCAACTGGTGCAACCGAGCAAGTTGGGAAAGTAGGATTGGTGAGAATTTTCCTTGCGTTTCACTTGCCCAATTTGATTGGAACAAGGATTGGTATTCGATACCAGTTAGAAACAAAAGAAGGAAAGTCAACCGGAAACCAACCAAGACCACCAACCGATCGGTTCAGGTCCCCAACCGGCCGTTTCAGTTGTGAAATGATTGGTTCAAGTTGCGAGTTGGTTGTTTTGTGGAAAATCTCGAACCCTTCTACTCCTACTTTTAGTCCCGCATTGCTCGGGATGGAGAACCCTGTCCCATGACCATCCTATATATATAGGGGTATTGGAGGCTTCTCAAAGGACAAATCAGTGCAACCAGTTGCTCTGCAAAGTTGTCGTTCTCTCTGGTTTTGGTAACCGAGAGAGAGCCCGAGCAAGTGCTACCCACAAAGGGAGGCGTAGCAAGGGAAAGACAACTGCATTTGCAACTGGAGGTAGGAGAGTGTGTTGGCGACTAGTACGTCAACATGAGGGTGCGACTCCTTCCAATTCCTTGTGGGACAAGGATATTGGAGTTCCAGGTGGTCTGTGTAGACTACTTCAGAGGCAGGAGGTTTCTGCCACTCAGGAGGACAACTGTCAATCTCGACAGTCCCGGTGAGAGGAGGAGTCTTCAGTCCCGGTGCGACCAGGAGCTGCACAGACACCGTCCAAGATCGGAGATGAAGGCCGCACAAGGCACGAGGTATTTTCGCCGAGCAAGCCTCGGGACAAGGTATGATTCCACAAACCATCCTTTCCTATTATATAGACGTTGACATGTTTCCTTGTTCTGGGTTTGGGGGAGAAATTTTTTGTTTCCGCTGCCTTCTCTGCCTCCCCTAAAACCCAACAGTGGTATCAGAGCCACGTCAACTGCTCTATACTTTAGGGATTATCGATATGATCGATTTTGGTTTGTTGCCTTTATTTATTGCATGCGATGCGAATAATATTGGCTTTATGCATGCCCAATCCTAAATCCACAAATCCCAAATTACATATATGATATGTATTATTACTGCACTCGATACGCGTCACCCTTAAATGAGTTTTGTGGTGAATGTATAGCGTGGTTATGGCCAATAAACCCTATCTGTGTATGGTTGTTTGTGGTTGCTTGCATCTCGGTCTGCGCACCGATCTTCCTTCTCCTATTCCTGATGTAACTCGAAATAATTAGAGATTTCTTTCCTACCTTTGATCCCCTCGAATGTAACTCGAGGTTTCTCTTTTTACAATGTAAAATAGTATATAATTTTATTTCCTATTATGTCAAAGAACGGAGGACATCCTGACGACAGCTGAGACGGTCGGTTCAAGGTGTGAACCGATCGGTTGATGTTCCAGATGATTGGTTCAAGGAGTGAGCCGATCGGTTGATGACCAGTTCGAGGAGGAAGACGAGCGGGTGGCGGACATGACGAGATGCACGATGACCAGACGAACCGATCGGTTGGAGGAGCCAACCGATTGACTGGTGGCACGCAGACGACCGAGCCAGAATGAGCAAGTCATTCATGTGATGAGTTGATCTACTCGAAAGGCAAAGCATAGAGTTCATCTTGTACAAGTTGCATGTGATGTAGACCTAGATGACCGTGATTCCTCTTGTCTCGAGGAATCACATTTGGATGGCCATAATCATCACTTTTATCATTTGTGCATTTTTTCTGTGGGATATAGCATGTATATGATACGTACTATGTATTGTGGTGATTGGATATGTATATAAAAACCAAATCCCTCATTAAAATATTAAGTTTTAGATGCCTTCCAAATGCGACACATGTGAAAAACTTGATCGACCAAGTGTGGGCACGCCCTAGCATGGTGCACCGTCTATCTCGTGGAAGCGTGAAGGATGAATGTGTGGGTCTGCCCTAGCAGGGTGCATATTCATCGTGTTTGCTTTGGGTCGGACTTAACAAGGTGACCTAGATAGGATCTAGCACCTTGAGGCATGGAGATGATCATGGCAAGGAGTTGCATATGACATCTTATCAAGAGTTGCATATGATGCAATTGGAAAAAGTTTCCTACCTGAGAGATCTATGTTGTGGGTGACAGCCCTAGCTGGTCCATGGCTTAGAGGATTTCATGATCTTGCCCACTAGAAGGTTGTACGCTGCAATCTTCCGAATTGATGGTGAGGGCTATCAATTTGAAATAAAATAGTGGGAGCGATAATTAATTAAAGGCCTAATTTTATCGTCAACTTTTCAAATCAATCAAACTAGTCAAAAAGAGTTTTGGACTAAAATTGCATATGTTTCCTTTTGTTAAAATAAATAGTTAATCAACAAATCACTTTATTTGCGATCGGTCTTTGAGACCAACAAATTAAATGGGAATAATTCCACGACTGGTTAGGATGATGAGAAGTGTTCTCAAAGAGCAAAATATCTAAGTCCTAGTTATACTAAGACCAGATAAACTCAATCCCACCACATCAATGGCTGAAAGTATGCTTATGGAAGCATACCGAGGAAGACATTGATGAGGAGTGCTTGATGTTGTGTTCTATGAACTATGAGTTGCAGAGACAACATGAAACATATGATGTCTCCAAGATACTATCCTAGTATGTCATGACAGAAGGAGATCCAGTAAGTTATTCACACACTCAATGTGATTGGGCATGTGGAAAACCTAACTAAGAAGGATTCCCTCTGAGCCAAGAGTTGGCTATTGGTATGATACTGCAAATGTTGTGAGAATCATACAATTCATGATAAGCTACAACATGAACAACTTTGACAAGCGTTGATAGAGTTGTTGGACATGTTGAGGATAGTAGAGGCAAAGCAAAGAAGTTTTCTGATGTTAGCCAACAATCCAAGCCGTCTTCAGCCTCAAGGCACATGGGGAAAGGGTGTATGAGGGAATTGCCCTCTATATCTGGAAGAACAAAAGAAGATGAAGGAGGGGATGGAGATCTCCACCTAAGGTATCATGAAATGAACCACTTCTTTATCTGAGGTATATGATACCAAGATATGGATCTATCATATATGATATGCAAGATCTGCAAAGAAGTGATGGCCTTTGTGAAAGGACCAAGAAAGAAGTACCCATCATTGGAGCAAGTGTTGCTGCCATAGATAGGAGTATCTTTCAGTTTATTTCAGCCCAAAGGGTACGAAATAGAGTTGAGAACTGCTATTTCATATATTTCCAATAGATAGAAACACTTTATTTTTGCATGACAATGATGGCAATTAATAAAGTTGATGTTTTAATCTTAAAGATATGATCTTTGTGGCAATGCCTTGTTTATCTTGTAATACATGGTATGTATAAGATAAAATGATACCTAAAGTTATTGATAACTCAAACAATCTAATTATCATCAATCATGAGGAATTCATTTCTAGTTTCCATATGATGAATAAATCTAGACTCTTTTGGTTAGAGAACCAGTAAGAGACATGAATATCTTGGACATGATTAATCAATCTTCACTAATGGTAGTTGGAGAATGATTGTCCTATTAGGTATAATACATGTGATGTATTGACATACCTATTGGAACAAATGCTAATACTTCAAATATGAATATCTTGAAGTGTTCAAGATTATCATAGATGAAGTGCAAATTTGGTAAAGTGTTTAATTCTTGATGAGATACTTAGACCAAATGTTTGAGATCCTTGTGAGTAGTTTATGATAGTGTATCATAATGAACTCATGATTAAGGCATGGTGATGTCTAAATAAAGAAGGAATCATACTCTAAGGAGTTAGAGAATGATTATCAAATAACTGAATTCTTCTTAATAAAAGAATACCCCACACTAATAAAAGAAATTAAGAATCGCAAGGGTTGTGAGTTCTTATATCCTAAACAGATACACCTTGTTTATCTATGTGACGAGTTGTTCATGTGATGAGTCAACTATCCAGATGAATATGAGGAACTGAATTTTGAGTTATGGTTTATGACCATTACATCCTAAATGACATCCATGTGAACCATAAGGTATGACCTTGATGGTAGCACTCATTGGATGAAATCCATAAGTGCAAATGAGTCTTAAGTGTTAAGACACATGGATAACATTTTGAGAAGGATGATGCGTGTTGATTGCAACTTAATGACTGAGACATTTGGCATATGGATACTAAAACCACATTCTTATGAGGAATAAAACAAGTATGTGTATGTGACACAACCTATAAGGTTTATGAATCCACTAATGCAAATGAAGTCTATAAGTTACAATGGACTAATCAATGTGATAGATTGAGTACAAGCAACTCAGAATTGGATCTTTACTTTGATGATATAGTCAAAGAGTTTGACTGATATGTCAAAGATAAAGAAGGGATTTGTGATTTAGTGGGAGCGTGTTCACATTCCACATGTTGATGTGAAATGGAAATGTTCTAGAATGGAAATTCAAAAGTGGAAATTATCTTTAAGGAAGATAGAGATGTTTCCTATGTGATAGGAATAGAGATCTATAGAGATAGTTCTCGAAAACCTCTTGACCTGTAATGAGAAAGCATACATTGGCAATCTGTACTGAAGGATTCAGTATGCACAGATTCAGTGGGAGAAAACTTTTCATGTTACATGAAGTTAGTATCCCAAGGCCAAGTGTCCAATTCTTATGAAGAATGGGAACACTAAGAATAGATATAGATCTATCATGTATGTAATCATCCCATTATCTTGCATGTATTGACATGGCAAGAACAAAATGCATTCATCGTCTTGTATGTAGGACATGGCAATATGATGTGCTCATCTTGATAGCTCATATGTGAGACATGACGAGTGGATGTCTGTCTACTTCCAGTAAGGGTTACTTGAATACCATGAGAATTTGATAAGTACTTGAGAAGTGCTGGTTCTATGGAGATAAGGAAGAGTTCAATGTAAAGAGTTACATTGATGCGAACTTCTAAAATGACAAAAAATTAATCGCAAAATATATATAGGATATATAAAAGTGAAAGTTTGTTGATAATTGGAAGTGTTCCAATAAAGCCGTTTAAAAGGAAATGCTGAGTATCTATGTGTTAGAGAACAACAGTGGATACTGCATGGATCTGGAAGTTCATGAGATGAACTTATATTCCACTCATTGATGACAAGTATGGAATCCTTGATCATGCAATGTGGCTAAAGGTTAGCAAAGGAATACTAGATCACATATTACGGCAACTCCATCTCATACGTGTGACATACAACAAAGAGATGAGAGACATGCAATTTATACTGAATTTGGCAAGGTGTTGCCATTACTCACTATGATCGCACTAAAGCACAGTAACATGTGGGACATGTTTGAAGATCACTATGAATATGATTCAAGGGTGATTGGCTCGCAGTGCAAGTGGGAGTCTGTTGGTATGTATGCCCTGAGAGCCAATCATGGGATGATTGGTGGGATACATTAAGATTGATTTGATAAACATCAAAGGCAAGCTTCCAATTCTTTCTGGTTCAGTCATATGAGATAGTGATAGAACATATTGAATGTCTAGAGAATGACAGTACTCAATGACGTATGCCTTCAGGTTCATGACCTGAACGCTGAGATCATATGGATGCTAAGAGTTTGTACATTCTTGTTATGTCCCTAGTCAGATGTCATTGTGGAAGGTAGATAGACAACAATGACACACAAGACTAGATTGTGGTGTTGGTTGATGACAAAATCTCATTAGTCATGATATAGAGATATCAAACCAAACACATAGGTACTTGTTAGAGAACAGGTGTACCAGACAAACCCACCGTGAGTTTGACACATGGAACCATGACATGGTAGTCACAGTCAGTACTCACAGTGATGGTGGTGAGTGTGATTCTTTGACCTGAAATCACTACACTCAACACATGTCGTTGGGCACACTTTGACATCATAAAACGCAGTCCTGAAACATGGGTTGTTATAAAGGTGATGATTGGGTGGCTTTGACACATGGGGCTTTTGAGGGGTGAGTGATAGATATGGGATTTGTCCCTCCTGAGGGAGTTTGATATCCAAGGCCACTTGATGAGTAGGATTGAAATAGGCATGTGCATGCATGTGTGAATCAGTATGTGATATTGATGTCATACATATCTCTTTCGATCTACTCTGAGATCAAGAAAGTGAATGAACATTGACAGGATGAGTGTTCCATGCCTCGAGTTCATTCAGGATATCAGCGACAAAGGAATTATACATTCACTGTAACACCATTCACGGATTGTAGGATTGAAAGTTGTTCTCCAACTTTCTACTTTCACTTGGGTAGCACTGATGTGTGACTAGGCACCGCTCTTTGCTTGTGAAGTCATAAGTGTTATGGACTTTCACTGCCAACGTGAAATGGACCTGCAGGGTCACACACATAGGATTTAACCTGGAAAAGGAGTTTTGTCCACAAACAATGTTTAGATTGATTACTAAAGGAGTTTAGTAGTTCAATTAAACACTCAATTAATTGATAGCTCAAAATCACAGTGTTCAAGGTGTTGGACACATTGATTGGAGTATCAGATTGATTGAAATCACAATTGAGTGATTCTACACAATCTGCACTCCCAACCGATCGACTCATGTGATGAACCGATCAGCTGAGCTTGGTGAACCGGTCGACTCATGTGTTGAGTCGATCGGCTCATGGACAGGGTGAAACGATCGGTTCAAGTGTTGAAACGATCGGTTCAACTGGTGCAACCGAGCAAGTTGGGAAAGTAGGTTTGGTGAGAATTTTTCTTGCGTTTCACTTGCCCAATTTGATTGGAACAAGGATTGGTATTCGATACCAATTAGAAATAAAAGAAGGAAAGTCAATAGGGAACCGACCAGGACCACCAACCGACCGGTTCACTTGTGAACCGACCGGTTGAGGTGTCCCAACTGTTCGGTTGAGGTGTCAACTGACCGGTTCAGGTCCCCAACTGACCGTTTTTGTTGTGAAACGATCAATTCAGGTTGCGAGTTGGTTGTTTTGTGGAAAATCTCGAACCCTTCTATTCCTGCTTTTAGTCCCGCATTGCCCGGGATGGAGAACCCTGTCCCATGACCATCCTATATATATAGGGGTATTGGGGGCTTCTCAAAGGACAACTCAGTACAACCAGTTGCTCTGTAAAGTTGTCGTTCTCTCTAGTTTTGGTAACCGAGAGAGAGCCCGAGCAAGTGCTACCCGCAAAGGGAGGCACAACAAGGGAAAGACAACTGCAGTTGCAACTGGAGGCAGGAGAGTGTGTTGGCGACTAGTACATCAACAGGAGGGTGCGACTCCTTCCAATTCCTTGTGGGACAAGGAGGTTGGAGTTCTAGGTGGTCCGTGTGGACTACTTCAGAGGAGGGAGGTTTCTGCCGCTCAGGAGGACAACTGTCAATCTTGACAGTCCCGGTGAGAGGAGGAGTCTTCAGTCCCGGTGCGACCAGGAGCTGCACAGACACCGTCCAAGACTGGAGATGAAGGCCGTGCAAGGCGCGAGGTATTGTCTCCGAGCAAGCCTCGGGACAAGGTATGATTCCACAAACCATCCTTTCCTATTAAATAGACGTTGACGCGTTTCCTTGTTCTGGGTTTGGGGGAGAAAATTTTTGTTTCCGCTGCCTTCTCTGCCTCCCCTAAAACCCAACACATAATTCATATCATCTTGACTTCATCATTTCTCCGCATTACCTAAAGTGTGTTTCTTCTTCTACTTAGGTAGAAAATGTGTATGCAACCTTTGCCCAACATCGGATTCTCCCCTGAACCAGAGTAGGACTCTAAGGTAGAATGAAGCTTCCACCAACACATCCGCCTCAACCGCCAACGAGCCAGACAAATGGTTGACGAACAACGCCAAGCCGCTTTGGTTATGGAAAGAGTCAATGCGGCTATAGCAGGTCAAAGAGCACAACTTATTGCTGACACACGTGCTTGGATTCCAGCTGAGGTCTGAGCTGAAGAACAAGCCCGCATTCAAGTTGAGAATGAAGCAACCACAGCCGCTGCTCAGATAGTGTTGGGAAACAAGAAACTTCGGGATTACTCCGTTCCTAAGAAATTTGAAGATAATCACCCTTTTAGGCCCCCGCTCATTAATGTTCCTAACTTTGAGATACACACACAATGGATCCAGATTATGCAAGGCATTTTGTTTTCTGGAGGTGTTGGGGATGACTGCATGGATCACCTAAAATGATTCAAGTCTCTTTGTCAGCTAGTACTACATGCCGGAGTTTCTTTCGACGCAATCATGCTACACCTTTTTCACTTCACTTTGTCCGAAAGGGCCTTGAGATGGTATAACACACTAGATGGAGAGCCAATCACCACCTGGGCTCCTTTGGAAGAAAAGTTTCTAGAAAAGTTCTTTCCACTCTCTTTGACTTATGAGATTAGGGGACAAATTAATCACTTCTCTGAACTCCCTGGGGAATCACTGGTAGAATCATGGGAGAGATTTAAGGAACTTTTGAGGAAATGTCCGCATCACGAAATCTCTCAAAACCAACTGATAGAGACATTATATAGAGGAGTAAGTGATGATATTAAGAAATTTTTGGATTCCTCATATGGGGAGGATTTCATGCGAAAGAATTATGAAGATGCTTGGAGGATTGTTACACTGGGGGCCGAGAACCAATCTAATTGGGGAAGGTCATCTACCGGGGGAATTCTAAAAGTTTGTAAGGCTGAAGAATCAATGGAAATGAAAGCCATCGCTGAAGCCCTAAAAACTATCGCTCACGAGCAACAAGTTCTTGAAATGACACTTGGAGAAAAGAAGAGCACCCAACAGGTCAAGGCCGCTACTGTGACTTGCGAGGCATGTCACACATCCGATCATCCCACATTATCATGTGGTCTCCTATATAATGTGATGATGGACATGCAGACACCGCAACCACAGTATGAACCAATCATCGAACAACCTGAGGATCTGTCATCAGAACAAGTAAACTCCATCCACACTATACCAGGACAAGCTTATTATAACCCAAATCAACCAAGAAACCATTCCGGGTTTTAATATGGGAATCCTGCAGGGACTGCCAACCGACAACACCAGACCCAAGGAGGAGTTTTTAATAGATCACCACTAGGTTTCCAGAACAACTGTAATCGAAACTAGGGAATAGAGGAGGATTTCAAGGATTCACACAACCAAGAAATCCTTCTGCATATTACCAATATACTCATACACCGTTTCACCCGCAATTGAAGCAACCCCAGCTGCAACAACCACAAGTTCAACAACCCCAACTATCCACCGTGCCTCAGCAACAACAACCACAATAGTATCAACAACATCCACAAAAGAATGATCTGCCTCCACCGATAAATGAACTGTCATTAATAAGACAAATGCTGCAATCACAACAAACCATGCTTGCCAACCAGCAAGCCCAACAAAAAGTTGTTGAAACTCAGTTAGCACAAATTGTAGCTCAACTAAAACCTATGGTAGGCACCTTTGCTGGTCAACCAGAGATAAACCCAAGACACGATCAATCTAGACAAGAGAAATTGAAAGCCATCACCACAAGGTTGGGTCATTTCCTTACTAAAGCCACAAAAATCATTCAAGAAGATGAAGATATAACTGAAGTTAACCCAATTGCTAGCAAAAATCAAGAAACTAAAAAACTTGTAGAGGCTAGGAAGGAAAAGGAAAAAGAGCAAGTTACCAAGGAACCATAAGTCCCACCGTATAAGCCTAGGATACCATACCTAGGCAGATTGAGGGAAACTAAACTGGATACTAGATTCCAGAAATTTAAGGAAGCTATGAAGAAGCTATATGTCGATATTCCGTTCCTCGATGCTCTTTCTGAAAACCCATCTTGGTCAAAATACCTGAAGACTTTACTATCAAAGAAATATATGACTGAAGAACATGAGACTTTCAAATTAGCTCAAACTACTTCTAACATCATTCTTAATAAGATGCCAAATAAGCATAAGGACCCTGACTCTTTTGGCATCCAATGTTCCATCGGAAATACTTCTTGCAAGAAAGGATTAGCCGATTTGGGGGCCAGCATATCCATTATGCCATTTTCCATGTGTAAAAGGATGGGTTTTACTGATTTTCTACCCACAACAATGACAATTCAATTGGCTGATTCTACCATCACTACACCTTTGGGAATTATTAAAGATATCCCAGTAAGAGTAGGGAAAGGCTCGTATGTTCCCCGTGACTTTGTTATTATGGATATAAAAGAAGATATGAGGTATCCAATAATATTTGGTAGACCCTTCCTTGCTACATCTAGAGCACTAATCGATGTTGAAGCTGGCACCATTAGCTTAAGACTAGGAAAGGAATCTTTTCAATTCAGAGTCTTTGGCAGCTTAAAAGGTCCTAGCATCCACGAAGAAGTTTTTCTTCTTGAAGCAATCAATAAAATGTCTTAGTTAAAGCAAGAACCCTCCGAACCGTCTGATGATTTGGAAAATGTCTTAACAAATCTAGAAGCTAAGTTCTCAACCGACGAACTTGTTCAGCAATGTCTGCAATACCTTGAACAAGCTGAAGAAACCCCTGAGGCTACCTTTGAGGAGTTGAAATCTGTCACCGCTTTGGAAATCGTAGAAGTACCCAAGACACCTGAAATGAAGGCCCTACCAGTTGGGCTCAAGCATGTCTTCCTTGATAAAGAAAAATTATGCCCGGTCATTGTTAGTTCCACTTTAATAGATGACCAAGAGGAAAAACTACTTATTGATTAAGAAAGCACAAGAAAGTCATTAGATACAAGATGACTAACCTAACGGGAATAAATCCAGCTCTATGCATGCACAGATTACCCATGGTAGAGGAGTTTAAACCTTCATGGGAACACCAGAGAAAACTAAACCCCAATATCAAAGAGGTGGTTTGCCTCGAGGTTCTTAAACTCCTAAAAGTTGGTATCATTTATCCAATTTCCGATTCTCAGTGGGTTAGTCCGGTCCAAGTGGTCCCCAAAAAGGGGGGGACCACTGTCGTTCTGAATGATAAAAATGAGCTAGTACCCACAAGGACTGTCATAGGATGGATGATGTGTATCGATTACATAAAAACAAAGCAACAAGAAAAGATCACTTCCCTCTACCTTTCCTTGACGAAGTCCTTGAACGTTTGGCCCACCAAAAGTTCTTCTGCTACCTCGATGGTTATTCCGAGATCTATCAAATTCCAATACACCCAGAAGACCAAGAAAAAACAACATTTACTTGTCCCTTTGGAACCTATGCTTTCAAAAGGATGCCTTTTGGGCTGTGTAACACACCCACAACTTTCCAAAGGTGTATGTCAGTAATTTTCACGGGATTAACCGAGTCCATAATGGAAGTATTTATGGATGACTTTTCAGTTTATGGAGACTCTTTTGACAATTGTCTACTCAACCTCAGAAAAGTTTTACAAAGATGCGAGGAAAAAACCTTATCCTGAATTGGGAAAAGTGCCACTTCATGGTGACCGAAGGTGTTGTCCTCGGACATCGAGTAAGTGAAAGAGGAATTGAAGTAGACAAAGTGAAGATCGATGTCATCTCAAAGTTGTCACCGCTAAAAGACATAAGGGGAGTGTGATCATTTCTGGGTCATGCTGGATTCTATCAAAGATTTATTAAAGACTTCTCGAAAATAGCAAAACCCATGACCTACTTATTGACCAAGGATGCTGATTTCAATTTTGACCATGAATGCATACATAGCTTCACAACATTAAAGAATGCTCTAATCTCTACACCTATTCTGAGAGCACCTGACTAGTCACAACCATTTGAGATAATGTGTGATGCTAGCGACTATGCTATAGGAGTGGTGCTAGGGAAGAGAATAGACAAAAATCCCTATGTGATATACTATGCATCAAAGACGCTAGATGAGGCGCAAAAGAATTATACCACTACTGAAAAGGAATTCTTAGCCATCATCTACACTTTTGAGAAATTTCGTTCCTATCTTATCGGATCGAAAGTCATAGTATACACAGACCACTCAGCCATCAAATACCTAATTCAGAAACAAGATGCAAAACCCAGATTCATTCACTGGGTATTGATGCTTCAAGAATTTGACTTAGAAATAAAGGATAAGAGTGGGGTGGAAAATGTCGTCGCTGATCATCTAAGTCACATTAAGTCTCAGGAGGATGACAATATACCTATCTGAGACTCCCTACCCCACGACCAACTTATGAAAGTTACCACTGGATTTCCTTGGTATGCTGATATAGTGAACTATATGGCTACAAGAATTATCCACCCTTCCACCTCTCACCACGATAAAAAGAAATTCCTTCATGATGTTAAGCAATATTTCTGGGATGAACCATATCTTTTCCGTCTATGTGCGGACGGACTTTTCCGTCGTTGTCTACCAAAAGAAGAAATTATCCTTGTTCTAGAACATTGCCATTCTGGACCTACTGGGGGCACATGAGTTCAAAGAAAACCACTCTCAAAGTTCTTCAATCCGGATTCTTTTGGTCAATAATAGCAAAGGACGCCCATAATTTTGTCCGATCCTGCAATAAATGTCATCTTTTTGGGAGTATATATAAAAGAAATGAATTGCCTCTTACCTTGTGGCAAGAAATCGAGCTTTTTGATGTATGGGGAATAGACTACATGGGCCCTTTCCCCTCATCTTATAGATTCTCATACATATTGGTTGTTGTGGATTATGTTTCAAAGTGGGTAGAATCTATACCCACCGTTTCTTGTGATTCCAAACTAGTTATCAAAATGTTCAAGGATATCATTTTCCCTAGATTCGAAATCCCTCAAAAAATCATATCAGATGGAGGATCTCATTTCTTAGAGAGAAGTTTTGAAGCCCTCCTAAGAAAATATGAAGTTAAACACAAGTTCACCACACCTTACCATCCACAGACAAGTGGCCAAGTCAAAGTTTCAAATAGACAACTAAAGGCCATTCTAGAAAAAACAATCAACAGACATCACACAGATTGGTCTACTAAGCTCTGTGATGCCCTTTGGGCATACCACACTTCTTATAAAATACCAATAGGAATGACCCCATTTCATTTGGTATATGGGAAGTCATGTCATCTTCTAGTTGAAGTGGAACACAAAGCTTGGTGAGCCATCAAACAATTGAATTTCGATTTCAAAAGCGTTGGCGAGTATAGACAACTGCAATTACAAGAACTTGAGGAACTATGAATGACCGCCTACCAAAGTGCTAGGATCTACGAAGAACAAACTAAGATGTGGCATGACGGACATCTAAACATGAAAGATATCATCGTCGGAGATAAAGTCCTTCTTTTCCACTCTAGACTTAAGATGTTCCCCAGAAAACTTCGCACGAAGTGGTCTGGGCCATTCACCATCAAGCACATCTACCCGACTGGAGCAATCATCATTATTGACGACAATGGAGGGGAGAGAACTATTAATGGCCATAGATTAAAGAAATATTATACCCCAACTGACAAAATTCTAGGACAAACCATTGAGATTCATGATCCCGCCACATCAATCTAACCAAGTCAGAACTTCATCGAGTCAGCGACGTAAAACCCAGGCGCTACTTGGGAGGAAACCCAAGAACTGAGTATCACATTTTATTTTATTTAGTTTTGAAAATTTTCTATTTTCTTAGACTCTTCACCTTTATCTAGAAAATATAAAAATTTACTCAACATCCAAAACAAACATAAAAATATAAAAATCAAAAACCTTTCCTATCCTAACAGTTTTGAAACCATTTGGATCCTTACAGTCTCGAAACCATTTGGGCTCCATACGGTCTCGAAACCGTTTGGATCCATATGGTCTTGAAACCGTTTGGACTCCATACGGTCTCGAAACCGTTTGGATCCTTACGGTCTCGAAACCGTTTGGGCTCCATATGGTCTCAAAACTGTTTGGATCCATACGGTCTCGAAACCATTTGGGCTCCATACGGTCTCGAAACCGTCTGAGCTACATACAGTCTCAAAACTATTTGGACTCCATACGGTCTTGAAACCATTTTCCCTTGAGAATTTGTAACGTCTCTCCTCCTTTTTCTATAAATATCACTCGACCCCCTCTCTTTTTCTTTCCTTCACTTCCTGAGATTTTGCTCACACGTGAAACCCTATTCTATTCACTCTGACTCTCTACTCTTGCGACCTTTGTCCTCTTCCTCTTATCTCCAGTTCATTTCAACCTGCTCCATCTGCTCCCCTGACGATACAACCACCGCGACGCATCCTTCACCTCTGTCATCATCGTCTAAGCAGCAAGGTAGAACGCTGCTACCACAACCACCATTCCCACTGACGCCGACACCATTTCTTCCATTTCTACCACAAACGAACTTCCCAATTGCCGCCACCACTATTACTGCCATTAAAACCTTCATCAACGACGTCATTTTGACCATTTTCGCCATCTTTTCACCGCTAGTCATCCCTGACGTTTCATCTTCCTTGCAGTTTCGGCCCAAACGATCATGCAACTATATGGAGCCATACGGTCTTGAAACCATTTGGAGCCATACGGTCTTGAAACCGTTTGGAGCCATATGGTCTTAAAACCATTTGGAGCCAAACGGTCTTGAAACCGTTTGGAGCCATACAATCTTGGAATTGTTTGGAGCCATACGGTCTTAAAACCGTTTGGATCCAAACGGTCTTGAAATCATTTGGAGCCAAACCATCTTGAAACTGTTTGGAGCCAAAATAGTCTTGGAAAACATGATTTCACCCTTAAAATGATTTCATTTTTCAATATTGCAATTCTTCAACATTTTTCTTTTACAAACATATATAATTTTCTGATTACAGAATGGCCTCACCTACAAAACAAGCCACATGAATGGATGACACTCCCTTATGGACAAGGGAGAAACTATTGGAGGATTGGGCAAAGCTTGAGCACATTGTGGACACTTACGAAAAGACCAGAAAGGTCCCACCAAAAGTTGACCTGATTAAAGTCATGAATGAAATTGGCCGAATCAACATGTTCTTAACCGAAGACCCTGTTGAAGAAGTGGAGGAGATTTCCTCTAGTGACAAAGGTTCAGAGTACGCACCAAACTCCGAGGACGAATCCCCAGGCCTAAAGTCCAAAGGAAAAAGGAAGACTGAAGAAGCCGCCAAGGGACAACCATCAAAGAAAAGGGCAAGGAAGCAAGTTCATCCCTCTACCGCAAGGGAACAAATCTTGGAAGGACACGCTTTCCCTGCGGTTGCAAATCCCACCACCACCACCACCACCACAGAACTTGCACCAGATGACCTATACATCCAAAAACCTCACAGTTGGTGATAAAGTGTTGTGCCCAACAAAGTATGTCTGCTCAAACATACTGAAGAAAATGGGGATTTATGACAGAGTTCTCGCCTTGTTAGACAACGTGAATCTTTCAAAACTCTATTTTGTGACAGAAACCTCTTATGTTGAGCCCACGGTTGAGTTCTTCACATACCTTACCAAAGAAATCGTGGATGTAAAGGATAGATGGAAAGACGAAGGTGACCTCATGTTGGTCACCTCACTTTTTGGAAGCAAGGTTGTCTTAACTGAAAACATGTTAAACGAGATCTTCATCGACAACCAGGATCAGATGAAGAAGGCTAAAGCTGTAGGCCTGGACAACTCCCAGTTACAGGCACAACTTCTGGAAATCCTTAACGGGGATTCCAACCTACGAGGCAAAAACTTGCAAGGCCTCCAACATTCATTCTGGCATGGTGCGCACACTGCACAAAATCATTACTGGAACCCTTTTCCCCAGGATAGAGAGTGGGAACGTTCTTATCTCAGATCTCTTTATCCTATGGTCTATTCTCACCGGGCAGTCGGTCAACATAGGCTGGCAACTAATTCACAAGCACACAGCTTATGCCCTCAGCAAAGAAATCTACATGGGTGGTCATATAACATCAATCTTGAAATTTCTTAAGATAGACAAACTGCTACCTAAGTGCAAAGTGATAAAGGGCGACATCCTTACAAATGAACAGAGTTTAAAGAACTCATACATTATAAAGGAGAAGGATGCTAAACTCTACTACATTTTCTGCCCAACCGTCAAAGCATCCAGAACTCTGCTACCTCTTCCAGAACTGGCAGACTATGACAAAGATAAGCTGCTCTTCACTGAAGAAGAGCTCACCAACCTCATAGCCTCCATCAAAGCAAAAGAGAAGCAGGAAAAAATAGGGCAAACTGAGCACAACGTCACTTCCCCCATAGCAAGGCCAAAGAAAATTCCAGTAACACGACCTTCAAATTTGTGTATACAAAAACAACAACAATCAGAGATGCCCACATCAAAGATAAACCCAAAGGTGGAGCCACCACAAAGCACCGAAACACCAGACACCTTCATCTTTGATCTGGATGTTGGGCTCACCTCTACAACCACCACCACCACTACCACCCTCCACCACACCACCACCCTCCACCATTCCACCATCCATCACTCTTCCCCCATTCTCCACAACAATGCCCACCATAATTCCCTCATCCACATCCACAACTTTTCCCGCATACTCCACCTCACTCTTTTCCCCTTTGGGCACTCCATTCTCCACCTCAACACCCGATCTCACCTTTACTTCCATTTCTTTCCCCTCATCATTTACATTTCCTCCTTTCTAACCCGAGATGCCACCATCATTCCCATCCACCACCCCATATACCACCACCACCCCGATATCGCTAGTGACTCCATCAACAATCACCACACAATTCACGAGTCCATCAATAGTGTCTCTCTCACAAGGCACTAACACCCTTCCACCCTGACCCCATCCACATCATCCTTCCATCTATGGGGTCCCCTTTTCAAATGTCGGTGAGGAATTCGGACGTAAATTTGACGCCATTCGAAACCTCCTCACCGATCCTTTTAACATATTATGATCTATTTTTCTTGTGTGCAGGAAATCGATTCACAGGTCTCCAAGACCAACGAGTGGAACAACGCCTTACCAGACATCATTGCAAGCATCCAAAAATGGCAGGAAGCAGCAACTCAGCAAGTCGACCGCATCGAGAGCCGCTTACAAACCCTGTCAGAATTGGTGCTCGAGATGAAAGGCCAACAAGAAGAGTTGGCCCAACAAGTTGATAGGGTCTCTATGCAAACTCAACCTTTACCTGAGACCCTCCATGAGCTTTAGCAGCAACAAACTGCTCAAAGCACACACTTGGATGACATCAACAACAACCTTTTACAACTCATCCGCCGCCAGGAGGAGAACTCCAAAAAAGAACTTAATGACCTTCACACACAAACAATCAATGTGTCTGCACGACTCCGCTCCGTTGAAGCACGATATGTGGATCTTAAAGACATCCACGACGCACTACTCAAAACCCACGAGCATGTGCAAGTGGCACTTGAAGAGCTGCAAGCAATCTATCAACAGTGCAAGAAGAAGTTGATCACGAAGACAAAGGAAAAGACTGCGGATGACGATGATGACACTAGTGAAGACGATGATGAGGACTCTGACTCCTCGGCTGACTCCAACAATGACAACTCCTCCTCAAACGATCAACCTGATGACCCATGCAATGCTGGGGGAGGGCACAAGCTGAGAGGCAGACCCCACAAAAATAGGACAGGATAGTGGCCACCAAGAAGGAGGAACCAAAGATCCCAAGTCTCCCAATAACAATGACAACGTCACAATGTCATATGGGGACCAATTCTTTAATTTCTCAGCCATGAGATCACTAGGGGAAGCTGCTAAAGAAGCTGCTTTTCCTGAATTTCAACAATGTATCATGGAAACCAGCATAAGCCCAGCTACAACAACAATTCAACAATCTACAAGCCTCCCCCTAGAATAGGAAGAACCTGATAGAGTGAGTCTAGACACAGAAGATAGACTTGACTCCAGTTATGACTCAGACAAAGACGAAGCTCTACCTCCATTCTTAGAAGATAGTGTGAAGACTCCACTCCATCCACATGACCTGCCCCCGCTGCCACCTCTACCTCATCTGATGAAAGATCTAGACATGGCAGCCATCTCTACACTAGATGTTCAGGACATCTTTATCCTAAATACTATTTTAGACTATGCCAAGAACGGGGGGGGGGCATCATATATAACAATACAAAGACAAAGTGCAAGTTGACTCACGAAGATTTCTTTAGTCTCCTTCGACCACAATCAGAGGTGACGATGGCTCTCTTCCGCATCCTACTTGCCAATGCTATAGAAGAATTCTGAAGCTCCAAGAAAGCACAACCTCTTTTCAATGCTTCACCTACCCTGTCCCTATCTCTGCTACACAAGGACTTACATGCGAAGTCCATAGAGCGGCTGTAGGCTGGTCTAGCCAGGAGGGCATGCTACATCACCGTCCTTTAAAGTTTCTAGACACTGGCTTCTCATGATTGTCGACATCAAGGCACGTGATGCCAAGGTGTAAAACTTCTGTGCTAGTGAACTAAAAGCCAGACAGATCAAATTTGCAGGGTTAGAAGCCAGGGAAGCACGATGCATTCCTTTCCGGATTCTCAAAATAATATGGGCCGCCTGCCCATCGCTTAGACATGGTTGGAATCAACCCTAGTTCCGAATAATCAACCCGCCTATCCAAAAAATTGAGGGTTTCGAGGATTGTGCTTTCTGTACAATAAGACACAAAAAAGCACTAAATCAACAATTCCCATTTACCGAGTTAGAAGCAGAGGATATGCACTCTGTACGGGGACGTTATGCCATGGAACTCATCTACAGTAGACGATTATTTAAGGATCCGAAAATGGCACTTGACGACGTACCTCAGTATCTCTTTTCTACTATCCAACATCCGCAAAAGCGTCCATACAGGACAATTCTAAAAGAGTTTGAGAAAAAGCAACATCAAACTGCCAAGGTCCCAAAACAACGCCAGTGGGACCCTTATGCTTTCGATATGGCGGTAGATAAGGGGGACATCGACTTGATAACAGGGATCACCATCAACAGTGCTTTCCAACCAATGGTGCCCCTATCTGCCATACAACCAACGCTTCTAAATTTTGACCTAAATGCATGCAAGAGCCTCTCCGACAATGAACTCCGACTCATCATGTCTTGGATACACGCAGAGAATGATGAGCTAGTTTTCCTGCATGAAGATATTTTGGTAATGTCAGATTCTCTCTGTGAAACCATACAGGTTAAAGGTTCTTTATCTGTGAGCGTAATGACTACGTACCAGTTTCTTCTAGCACGGAACCACCCTACGGTTTATATGGCGTCAACATACATGAAGGATGATCTATTAGGGTCAAAAACTTTGGAACCATGGAGGCACTAATATCATATCTTCAACATACAACTCTGAAGTTCATTAAGCTTCCCTTTCTTCACTCCGACCATTGGATGCTACTGGCAACAAACCTACATGAAGGAACAACAATCATCTACAATAGTTCCGACAGCCATTTTGATCCAAACCAAAAAAAGTATATTGTTACAGAAAAGACACCCACAGAGGAAGTGTCGAAGGACTGTGCTGAACAACTACATGATCTCCTGGACAAACACACAAAGGCGTACGAAAAAGAACATTTTCACCACCCAGCCTTCAGCCATAGATGTCCCCAGCAGATTAGAGAATCTAACGACTATGGTTTCCACGTCCTTTACTGGATGTACACCCTTATTGTCCTCAATAAGCATGTGGAAGACATGAAGGACGTGAATTATCACACTTTATAGGGAAAGTTTGCAGCTACTCTCCTATGATTATATGGAGCAAACAAGGGATTAAAAAAACCGTGATACCCTTGCCCATGTACTTCTCAACCTATCACCTTGATACTCTGAGGATAGAGTGGATGATAAGTTGGGGAGGTACACTGGGAAAGGGTGAGGTATCATATTCAAACCCCTTTTCTCTTTATTCCTTCTTTCACCCTTGTTCTTCCGTACATATTTTTCCTTTCCTTCGACACTTAGATTTTTTAGTAATTTCTTTGAAAGAATACCTCTTGCATATAAAACAACTCTCTCTTTGAAAAAGGAACAAACCTAGCTAAGTTAGAGACAAAGTAATTGTCACTTACATATGAAGCATTTAGGCATGTAATGGCGAATTAATAAATCAGTTTCATACCTGATTCTTATGCTTTTGCTTCAATTCTGCATCAGACTCTCCACAGGTTAACATCCTGACTGACACAAGCTAAACACTCTCAAGAACAGGAGGGAACCAGGTGAAATCCAAATCAAGAAACATTGCAAGATGACCACCAAGTATGAAACCGCAATAAGTGCATGTCAGGAAGCCCTAAGAAACAATTTTCTTCTTTTCAAAAAGAGGCTTGGCAGCCCAAATAAAATCCTAAATACCCAAATCCTAAGCCCGTGAGCATATGAATAAAATTCTGAGTGTTGAATAAAAACATGAGAGTTGTGCCATGCATAAGGACTTATACGAAGAACCAATAAAGATCTCGCCCGACTGGTACATTTAAATGCCCTCACAAAGGAAGATGTGTCGCGCCCGATAGTGAGATCCTAAGGTATCCAAGTATATGAAAAAGTTGATAAAGGACTTGCCCAGCTGGTACATTTAGCTGCCCTCACAAAGGCAGATGTGTCGCTCTTGGTAGTGAGATCCTAAAAGTTTACATAATCCCTCCCCCACCTAAAGGGGTAGTTACACATCAGCCTTTAGCCAACCCTCATACCTATCTTAGATTTCGGTAGGATTTTCAAAGAAGTATAAAACTGCTTAGAGACGAAAACATGCACGGAATGTGATCAAGGAAAAGGTGGTCCCAGTGCGAGTTACATGATATGGAAGAAACCTGAGATCTACGCAACTCTCACCCAAAAGAGTTAATGCAAGAGGAAGTCCCAATAAAACTCTAGGAGATCTCTGGTTTAGAATTGAAGCAAGAGTATGGAAATCTTCACTAAATAAAATTGCCTTGCCATTACGTGCCTTAGCTCTATCCAGCTTGAGGACAAGTTGGACTCTAAGTTAGGGGGGTGATAACCTCCCATTTTTGTGATGTTATCTTACTAGTTTTTCTTAATTTTCCATACTCTTTCTTAATTAAATTAGATATAATCCTTAACTTTCTATGTTATTATGAATTCACCATTAAACTAACATTTATCTCTTTCTTCTTACAGAAAAACCCAAAAAAATTGCAAAAGGGGCAAACGGTCTGGAGACCGTATGAAGTCCAAATGGTCCCAAGACCGAATGAACCCAAACGGTCCCAAGACCAAATGAACCGAAATGGTCCCAAAACCAAATGAACCCAAACAGTCCCGAGACCGAATAAAGGCAAATGGTATGGAGACCGAATAAAGTACAAACGGTCCCAAGACTGAATAAAGGCAAATAGTTTGGAGACCGAATGAAGTCCAAACGGTCCCAAGACCAAATGAACTCAAACGGTCACGAGACCGAATGAAGTCCAAACGGTCCCGAGACCAAATGAAGTCCAAACGGTCCCAACACCGAATGGACCCAAATGGTCCCAAGACCAAATGAACTCAAACGGTCCCGAGATCGAATAAAGGCAAACGGTCTGGAGATCGAATGAAGTCCAAATGGTCCCAAGACCGAATGAACTCAAACGGTCCCAAGACCGAATAAAGGCAAATAGTTTGGCAATCGAATGAAGGCAAACAGTCCCAAGACCGTATGATCCCAAACGGTCCCGAGACCGTTTGATGCCAAACAGTCTGCAAACTGTCAAAGACGCAAACGATCTCAAGACCGTTTGGGATTCCTTGGAAGCCTATAAATAGGACCTAAAAAGTCCTCATTTGGAATCAACTTCTTGGACATCCAAAGGCTGCCCCAATCACTCCAGAATTGTTCCACCTTCATCCTTCGCCCAAAGGCTGCCAGTTCAAGATCCATACTCCATCTTCAAGCTAATTCCTCTCTCATCAACATAAGAAGGTGTGAAGTTGAGGATTCTTCATCAAGACAACCACACAATGTGAAGATAGTTGCTCTCTCCTCCAAGGGGTCGACCTTCCTCCCTCCTACGTGGAGATGATGCTTTATCTCTCTCTCTTCTTGTCTCCTACTTTGTTCTTGCCATGAGCGAGCAGTCTCATACACTAGGGTGCAGGGAGTAGCCCCGCTACCCATGTTTTCATTTCATACATTGTAATTCTTGAGTTTGCTATAGAAAAACACTATCTTTCCAGTTCAACATCAATCGTTTAATGAATGCTAGTTGCTTGATCACCAACTTGTGTTATCTATTATCTGTTAGTACAAATTGTCTATGTTTGTACTTCTAGAATCAAATAATGACTATTTGTTGGTTCCAGATTGTATGTAGTCACCATACGTTTGGTTCGGTATCTAGGAGCATTTCTCAAGGAGTGGAGTAAACTCACTTCCATTATTGTACTTTCATACTATGAAATGGAATCAGTTGACGTATGAAAGTACAACCTTGATAGGTAGAGGAATACACTTTGTGAGGGGAGTGATGCAAAGTAAGTGACCATTCGTCTGGGGATGGCTGGTATTGCAACACTTCCACATTTCTCGTAGTTAGTTATCTGAAAGGAAGCTAAGTCTACAAAGATGCTAACTGTTTAGACTCGTTTCTTTGCAAGCCAAGTTATTGTGATGTATGTTTTGATCCATGTGTAGTGGTGGTGAAACCCGATCACATCCTAGTGGTTTCTAAATATTGTTTACAACCTTAAGTTTACTTTCTTGTTATTTTCTTTCTCCGTACATTAGCTTAACCATCAAATCAACTCTTTGATCTAAATATCAACTTTTAAGTAGATAAGTAGGATTATTATGTTTTCCATCTTGTCAAACTCTTAACAAGACCGTTGTCTTATGGATTCGACCCTTAACTATACTACGATAAGACTTCCATGTATCTTAGCATACGTGGGTTGAGATCTTAATATAGCATACACAAGGCTAAACTTAGAGATTAACTATCTCTAGGATTTTTAGTGGTGCACGCAACTCCACTTAAGTGGAGGCTCCATCCGTTTCAAAGGAAGGAGAAGGTCCGCATTATAAGCTATGTATTAACTATTTGATAGATAAACAATAAATTGCTTCCTATATCCTTAATCTAATATATGTGGTTCTATTTTATTTAAGAATCATTTCAAAGCTTTATCTTTTAGTCAACTTAATGCATAGAGAATATACCATTTCCCTATAGTAAAGCTATGACTAGTCCATTTTGTCTCCCAACCATTAATCATTCTAAAATTGATATTGATTAAATGAATATTCTTATAAGATACCAAAGCCATTAGTTCAGTAATTGAGAATTCCTAAAGGTACAAGGTGGGGTTAACATATTCAGGCTCAAAATATCAATTTGTATTAAAGTGATATTAAAAGGTTCACAATGAAGAAAAATATGGTAAGAGGTTTGAATTGAAGGACCTATTTGCTATTATCACTCAAAAAAGGAGAATGAATTCATATAAACACAAGAAACCCAAAAGGAGACTAATTATTTGACCAAAACCATCAAATAAGATTTAGATGAGAGATTAATTTGAAAAGGGTCTCAAATATTGAGGGAATTACAAATCATAGTTTAAAACACATATGATACCCAAATTTCAGTATGTTACATTTGATCCCTAGGGAGATGCACTAGGACAGATATAGACCAACTCTAGGCCCCTATTTGGTTCAGGACATGATTCAGATTTTGGTCTGTCATTTTGCGCCACGTCTGCTAAAGCTGATTTGGGTTGGCCAAGAAACATGTTTGGTTTGCAATCTCAATCCTCCTCTATTTTGGGATAATGGAACCCCATATTCCGGACCAAGCTGGTCCCGGTAGAGGCTGGATTTCAATTCTTAATCCGAGTTATGGTGGCTAGTCCTGACTCCCCACTCCCTCACCCCCTCTCCTCTCCTCGACACTCTCCACCCTCTCCCCTCAACCCTCTCCCCTCTCCCTCGACCTATGCATTTACTACTATATTCTCCTACAATTGTGCCTCCATGAATTAAAGCGAGGATGTTTCCAATGTAAGCTACCTCGAGCAGGCGTTGGGAGTCAAATGGGCATAGGTGGAGGGAATCAATGTTGTCTTCTACCACCTCTGAGTTATAAGGGCAACCTATTCATTAAAAAGTACGGTAAGCCATGTCTTCTCCCTTCTGGTTATCAACCATTATCACTCTCCATTAACACCCATTCTCTTATCTGAGCATCATTCCAACCCATCTTGTCGACAAACAATTCAAACCCTAGCTAGGGCAACAACTTCCCATCTACCTACATATTGCTTCCATTGTTCATCGACCTACTTCCCATCCAGCTCCTCATCCTTGACCATGTGTTCTATGAAGCTGTTTCTAATCCTTACTATTCTGAAGTTTGTTCCTTTGTGAAAAGGTGGGTGAGCTTGATTCCTATTTTATTCATTTCATTTGTTAGTTTGATCCGACAATTATATTGATGCTTTATTTTTTTTCTCCTTTGTGGCATGTGTTGCTTGATTTAGGGTCATTTTGATGTTGTTTCTTCTCTCCAAATCTTCCTTACAAATCATCTTAGGTATTTTGTTATTTTGATCCGCCAGTAAATGTTGTATGAGTAAATGCTTCAAACTTATTATTTAGAGTACATGTTGTATGAGTGACAACAAATTTGTTTTTCTATTGAGTATGCACTAAATTGGATTTCAGTACCAAAGGGATGGTTGTGTATGTGTGCTGACCCTAGAAGGGTGTGATGTCCATTTTCCATTGACTTGTTTCCCACAGATTTGTTGTGAACACCATCCATACATTATCATGCTTTTTTTGTATGCATTTAGATCTCTATTTTCCAATTTGTCAACATTTATGCGTAAGACTTGATTGTCAATACATCCAATGGAAATCTAAAAAAATTATTACACCTAGTAAGAACATACCAGTTCTACTCTTCCATCAAATAATAGAGTCTTCATTTTCCAAAAACTATTTCTTCAACTTTCCACATGATAGTGGCAAGGCCATGTACTGTGAAGTTACTTTTTATGTTGCCTAAGGTTTAAATTAAACTTAATCAGTATTACACTATGTACTGTGAAATTAAAATAAATCTGAATAAACACTCACATGTTGATAAAGGTTTAATTTAAACTTAATTTGCATTATGTACACCCCTTATTTGAAGCCCCCCAACCCTTACTTAATTTGCAATTTCAATCTCCCAACTACATTTTTTCAATCATCCCAGGCCTAAGCTTTTATCTAAAATAAAAATGGATGTCATATGTGATAGATCTCTGATTTAAAATTACTCTACTCTTATCAGATTTTAGATTGTCTCTGATTTCCATAATGTGGATAGATCCCTAATTAATATGAGGTATAAATCCCAAAAATCCATTCATTTGAGTTCAATAATATTTTACATCCATACACTGTCATACTTATGATCATGGGCCTAAGCTTGTTTTGAAATAAAATTGGATGCCATTTGTGAAATAAAATTAGATGTCCATTTGCCCCAACTTAATTAGCCCTAACTCCAAACTACATAATTTCTTAACCATAAATCAAAACCAAATTATTTTATAATCCTTATTATTTAGAAAATTAATTATTTGATAATCCTAATTATATAGTATCCATGCATGTTAAACAATGTAATGATTTATTTAGTAATATGAATTAATAAATTTATTAGCCCTAACTTAATTAAATACACACCGAACTGTTTATTTATTAGCCAAATCACCACAATTACCGTAATGGTTTAGTATTAAAGAAATTATTCAGTAACCCTAATTACATAGTAACACTAAATATATTTAGTAACCCTATTTGTAACCTTTATTGTTTAGTAACCATATTTATACAATTACCCTAATCAGTTGGTACCTATGATTTATTTAGTATCCCAAAATTATTTTGTACCAATTTTTTTAACCCTTATTATGTACAAAATTCAAATTATTCAGTAACTACTAATTATGTAGTAACCATGCATGTTAAGAAACCTAATTGTTTATTTATTAGCACATAGTTTTTTAGTAACACAATTAATTTTATTAGCCCTAACGTAATCAACCCAAACCTACTATTTATTTATTAGCCAAATCATTATTGTAACTGTAATGGTTTAGTACGAAATAAATTATGCAGTAACCCTAATTACATAGTAACCCTAATTACATGTATTAACTTTACATAGTAACCCTAATTACATAGTAACCCTGATTATTTAGTAACCGTATTGATACAGTTACCCTAATTAGTTGGTACTATAATTTATCTAGTATCCCAAAATTATTTAGTAACCAGAATATTTTGTAACCCTTATTATATACAAAATTAAATTATTCAGTAACCCTATTTATATAGTAACCATGCATGTTTAGTAACCTAATTGTTTTGTATTAACCCTAACTTATCTTCCATAATTATTCATTAACTCTATTTATTTAGTAATGCTAACTTAGTACATCCAATTATCCCATCTTGTTATGTAACCCTAACTTATTTAGTAACTCTAATTTATTCATTATATATGTTTGTTTAGTGACAGTAATTATGTAGTAACCCTTCATATTTAATAACTGTATTTATTTATTACTGTGTGATGTCATTTATATCATAATCCATTGTACCATCAATTAAAATTATTGTGTCTTGTAATTTGTGTCCACAAACTAAAACCATGAAACCCAACATAGAATATATTTTAATTTGTGATTCAGAGTATGGTATTCTAAGATGGTTTGGAAGAACATGCATGTGATCAGATTCAGGTTTCTCTTTCCCATTTGTGATCAATCCAGTTGATTTATTCCTGACTTCTGGATCGTGGTTCTGTTAAAATTTTGGATTGTATCTACTTTGCATAATTTTGCTAGATCCCTGATTAATATGTTGTATAAATCACAAACATCCTGATTTATTTCAGTTCAATAATATTTTACATGCATACATTGTCATGCTTTATGATTCTAGGCCTAAGGTTTTTTAGTCATAAAAATGGATGCCATATGTGAAGTCAGTGAAATAAATAAAACTTCCTCAACTTAATTACCCCTAACTCCAAACCACATAATTTGTAACCATAATCAATGTAGTAACCCAAACTTAATTTATTTATTAGCCAAATTATTGTTGTAACCTTAATGGTTTAGTACCAAATAAATTATTCACTAACCCTAGTTATATGTAGTAACCCTATTTTTAACCTTGATTATTTGGTAACTTTATTTATATAGTTACCCTAATTAGTTGGTACCTATAATTTATCTAGTATCCCAAAATTATTTAGTAACCAGAGTATTTTGTAACCCTTATTATATACAAAATTACATTATTCAGTAACCCTAATTATATAGTAACCATGCATGTTTATTAACCTAATTGTTTTGTATTAGCCCTAAATTATCTTTCCTAATTATTCATTAACTCTATTTATTTAGTAATACTAACTTAGTACATCCAATTGTCCCATATTGTTATGTAATGCCAACTTTTTTAGTGACTCTAATTTATTTATTAAATCTATTTGATACTTATTTAGTAACCCTTCGTATTTGATAATCATATTTATCATAACTATGTGATGTCATTTATATTGTAATCCATTATCCCATTGATTAAAATTATTGTGTCTTTTAATTTGTGTCAACAAAATAAAACCATAAAACCCTGATTCAAAGTTTGGTATTCTAAGATGGTTTAAAAGAACATGCATGTGATCAGATTTAGGTTTTTGTTTCCCATTCGTGATCAAGTCAGTTGATTCATCCTGGTTTCTGGACTCTGATTCTGTCATATTTTTAGATTGTCTCTGATTTCATAATATTTATAGATCCCTATTGATAGATCCCTGATTAATATGTTGTACAAATCCCAAAAAGCCATTCATTTTAGTTCAATTGCCGATTTGAGGTGGAACTCCTATCTGACCTTGCACTTCCCCTTCAAGCTTTGTTTTTGTGATTTAAAAGAAATCAATGTGTCTTGTTACCATGGTCTTACATTATACTGCTTTGTTTCAATTGAGTGTGTGATGATTGTATTACTCAATATTAGGGAAACATGTTTGCGTCCTCCTTACTTTGGTCATCACAAGAATGTGCATGTACACCAATAAAAATAATATTATATCTGTATGGTTCCTCATAATTGAGACTTCGATGGCTTTGTTAGAAATTACCTCGTTGGCTTGAATGTCATCAACATTTATAATCATTACAGATACCCATCTCTCCCAAAGATGTAATTCATTTACTTTGGTACAAAGGGGAAAGAAGAATGTTAAAATGTATCCTACATAGGTTCAATATAACCAAGAAACACACATGAAAGTGATTTTGGCTATAGTTTATGATGTTATGTGTTTCTAAACATGTAGAGGGTATATGTTAGATATTATTAAAGATCTGAGAATGACTTTTTTATTACTAAATCTGTATAAGGGATAATATTACCTGTGTCTAAATCTGTATGTGAACGGGTTGTTTAGTTGTGGTTTTGTTGATCAAAATGGTGTTTGTTTTCATGGTGATGTGATGTGGTGTGTATCTAGATCAATCTTACATAATTTCCACAGAAAATATATGCTATTTGGTAATTTCTTATGATTTTTTTCTCTAATTATGTTATACAAAAATATTATTCAATCTGAAATCTCACTCTTGCACATTAACTAAAACTTAGTCAACTTGAACCAACTTTTACACACAAAATATATGCTAGTATGATATATTGTTCAGTCTGAAATCCAACTCCTGCACATAAAATACTCATTAGTCTGACCACTTTATGTCAGCAAACCAATATTGGCCCATCTGTCTGCATTTGTATCATCTAACATAGTTGTTTATGGTTGTGACTATTGACTATTCATGTAGTTGTACCCAACATCCCTTATATTCAACATACACACCTAGTTTTAACATGGTTGATTGGATTAACACCTGTATAGAAGATGTGCTATGATGTGCACCTATATTTGCATTAACACCTAGTTTGAACAACTTTTCATGTAAACACCCTACTCTCACATTCTATTGCAGCACCCCAAGTATGTATTGTATGGTCGAGGGAGTCTGATGAGGCTCTAGTTGCAGCATTGAGGAGAAAGTGTGACATAGGGAGTATAGATGGGTAGTTTAATAGGGAGGGTTGGAGGGAGACACTTCGTGATTCACAAAATACGATGGGGAGGCCAGACTGTACATTGGAACTAGGGCTGTAAATGGGTAGGATAAGGTAAAGGCTTACCCTTAACCTTACCTATGTCAAAGCTGTGGGTAGAAGGTAGGATAATTACCCTTTTCCTAAAAACCTTTACCCTACCCTTACCCACACCCTTTTCCCCATAGGGTAAATGGGTAGGGTACGGGTGAGATGGGTAAAAGAGCATGGTGGTAGTATAAGATATTTGTAACAAAAATCTCATATGATATTCCCTACATCAAACACACGACACTCTTAAAACTAGTTTTTGATGGTAATAGTTGTGTTTTCTATTATATATAACAAAAAATGTAATATTTAACCATATTTTTTCTAAAGACTAGGCCTAGCATTTCTAATATATTATTTATTATTGATGAATCCATTCTTATCTCAAATATATGACTATAAAAGATAGTTTCATGCTAACCATTGCCTATTAATGTTTTGGGAATCATACTAGTAAAAATTGAGAAAGTAATGGTGTTTCTTGTTAGGTATATTAGTAGGCACTAATACATATATTAGAATCTAAAATTCTAAACTCAACATTGTACTAATGGGTAAATGGGTAAAGCGGGTAGGGTAAAGCTTCTCCCTTACCGTACCCTCTTTAGATGCGGGTAAAGGGTAAATGGGTGGTGGGTAAAAATATGTTTACCCTTACCCTACCCTATAGGGTATGGGTAGTGGGTAAACGGGTAATACCCTACCCATTTATAGCCCTAATTGGAACATGTGAAAACTCAGTGGAAGAACTTGAAGAAGGAATTTGCAAAGTTGAAGCTTGTGACCAACAAGAGTGGTGTTGGATGGGATGAGACCATGAACAAGCCGGTAGTACCAAATATCCCAAAGTGGAAGGAGACACTTATGGTACGTAGAATAACACATCGACATAACATTCATGTTTTGCAATTAAATTTATCCTCCTAATTGAAAGTATTTGATAGTAGGGAAACAAGGAACTAGCACGGTTGATTAACCGACCCTTCTACCATTACCACAACATCAAGTTAATGGGGGGAAGGAACATTGCTAGAGGCCACCACGCCATGTCTTCAGTAGATAGAAAACTACGTCTGACGTCGCCTCTGAGGATGATGTTTTTGTCAACTTGGATGCTTCCGATACTCCTGTCAATATAGATAACACTGGTGTTGCAGCAGACAAAACCTATTTTGGCACTCAGAGTGATGGAGACAATGTTAGAATGGATAACCAAGGCATTGGTAGACGGACTCCTCCTATCCACATGCGTAGGAAGTGAGCATCAATGACACATGAGCGATGTACACTAACCAGTTATGTGGTATCTGAATTCACAAAGGTGTATGAAAATGTGCATGATTTAGGCACCGGTGTAGCCACTTGAGCCATTAAAAAGGAAGAGTTTGCAACAATTTTGCAACATTTCCATGAAACTTTCCTAGATGCCCCTACTCAAGTTTTTACTACTTTTTAATTCCATAAAGGAATCAACCAATACCTGGTAAATACCTGAGCCTCGGACATACCCCATAGAAAGTTATGATCTAGTTGTAAGATCTATTTGAAAGGTCCCGTGTTGCTAATGCAATGTTGCCACCTTCCATGTCCCCCTCTTTTGGGTCGTTTCCACAGGGATTTTATTCACAGTCCCCGTTAGGCTTTTAGCACATCAAGTATGCCATCCATGTGTCATAGTACCAATGATGATGTTAGCACAAGCGGGACTAGCAGAGGACACACACAATAGTTAGACTCAGCACCATCAGTTAGCTATTTCTTGTACTATTTGATAAGTTTGAGAATATTTCCTACATTTGGTTATTGTTGTAATACTTAAATCAAATAAAAGAATGGGGTGTAATCCAAGAGAGGAGGGGTCGGTTATATGACTACACCCTTATAATATAAAAATTTCTCTTTCAATATTATTTCATCAAGGTTCCAATTTCCATAGTGACCATTTTAATTTGATATTCTTATCTAATTTGCCATTCTTATTTGATTTGATATTCATATCTAATTTAGTTACAGTTTTGCTTGTCAACATCATGATTTTTTATCTTATTCTTGTTACAGAAATCGTATATTAGTTTTGTCATCCTTATAATTATAGGTAGCATGGCTGGTATTGACCACACACGTACACCATACCTAGTTATAGAAATTCTGAATATTGTGTCTGGGCCAACAAATTGTATTGCTAAAGAAATAACTAACTCAATAGCAACCTCCATCCTGGACAATCCCACTGACAATGACATAATATATCCATTACTTAGGTTAGTTAATACTAGGAGCGGTCACCAAAAGGTTTTAGAAATTGTACATGGACATGAACAGAGGGCATATGACCTGTATCAAATGCATCCACATACAATTTTAGCCCTCATGGACAATCTTGAGAGTCGTGGCTTATTATGTAGTAGTAGAGGTGTCTCATCAGTAGAGGTTGTATGCTTCTTATTTCAAATGGTTGGCCATGGCCATACAAATTGTGTTTTAGCTGAGGACTACATTCACTATGGTGAGACCATAAGTAGAAAGTTTAATGAAGTATTGGACATGGTGTGTGACTTGTGTCATAAATATATTGTGATGCAAACCACAACCACAACGCCACATTATCGCATCTTGGAGAGCCCAAGGTTCTACCCTTACTTCAAGGTAATAGTTTTTTACGTAAAATGGTGATTCATAATAACATGAAAATATAACATGAACACTTAAATGTCTTATTTTAGGATGCCATTGGAGAAATTTATGGGACACACATCCTAGTTGTGGTTAGACGTGATAAGTACAAACGTAATCGAAACAAAAAAGGGCAGTCTCACTGAATGTCATGGATGCAGTAGACTTCTCAATGGAGCTTATGAATGTCCTGGCAAGATGGGATGGATCTGTAGTAGACTAGAGGATCCTACAATTTGCACATACCATAAGTGGTTTTAAAGTACCCATCTAGAACTATTACCTAGTTGATGCAGGCTATGCCAATACTCACCTATTCCTAGCACCATATCCCAACACAGCTTACCATATAGTTGAGTATCGGTGAAACAGACACACATACAACAACAAGAAGGAGATGTTCAACCACAAACTTATCAAATACCCTTCAATTTTGATTTGAAATGTATGATTTCAACCCCACATTATGTTACTAACAAACAAGTCTATTTTAGATGTTAATGGATACATCTAGAGTTTGGAGGTGTCTTTGTGGTCTAGACACAACATTGCAGATTAACACAGAGGATGCAAGGTTATATGAATTTGGCATTCTCAGTGAAAGGCCCGAAAAAATGCATTACACATGTTCCACCAGACATGTGCGATAGTAAAACCATAACAAATAGGTTGCACCGCTAAGTAGATTGCACATTCATTGTCACTAAATCAAACTTGTTCTACATTTGAGGGAAAAGACCGATGTAAATACTTCCACTGGGCAGTCGACCACCCCCAACTACTGCTTCTCTCGAGGATGAGATTAAGTTACTAATTAATGAGTGCAAGTCAGTGTGGGGTCAGGCAATGAACTTGAAGGACTTTGTTGAAATAAATCACAACACTGAAGATGTTTACACCTCCAAAAAATATAAGAAGTTGGAGGAAACTTGTAGTCTTCTTTTGGACACTCCTTTACCTTCGATGATGCCATAAACTTGAATGACAATATTATATATAGATGGATGTTATTAACATTATAAACTTTCTTGATTTCATCATAATGTTGTTTGAGTTACATTATAAGGTTGTTGATTTTTATCATAATGTTGTTGAATGTTCTATGTCTAGACCAGATAGGAGGGTGTATGTTATTTAAATCTAAATAATCATATTATATACGCAAAATTGTGATATACACCTTTACATCTAAAATATATTACATACATAATCTAAAATATGGCTGAGCAACCCACATACCTATTTGCTTTATGGCAGCCAGAGAACAATCAGAGATTACTTGATGCGATGAGAAGTTAGTATGACATGAGGAGATGTGTCAATGGATTTTATACTCAAGAGGCTTGGATGAAGACATGGCATGACATTTGAAACATAATAGGGATGCATTTCATATCTTTGAACCAGTTGAAAATCCTTTGGAAGAACATAAAGAAACACTTTATCAGACAAAGTGTTTCATTTTAGCACATTTATTGCCTACTCATCCCTTAGAATAATATGTGACCCCCCAGGAGTTGTAGAACACTTAAGCAATGTTGAAAATGACAACAATGGAGTTGCAGGAGTAGGTCGTAAGGGTAATGAATGAAGTTGCAACAATACCTCTTTTTACTACTTTATGTATGCTCTATTTTTACTTCGTGCAATTGGACACCTGAGTTTGCTTGCTGTTAAAGCTACATCATAAGCTTGCTACTTTATGTATGCTCTTTTTTTATCATAATATTTTTTTTATGGCTTCACCAGATATATGCAAATTAACTCTTTATATTTGAATTATCATATTATGTCTGCACCATTGTGAAATGAACCCTTACTATTGCAATATATTACATACATAATTTGTAATCATGGCTGGGCAAGGCACGACGCCATATGTTATATGGTGTACATAGCATGATATGGTCCTCAAAGGTTTGATGAGAAACCAATATGACTTGGGGAGATGTGTGAATGGAGTATATACTACACAAGCTTGGAGGGAGGTGTGGTGTGACTTTTGAAACATAATGGGGGTGCCTTACATATCTCTAAGCGAGGTGCAAATTTGACGGCAGTACCTTAGGAGAGAGTTCATTAGAGAAAATCATTTCCTTTAGGGAGCTTTTGTGCCTCCTCAGCCATTGACTGTTCAACATGCCATTCCACGAAACTTTGTGATGACTTGTCACACTTACCCCCCCCCCCCAGGAGTTTTAGAATACCTAAATAATGTTGAAAACAATAATGGTGCAACTGCGGGATTAGGTGGTGAAGGAAACAAATGAAGTTGCAAGAAATTGTTCACCACCTTTGGGACATACTTTTTTTTTGTTTTGTATGCATTTAAAAACGTACTTGATCTGATGATTATGAATACTAATTATAAATTATTGTGATTGTTAGTTTGTTACTATCAGTATTTGGTCAAATGAGTACTTATTTATATTTGTTCACCAACTTTTATTTTTTTAATGATTATGAACTAGTAGATGTTGAAGTTTATGTGAAATACACTAACTATTTATTTCAATTTCTCTTAACTATTTTCCTAGTTTGTGTAATTATTATCATCCTTACTTTGTTGTTATCATAATTTTTGCAAACTTCTACTTTATTTATTTATTAAGTTTAGATTTTGAAGTCATTTTCAAAGTCACGTTCAAAGTTTGAAAAGATGTTGATGTCACTGACAAAGATAGAGAAATATGTAAGTGAAGAACTTGTGTGCAAGCACAATTGTTGTGAACCTTCCCATTCTCATTCCCCAAATTCACATGAGGATGCCACATATGCGATCCCAGAACAAAGCAACAACGATGACACTCCCCCTATTTGTCATCTGTCGTTGTTATTTGATTGGCCGAAAGATGACGTCAAACAACAAGACAAGGAATAATTGTAGGAGAGTGTCTCATGTCATGGGACGAGTATGATGAGACCCTAAACTGGGCCAACTAGGATGGTCATACATGGGATCAACAAAAGCATGACTCCACACTGAACAATGGGCATCACAGTGGTTGGTTGCCATCTTAGACTATTCGTTGGTTTCTAGATCTAGGTAACCGCCATGACCTGTTGCCCAGGGAACGCCGCTCCTTTTTTTGTCTACTCTCCATTGGACCATGATGCATTTGTCTAGTATCTAGATAGGATATTATCATTTTTTTCACAGTTTAAGTTCTGATGTAAGCTATGTCATATCTATTTGTATGGGACAATCAATTTTATGTGTATTTGAATTAAAATATGAATATGATAATGTTTGGTTTATTTTAATACTGTTGGTTGAACAAAGTTTCTTATACCTTAAATCTAATTACATTTTGTTGTACCCTTTGTTGTGCATGTATCATGCATCTATATTACTTTAAGGCCATTTCTATCACCTAATTTTTTGTTATCAAATACATTGACTCCACTTTTGTCACCTATTTTTTCATCGAATACATTGGTTTGATAGTTATTAATCTATGATATAAACACTCTCACACACAATGAATCATTTTTAATGGGATGACGAGTTAGATGTCACACTTGACACAGTGTTGGGTCATCAGTACTTCTTGCGTTGCTTGTGTGGTCCTCATGTACGTCAAGGTTGATGTGATGTCCTTGTAGAATTCCATACATGAATTGGGAGGACTGACATAAACGTGGTTGTCTTTAAGGCAAGGTGGAAAGTACTAAAAATTGTAGATGCGGTTCCACACACATTCTGGACATGTCCCCATACTTACCCACTGGAAATACAATAACAACTTGATCAAGTGGGAAGCCTCTCAACCATGTGCAACAACCAATAATCAAAGAGACTGGCAAACAAAATAATGTTGTTGGAGCCAATAATGATGCAGACAAAGAGTGCAGCAAATGCATATTAGTGACTTTTCTTAAACTTTTGTAATGAAGCTTTCATTTTGTACTCTAGAAATTTAAGTTGTATGTGGGTGGTTGAATATTGTGTAACAAACATAGTACCTAATGTCATATGACCTTTTATATTTCAAATTATGATGGTGCTTTTGTGTAATTTATGTTGTATTGTGTAATAGAATATTGTGTATTACGACAAATTTAAGTTGTTTGTCGCCAATTATTTTTTTACTTACCAGTTTATACAGAAATGCACAAGTATACATACATACAACAAGAGATATGCCATGCATTCATACGTAATGGTCAAAGTAGTATTTATTTTAAATGTAAATATAAAATTAATAATACTCAACTCATATCCAAAATAGAAAAACAACAAATAGAATCAAACTTGTAAAAATATATATATTTATTGTAAATTTTAATCTTGTATTGCACAGTCAGCACAGTTCTATGGTCATTATTTTGAAAACTATTTTGTAAGAATAGGACAGGATAGCCAGATTTTGGCTAGGTTGCCAAATATGATTCGATTGGATCCTGACTGGTATCCAAACATAATCAGACTAAATCCTGACTCAATCTTAACCAGCTGACCAGAATCAGACTGGGTTGCCAAACAAAATTAGACTGCATCTTGACTACCCCAATCCAGATCTACTGACTAACCCCAACTAACCCAGTCCATACTACATAATCCCAGTCCCAAACCAAACAGTGGCTAGGGATTTTTTAATCTACTTCTTTAGTTCAATGATCTCTTTAGGTTCGATCATGTACATTGCCTTAGAAATAGGGGCAATGCCAGGAAGGATATCAATGAAGAAATCAATCTCACAGTTAAGAGGTAGGTTAAGTAAGGTCTCAAGAAAGGCATTAGAAAACTCATTGACCATGTGAATATCAACAAACATTTTTTCATCTTAGCAATAACAAATACTAGGTATATTTGACACTCCTTCTTCATCTTAGCCACTTAAATAACAAAGATATAAAATTTGTTAGCATGCTTCTTCCTTCCCATAATGACTAGAGCCTCTTCACTAGGATGATATATGGTGACTCACATTTGTCTGCATTTGTGGAGCAATAGTGCTTGTGAAGCCAACTCATGCGTAGAATGACATCAAATTCTTCCATAGACACGACCATAAGATCTGCAATGAATATCCCCCTTCAAGAGTTAACACTACCCTAGAAACCATCATCTTAGGTATATGGACTTACTAGGTTTCATAATGCTAAGATTGTAATTAAGATCTTCTACATGCATTTCTAACATATATATTAATCTAACAAATATAAAATAATGTGATACTACAAAATCAATGAGAACTAACAATCGAGAAACAAAAGCCATACCTTCTATCGCTTGATCTCTATCTACCACTTTTGTTGTCATGACAAAGAGACTCACCTAGAGCTTCTCCTCTAATTGTTCTAACCTTTCTTCTACTTATTGTTGTTGTCATAGTTATATTGCATTTTAAGATAGTTAAGCTCGATGTAGATTTCCTTGCCATAGCAATATCATACGCGGCATACATACATGTACTCTTCAACATGTGATATCTAACACTTTTGGAAGACTAGGGCTACTGGTCATTGTGATCCCTTCCCCGGTACTCCTTTCTATGTCGATGGACCTCCTAGTTCTCCACCCTAAACTGGGGCTCCTCCACTTTGAGCTGAAACACCTTTTAGACACTTCCTCCTATTTTTGTATATGCCATTATGGTTATTGCACTAGTAGTTGCCTCTTAAGGATCTTTCTTCCAATGTCATCCTATGTGCTCCTCCAACTCTAGGGAAACCTTAAGTGCGGCTTAAATTGTAGTTATTTGTGTTATTTAGAGCATATTCAAGATCAAGCTTCATACCATACATGAATTTCTTTGCCATATATCATCTAACCCATATATATATTTCTACAACATACATTACTTTATCACATACTGGCTATTGTGGTATCACCATGCTACTTCAGGCATTGAAACTTAGTATCCTTTTTGTCGATCGTTGCCTACAAGATGTAGCAATTCTATAAAGTAGTTGTGAACTCCTCCCAGGTTAGTGGATTAGCATCAGGTTCTTGGGCATGCTTGAAGTTTTCTTACTAGGTGTGGTCCTATCTCTTCATCACATGTGTATTAAATCGAACCTTGGAGTGTTCAAGACATCTTAGATCATGGAAATAATGATATACATTCAAGATCCAATCCTCTAGACTTCTAACTATGCATGTATCATACTTTCTCAAAAAAGTCTCCAACTTGATCTCAGAAAGTCACCCAACGTCAACTCTTGGTTCCTCAATTGATGGAACCTCCCATTATGATCAGTCATGGCACATCGAAGAGCTTGGAGAAGCACATCTAGGGGAATATTAGGAATACCATTAGGGTTTCCCCCTCCAAAATCATTGTGCTTGCTCTTTACACTATGGGATCTTTCCACTTCACCTACTTCTCACTGCCATTATCAAACCTCTTTTTGGGATCCACTTGAAAAAAAAAGGCATCGATGATGATTTATCTAGGGATATCAACCAACAATGGTTATTTAGATGATATGATACCATAATCTAAAAGCCACCCATTTATTTAATAACAAAATCATGCGTTGAAGCAATGACACACATATACATAATAAGTGATACGAAAAGAATCACTTCTAGCTCAAAGTAACATTAAACAACCCTAGCATTGAATAAAAAAGATAATGTTCCACATAAGACAAGAATTTGGGAGTAACACATCTCCCTACATCAATTGGAAGGAAGAAAAGAACAATAAAATTAAAAATTAGAAGGGATCACCTAAGATAAGTACTACCAGTGAGTGATGTCTTGGATGTCTAATTTTTTAAGTCCTCAAGCTACTCCTTACATAGGTGCTCATCTTATGCGGACATCACATCTCTAGACTTGAATGTAGGAAAAAACTTTGGGTTAGAGTAAGTGTCACTTAGTTCTAATGCAATAAGGCTAAAGTGAGAGGAAATTAAAGGATAATCAAAATAAATAATACAACATATCTTAGTTACTTATTTTATCTATTTTGTCAACTGTTACACAATAGATCCTCCTATGTTGACACTGAAGGGTTCTCGATCAGTGTGATGCACCCACTTTTGGCACATAGTGGCCTCTATGACAGCGAAGTGTCCTATGTGGCATTGTGCGCCCTATATTGGCACACAATACCCTCTATGACATGGACTGTCCTCTGTGGAGGGCTACACCCTCTATATATTCCAAATCTCTCTAGTGAGGACTTGTCATATGATGTTAAGTTGTAATTAGGGTTTTGATTTCATATTAATGTCTTAACTTTGAACCTCCTGTTTTTTAATATGTGCCCTTATTTTGAATCTAAAATTATATTTGAATATATTATAAAATATGTTTCTATTTTGATGATGTCATGAAATGCTTATTACTAAGAATGGAAACCTTAAAGTTCTAAATAAATAGATCTAAATTCTTACTTATTCATGACAAGAAAGAGAAAACTATTAAAATCTATAGTACAAAAGCTATAATATAACATTGTATGAACTTGAACATCTAAATGTAGTTTAACTACTACATAAAGGAACATTGTAGATATGATGATTTAGACCTATGTATAAATATTGAGAAGGACAAGAATTCAAAGGGAATGACCCACTTACTTGTACTATAAGTGAACTTAATTGATTTGACAAAAACCAAGCTTGGATCCCTATAAAATATCAAGGATCTCAGATTGTGTTTTTCCTTACTCTCATCAGATGACATTTGGGTTACTGATGGTTTACATTGAGGTTTCTCAGTGCAAGTGTATATTGCTTGGGTAAAAGGTTCCAGTTATCCGTTATATAGTATCTTTGCAAACTAGAGCTTATGATATGATTTATCATTATATATTATTTACTATAATTAGGGTTAGTTTATTGATCATATCTACCTTTAATGATCCCACTTCATTAATTCTACCTTCATGCTTAATGAGGATTTTTCTTAGTAATTTTATCTTTTCATATTAATTTTAGAATATTATTATGTGATTTTTGGGAAAATGAGTAGTTGGTGATATCATAATCACATTAGAGCATGCAATGTTTGTTCCTAATCATATATCCATAACTCAGTCATATTACACCTATTATCTCTATCCATATATAGTAATATTCCCAAGAATTAAATCATGCATTAAAGTGTGTGATGTAGGATTTTTTATATCTTTCATTGGTTTAGGGGATAAAAAGGCTACTTTCGATTTTTAGATTTTTTTCTAAGACCGGTTTGATTCAATATGGTTTATACAAGTTCTAACAAATCACACATTGTCAAATTGTTGTGAGAACTGCTTCACATGCTAAGAAACATCAAAGAGGCAAATTAAGAAATACAAGCCTAAATCTATGTTGATGGTTGAAAAGGAAAACAAAAGTCCAACGACAAAGGCAAATCTTCTAAGGTTGGCCAAAATTCTAAGTCTTATGCACTTAAGGCAAAAGGAGGAGTGGGTAAAGAAGACAATTTTCACCATTGTCCAAGACAATTTTCACCATGGTCACCAGAATGGACATTGGAAAAGATATAGTCCTCTATACCTAGAGAAACTAAAGAACAAGAAGCATGGGATAGAGTCTCCACTTTAGGTGTATATGTTACATAGATAAATATATCTACTTCTTCATCATGAGTTTTAGATATCAGATGTGAATCTCACATATGTTTGAATATGCATGATCTAAAAAGAATAGGCCCTTAAAGAAGAGTGTAGACCTATGTATCACAAAAGAAGTAAGATTTGTTGCAACTATTGTTGGTACCTATTGTTTATCTATGCCATGTACACTTGTAATAGAGTTGGATAACTATTATAATGTACCTACAATAAATAGGAACATTTTTTTTTCATGTTTGGACAAGCATGATGTTAGATTTTATGTCAAAAATGGTAGATGCTATATTTATAAAGATGTGACAATATATGGAAATGACCTTATGTATTATAACACTTACCTATATATTAGGTCTTGAGACAAATGTGTGTAACATAAATACTAAGAGCTTAAACTCAATGAGTCAAATAAAACCTATATCTAGCATTATAGTCTAGGCTACATAAATGAGCACGTTTTTGGACTCCATAAAGATGGATATATATACTCATTTGATTTTGAATCAATTGAGACATGTAAATCTTATTTATTAAGCAAGATGACAAAATCACCTTTTACTAGTAACGTTCAAAGGGCAGGTGACTGATTAGGAATCACGCATATTGATGTATTTGGAAATTTTAGAACAAATGCATGAGTGGTATCAATACTCCATCACATTCACTGATAACCTCAATAGATATGGTTATGTGTATCTATTAAAACACAAGTCAGACCATTGAAAATCTCAAGGAATTCATGAATGAAGTACAAAATCAACTTGGAAAGAGTATTAAAGAAGTAGGATCTGATCGAGGTGGTGGACACTTGAGTGAAGAATTTGAGGGCCTTTTGAGAGATTGTGGTACTGCAAAAAAATGGACTTCACCTGGAACACCATAACAAAATGGTGTCTCAAAAAGAAGGAATTGTATGACATGGCATGATCAATGATGAGTTTTGCTTCACCTGGAACACCACAACATAATGTTGTGTCAGAAAGAAGGAATTGCATGACATGGAATGATCAATGATGGTTTTGCTACTCTTCCTACCGCCTTCTAGGTATATGCTTATAAAAACCATAGTGTTTACACTTAACTGCATACCTTTTAAATTGTTTTAGAAGACACAATATGAGATATGGATTGGAAAATGTCTCAATATATCTTATAAAAATTTGAGGATATGAATAATATATCAAGTTTTCTTTGAGTAAGCTTGGACCCAAATAATACAAATGTCATTTTTTGGATATCCTAAGAAAATAAAGGGACAATACTTATAAGTTACATATGACAACAAAGTGTTAATTTGTTGCCAAAACTTTTTTGATTCTCAAAAAGGAATTTATTACCAAAGGAATCAATGTGAGAAAAATATAACTTCAAGAATTTAGTGACCACCAAGATAACATTGAACCTATGGAGTTCAATAATGAACAAGAGGAATCACAAACTATTTTACAATATTAAGGAACAAGAGGAACCACAAACTATTGTGAAATTTTAAGTTCCTTCTATAACAAAACAACCTCAAATGTCTAGTAGGGCATGTATTGAGCCAAAGAGATTTGGAGTTCTCATGACTCAACAAGACCATGTATTGGTTATTGATGACGATGAACCAAAAACCTACAATGAGGCTATCGAGGGACCAAATTCAGACTAATGACTAAAAACCATGAGATATGAGATGGATTGTATGTGCTCCAACAAGGTATGGACCTTGGGGATCCACCTGAATGGGTAAAACCCATAGGGTGCAAATGGATCTTCAACCCAACATGGATGGTAATGTACAAACCTACAAAGGGTGATTGGTCACAAAAGGTTTTAAGCAACTTCAAGGTGTCGACTTTGGTGAAACCTTCTCACCTGCTTTCATGGTTAAATCCAATAGGATCATTCTCTCCATTACACCTTATCATGAATATGGAATATGAAACGTGGATGTTAAAACTACAATCCTTAATGGGAATACCCTTTAGGATGTGTACCTAACACAATTAAAACTTTTATTGCTCCAAATGAAGCCATTGAAGTTTGTTCCCTACAACGGTCAATCTACATATTAATGCAAGCATCTAAGATTTGGGATCATCATTATGATGAGATAGTCCAAATGTATTTCTTTATTCAAAGTGAAGATGAACCCTATGTTTACAAGAAAGTTAGTGGGAGCATGATTATATTCCTTATATCGTATGCATATGACATACTATAAATGGAAATGGCATGCTTGCTCAGTAGTTAATTAAAACATGGTTGGGAAACACTTTCTTCATGAAGGACGTAGGAAAACCCTCATATATTTTAGGAATAAATATATATAAATATAGATCAAGAAGGCTTCTGGTATAAGTAAAAGTACATAAATTGACAAAGTGCTAAAAAGGTTCAACATGTACATGGATTGACAAAGTGCTAAAAAGGTTCAACATGTAAAAGTATAAGAGAGGAAACCGGCCCATGTCTAACAAAATAAGTCTGTCTAGATATTAATGCCCTAGAACTTTAGAAGAGAGGACACACATGCATATTTTCCATATGCATCTGCAATTGGTTCTATCATGTATGCAATGTTAGTCCACATCCTGATTTCTCGTGTGCTTTAAACATGATGAGTAGGTATCAGTCAATTCTTGGTGAAGGTTGTTGGATTGTTGTAAAGAACATCCCCAAGTACATGGAAGAACAAAGCATCAGTTCCTTATATGTGATGGTAAGGAAGATTTGATTGTAAAGGGTTACAGTGATACAAGCTTTGAAACTGAAAAGTATGATTATCATTCACAATCAACTTTTTGTGTTTTGCCTAAACACGGATCCATGAGCTAAAAAGTTCCAATAGAGATACAATGACTGACTCTACATTAGAGGGTGAGTACATTGCTACCTACACACAACAAAGGAAGCAATATAAATCAAGAACTCAATGGTAGTAGGGTGAGTACATTGTTACCATCTAAATGAGAAGTTGTAAACTTATTAGATGTGAATATTTGTTGAATATAAACGGAAAGAAATCTTGTTGACCCATTAATGAAAACTTAGTTTTAGAAGTGATTGACTCTACTACAAGTAGGAGACTATTGGTAGTATGCACTCAAAGGAAATCACATGACAATTATTATGGAACACTTTGTAATAGATATGATTATTGATAAAGTTAATTTCTTTTATTATGTTTGCTTCAATAAAATGTGATTTTGGGTTGAGAACTTGAACATTATATCATGTGTAAGCTAAGAGTATTCATTCTTGTACAAGTCCCTAGTTGGATTATTGTGGAATTTAGGATGATAATAGAACATACATACTAGTAAGTGTGTTTAGTGATGACTACATCTCATTGGTCGTGATATTGGATATGAAGTCAAACACATTGGTACCTTTTATGAACAAGTGTACCAGATAGAATCAACTTGAGAATAATACATGGAAGCCAAAAATGTTTGTCATAATCATATCTCAATGTGAAATGGTGATTGTGGTTCTTCGACCTAAAGTCACTACAATGATCACATGTTATTCAATATATTTTAATGTTACTCAATGTAACCTTCAATAAGGGTTGACATAAAAAATGCTTGGGTGCACTGTGACACAAGTGGATCACTATGAGTGATGTAGATAAACTTGATCCCTCCCATTTAAGTGATATCCCAACTATTTGATGAGTGAGTTGCATGCATCTCAAATAGTCTACTATACATTAGGGAACACATATATAACAATAAGAGGATGAAATTCCACACATCAAATAAATATAGATGTTGGAGATAAAGGGATTATATAGTTTGACACTAGTTCATACACTAGGTTTAAGTTGTTCTCCAACTTAGCCAATTACTTGAAGTGAGAATGAATTCTTGATAGATACCAATTGTGACGTCCCCGAATTTTCTAAAACTTAATCTGATGTGTGACATCCAAATTGAAACCCTCACCTCAGCGAGAATCCCAATTTAAACATCCCACATAAGGCTAAGAAGAAGAAAATCAAGGGAGTCAGAAGGAAACAATCAGTAGCACATGTACATGAACAATAATAAAACCATACACACATGTTCACCATTCAACATATAATTACAACATGAATTGTTACAACATTTGATATTACATATTGAATAGCAAACTTAAACATATACATGTCCTACCACTAAACTACAGGATCTTAAGACAACAGGTCCACCTATACATCAACTCGCCATACAACTCTCACTATCCTGGATCTTCAAGAGCATAACCAAAACCTAAACAAAAGATTACATGCGGTACACGTCAGCACAATATTCAAGAATATTGTAATGAGTACGCCTACATGTCTTTTATATACCTCTCATCATATCTTAGCAATAAGATAAAACTAATACTTGGCAGTTATAAAGAAATATAAGAAAAGCGTATACTTGCACAAAGATATATCATTAACAAAAGAGAACACACATTTTAAGCTCATTTTCCATTATATACTCGTGCATCTGCCTACCAATGGGATAGATGCATTCAGGCCTTATGATCTGCTTACCAAAGAGATAGATCGTTGTACATGTGATATGCTTACCAAAGATATAGATCACTCACTAGCACTATGCTTACCAAAGAGATATATTTCTTTCATATAATGGAACAAATATATTATATTTCATGTGTTCATAGCCATAAGTACAGAAAATCAGGAAACATATCATATAAGAAGAATCATTTCATCCAATACCATATGCTAAGTATTTTACTACTCATATAAAACAAGCATATTCTATAATAAGCCAAGTAAGAGGTAATGGCATACCTTCCAAAGAGATAGATCATACTAAACACATATCACTGATGTCAACTATAAGCTTGGTCAAACCTAATCAAAACAAGACCATATCTCCTCTTAACCCTAATTATGTCCATTAGCGTTTCTCTTATCTCATTATGGTATTCTCATGATTACTTGTATTCTTGTCTTGTGATTATCTCACTGATATCATTTTCCAGATTACATCTCATTATCAAAGTTCATCATCTGACATATTAACATTATGTCACACGTTAACCCTAGGTTACATGCATTACTCAAATTAGGGTTTATATCACATTAAGAGAAAACATCATCGTATAACATAGATTATGTGTATCATATTGATCTCATATTTAATTCTGAGGTTCCAGATACTGATATGAGCTTACTCTGTAAATTTCATCATTTATTGAGCATGTATGCATTAATTACATATTATTTAGGGTTATTAGCCCTAACTAGCCATATGGAGTAAATTACAAGATTTTGTGAATCAACATCATGATTACTGACATCAGATGGATTACATATATGATTTGTCACTTACTGGTATTTTCTCATAATTTTTGGTCGATGTTTGATATTTAGTATCCATCCTACGAGCATTTCACATCTTACATATTATCACTAATATTAATGCATCAAAAGCCTGATATTATTGATCCATCTTATGCTATGCATTTTTTTGAGAATTCTGGTATATTATTTGTATTTTTCAGACATCAGAGCTATTTTCTATGATTTATTGAAGAAATGAACATTAATGTGGCAATTACCTTTTTGGGCCAATCAGATGGCGCCACGTGGTCCAAGGAAAGGCACAGTTCACTTGGTCTGGCCGCCTAGTTCAGCTTCAACCCAGTCGGTTCACGCCTGGTCTGGAGTTGGGCTTGGTTCTAGACCGCCCTCTCCTTTTCTTTCTCACGCGTTCACGCCCGACGCGGACGACATGTTCTATCTCACAGCCGCTGCCATGGAGGGCCTACTCCAGTGAGGAAAGACAACCTCTTTGAAACCTGCGGCATCCTCCAAGTCCTTCGGCTGAGGTGGCTGCACCACAGCCTGCCACTACCATCACTATTGTATCTATTTCCTTTGGTTCTCACATGATCCACCATGCTTCCGTCGCGTCCTCACGTGCCGTCGTGGCTTGAGCAAGGAGCAACGATGATCGATAGGGTTTGGTCTTAGTGGTGCTCCTCTGTGCCTGCCACCACTCTCTTTCTCCTCTCTGTCGACGCGTTTGAGATCTCGTGCTCACACTGCGCTTTGAGCTCCGTCGAGGGACACGGTCTGGGCAACAACTCCTCACACAGTTACACCTCGATCACCCTCATGTCTCCTTGAAGCTTCATCACGGCAAGTCAGGTGCATCTTCACCCCCGGTGCTTCTCCCAAAAGCTCTGTGAGGCTTCCAAACTGAAGCACACCGTTACCATCTGCCCATTTCACCATTGTTCTCCAGTGCGATTCTGAACATCTTTCCATGACAACAGGCTTCTCATCTTCTATCTATGACGTTGGTTGGAGAAGTAGCACATATGGGGAGGTGGAACTCCCTCGTCCATATTCTATATGAGATTAACTATTGGTTTGGTTTCTACCGTCTAGCCATGTCCACGACGTGGGATAGTCATCGTTGTACACCCTCAACGTCTGGCCTAACTATAACTTGAAGCCTAGATTTTGGCCGTCAGATCAATACATCCAAGGGCTGCAAGAGGCCAATCCGTGGCAACATGACAAAGGGCCCTGGTCGCATGACACAAATGAAGCCATAACTTTGGTCTACCAATCATCGATAAAACACATTATTTCATCATTTTCAAACCTACATAACTTCTTCTAGGAACCTCCAATTGTCACCAAATTTTAACCATTGCTTCCTCACCACTCAAACTATCTTCTACTCGAATTTAGTTTCAAAACTCAATTGTTCAATCATCCACTTAAATACTTCAAAAGGCATAATCATAAAGATCCTAATCATGATATCAACCTCACATCAACACACTTACTTTATCAAAAGCTTGAAACTCTCAATGTAATTGAAACATATGCTTTCACTTATGTCATTGGACATTTAGGATTCTAAAAGTCCACTCCATCACATCCTACACACCTTAAAAGATATTTTGTCTTCAAAATTAAGCCAGAAAACTCACTTTGTCACATCATATACATCTTAAAAGAACTTTCATCCTCAAAAGTAAACCCTACTCATGCTTCTAGGGTAAACTTATCTTACTGTCATCCACATGTAGGCATCATCCTATGTACAACATGGTCAAAAGCTCCAGAATTATATCCCAGCTATTAGGATGTTTTCCAAACATCTAAGGTGATACAAGGGTGAACCACTCATCATATATCATGGTTTAAGAGCTTAGGTTACATCATGACGTATCTCATCTGTTAGGGTTGCATCTTTATCTTTAGACATGCATTAATATTCAACATCATATTACCATGTTCCCAAGGAGTTAACCCAAGTTAACCCATACATCAAGGTGTCATCAACATTTTATTGAGATAAAAGTTAGAACATATTCAACATTAACATATGTCTTTTAGGAGGGAGTTAATTATCATTAACTCGCTTTATCCATCTAGATCATGTCAAGATGTCATAATCATTATGTTGTGCTAATTGTCAGAATTTATTTTTCATCTTATTAAGCACTAAGATTAACACCTCATGTAACATATTTCATTCATATGATCTTATTTCTTATTCATACTAAATTGAAACATTTATTAATGATGTCATCGTAAGATTAACCAATAATATTACATTATCATCATTATTAGTGTATATGGTTAATCATTTATGCATTCATATCTATTAAACCATTTCAAGATTTGCATCATATCATGTCTATATATCACGTCTAGAGATTAGATCACATCCTTACATACATTACATCATGGTTGTTCTAAACAAACTTATATAAGTAGCTTATTAAACATGTATCAAAACTTTATGTAGTCCCAATGAGGTTCCTCTAACCCATACCAAAAGGGTAGCGTTGTGCTCAGTCTCTCTGAGCTAACTCAACTTTATGAGTGTCTCATACGCATAAACTTTATCTTTCCTCTCTTAGTCTAGGGTTATCGGATTACCTCATTGGCACTAGTTGATTGCTTTACAAGCTCTCGCCACATAAGCACAACCAAAACATGATATGACATTCTCATCATAGATATCTAACCATGACATACTATATATCATCTCTCTCTTACATGTAGACCACTAGAGTCCTATAAGGAACCACCAACCCGGGCATGAGGCTTCACAGAAACTAACATAGCTACCTCCTCCAGGGTCTTGGGCTCTCTCCCTCACCCAGATGGTAGGTTCTCATATTCTTATCCACATATGCACATATATAACCAGCCTCTCTCTGTCTCTAGGGTTTGGTCCTCCCAAGGACATCTAGGGTTCCGCAAGACTACAGGAATCATGCATAAAGCGACTCAACTCAATCACTCAGGAGTATTCTAGTTTAGGACATATCATATCACATATCTCATAATTTTCATATCTTAGAGTCTAGGTTCTCTGACCTCCTCCATGTGGGTCTTGCTCTCTCTTAAGCTAACCCCAAAACTGGTCCTAACACTAGAGGTCCTCCTTTGTAAAAGAGTTTGAGGCTCATGCTGACTCACAACCTATCTTAACTTAGCATATCTTATCTCATAAAAGTCTATTTACTTGCACCATCAACACTTATCTCAAATCCTCAAAACTGAACTATAGGTCCTCGAAAACAAACATAGATCATCATAACCATCTTATGTCATCTATATAAGACTTACATCATATCATCAAAACTTATGTCATCTATTCTATCTATCGTATATATCTCAAAAAGGCTCTAGACATCTAATCTAGAACTACTCTCTCTTCTAGACTGATGTCATCACTTTCACTTAGGTTGCATGAACACCTCCTACTCATACATGTGTGGGGACACATTTTTGTAATACATATACATAATAAAATATTATATAGTTTTTCTCCGATAAAACAAACATCAGAGAAAACTATCAAGGTTCGATCCGATTGGAATCAAAAATCAAATCCAGAAACGAGTGTCCCACACATAGTAGAGAGTCCAGTGTCATGAAAACTAATGAAAAGGGTGAGAGAATGGTGTAGACTAGTGTAGCTACTCTAGACAACGAGCGCCATATGTCTAGGGTTTCTCTTCCCTTGATGCACGTCATTTCCAAATAGTGCAACGTCCCATACCACTGCACTACAAGGAAAGAACGACATCAAGGACTTGCTACTCAACAAGCACCAGTCGAGACCTAGTTCTCAGACATCTAGGTTCTAACATAGAGGCTAGGTCATATCTAGTCTCTAAAAGATGACTAGTCTAACCCTAAAAGATTATTAAGTTCAAGGTTCTTTTGTTTTGAGTTGCATAATGAGCAAATGTCAGGCTTTGCTATTGTAACCTGGCTCTGATACCACCTGTGACGTCCTCGGATTTTCTAAAACTTAATCTGATGTGTGACATCCAAATTGAAACCCTCACCTCAGTGAGAATCCCAATTTAAACATCCCACAAAAGGCTAAGAAGAAGAAAATCAAGGGAGTCAGAAGGAAACAATCAGTAGCACATGTACATGAACAATAATAAAACCATACACACATGTTCACCATTCAACATACAATTACAACATGAATTGTTACAACATTTGATATTACATATTGAACGGCAAACTTAAACATATACATGTACTACCACTAAACTACAGGATCTTAAGACAACAGGTCCACCTGTACATCAGCTCACCATATAACTCTCACTATCCTGGATCTTCAAGAGCATAACCAAAACCTAAACAAAAGATTACATGCAGTACACGTCAGCACAATATTCAAGAATATTATACTGAGTACGTCTACGTGTCTTTTATATACCTCTCATCATATCTTGGCAATAAGATAAAACTAATACTTGGCAGTTATAAAGAAATATAAGAAAAGTGTATACCTACACAAAGATATATCATTAACAAAAGAGAACACACATTTAAGCTCATTTTCCATTATATACTCATGCATCTGCCTACCAATGGGATAGATGCATCCAGGCCTTATGATCTGCTTACCAAAGAGATAGATCATTGTACATGTGATCTGCTTACCAAAGAGATAGATCACTCACTAGCACTATGCTTACCAAAGAGATATAGTGCTTTCATATAATGGAACAAATATATTATGTTTCATGTGTTCATAGACATAAGTACTGAAAATCAGGCAACATATCATACAAGAAGAATCATTTCATCCAATACCATATGCCAAGTATTTTACTACTGATATAAAACAAACATATTGTATAGTAAGCCAAGTAAGAGGTAATGGCATACCTTCCAAAGAGATAGATCATACTAAACACATATCACTGATGTCAACTATAAGTTTGGTCAAACCTGATCAAAACAAGACCATATACTATCATCAGGTTCTCATCTTATTATATCTCCTCTTAACCCTAATTATGTCCATTAGGGTTTCTCTTATCTCATTATGGTATTCTCATGATTACTTGTATTCTTGTCTTGTGATTATCTCACTGATATCATTTTCCAGATTACATCTCATTATCAAAGTTCATCATCTGAACATATTAACATTATGTCACACGTTAACCCTAGGTTACATGCATTACTCAAATTAGGGTTTATATCACATTAAGAGCAAACATCATCGTATAACATAGATTATGTGTATCATATTGATCTCATATTTAATTCTGAGGTTCCAGATACTGATATGAGCTTACTCTGTAAATTTCATCATTTATTGAGCATGTATGCATTGATTACATATTATTTAGGGTTATTAGCCCTAACTAGCCATATGGAGTAAATTACAAGATTTTGTGTATCAAAATCATGATTACTGACATCAGATGGATTACAGATATGATTTGTCACTTACTGGTATTTTCTCATAATTTTTGGTCGATGTTTGATATTTATTATCCATCCTACGAGCATTTCACATCTTACATATTATCACTGATATTAATGCAATAAAAGTCTGATATTATTGATCCATCTTGTGCTATGCATTTTTTTGAGAATTCTAGTATATTATTTGTATTTTTCAGACATCAGAGCTATTTTCTATGATTTATTGAAGAACTGAACATTAATGTGGCAATTACCTTTTTGGGCCAATCGGATGGTGCCACGTGGTCCAAGGAAAGGCACGGTTCACTTGGTATGGCCGCCTAGTTCAGCTTCAACCCAGTCGGTTCACGCCTGGTCTGGAGTTGGGCTTGGTTCTAGACCGCCCTCTCCTTTTCTTTCTCACGTGTTCATGCCCGACGCAGACAATGTGTTCTATCTCACAGTCGTTGCCATGGAGGGCCTACTCCGGCGAGGAAAGACAGCCTCTTTGAAACCTGTGACATCCTCCAAGTCCTTCGGCTGAGGTGGTTGTGCTACAGCCTACCACTGCCATCATTATTGTATCTGTTTCCTTTAGTTCTCACAAGATCCACCATGCTTCCGCTGCGTCCTCACGTGCTGTCGTGGCTTGAGCAAGGAGCAACAACGATCGATAGGGTTTGGTCTTAGTGGTGCTCCTCTGTGCCTGCCGCTACTCTCTTTCTCCTCTCTATCGACGCATTCAAGATCTCACGCTCACGCTGCGCTTTGAGCTCCGTCGAGGGACACGGTCTGGGCAACAACTCCTCGTGCAGTTACACCTCGATCACCCTCACGTCTCCTTGAAGCTTCATGACGGAAAGTCAGGTGCATCTTCACCCCCGGTGCTTCTCCCAAAAGCTCTGCGAGGTTTCCAAACTAAAGCACGTCATTACCATCTGCCCGTTTTGCCATTGTTCTCCAGTGCGATTCTGATCGACTTTCCATTGCAACAGGCTTCTCATCTTCTATCTATGACATTGGTTGGAGAAGCAGCACATATGGGGAGGTGGAACTCCCTCGTCCCTATTCTATACGAGATCAACGGTTGGTTCGGTTGCTACCGTCTAGCCACGTCCACGACGTGGGATAGTCATCGATGTACACCCTCAACGTCTGGCCTAACTATAACTTGAAGCCTAGATTTTGGTCGTCAGATCACTACATCCAAGGGCTGCAAGAGGCCAATCTGTGGCAACACGACAAAGGGCCCTGGTCGCATGACACAAATGAAGCCATAACTTTGGTCTACCAATTATCGATAAAACACATTATTTCATCCTTTTCAAACCTACATAACTTCTTCTAGGAACCTCCAATTGTCACCAAATTTTAACCATTGCTTCCTCACCACTCAAACTATCTTCAACCCGAATTTAGTGTCAAAAATCAATTGTTCAATCATCCATTTAAATACTTCAAAAGGCATAATCATAAAGATCCTAATCATGATATCAACCTCACATCAACACACTTACTTTATCAAAAGCTTGAAACTCTCAATCTAATTGAAACATATGCTTTCACTTAAGTCATTGGACATTTAAGATTCTAAAAGTCCACTCCATCACATCCTACACACCTTAAAAGATATTTCGTCTTCAAAATTAAGCCAGAAAACTCACATTGTCACACCAATCATTTGTTGTGAAGTAGTAATATGATTATAGACAACACATCCACGTAATGTGGAGCCTATAGGGTAAGACACACATATATGATGTACATGGAAGAGAAGTATAGCCATATATGCTAGATTAATTGGTTACTAAAAGGTTGATATAATTAATCATACTAATGATAGACTATCCAAAAGCCAAAGCATTCAATTGGAAATCTCAATTGATCGACTGAGGACATATTGATCCATCAGCTAGAAACTCTAGTTGTTTGATGGATCCAATATCATATCAATTAGTCTGCTAACCAGCCTAGTCCTTCGATTGGATAAAATCAACCCAATCAGCTGACCAGAAAGTCTAGTCACCCAATTGGACAAGACAATAGATCGGCAAATCAATTCCAAAATATTCTACAGTTCAGACAGTCGACTAGTTGTTCACAAGTGGGCAGCTTAAATGCAATTGCTGCCCTTTTGTTTCCCAAAGTTTTAGAAATCATGTTTCCTTCCCTTCCCTATTTAAAGAGGCGTGATGGAAAGGGCCTTGGTTACACCTTACGACGTGTGAGCCCTAGCCATCATTACCCATAAGGGAGAAAGGGAATGAGACTCAGTGCAAAGCTAACATGTTTCCAGCCAAACAGATGCTCCTTCCCCATCATCTCCCATATTGCAACATGGAGGTCCCATCATTATGTGAATGTGTTAGGGTGACGTCATCAATCACCATTAGTGTACCATTAAGTGCATCTATATCTTCATGTAAGGAATATCTCGATATCTACTCCGTGACAAGGTATATTTCACATCCCTTTTTCTAGATACATCTTTGTTGAGGGTATCTGCTCATGAGAAATGTAGGAAAATTATTTCTACTACTGCACATGTAGCCTCCACAATTTCCTATAACATGTGTTCATTGTAGTGACTTCATGTCTAAGGATCACAATTACCAATGTCTTATTGAGATATGACTTTGACTGGAATGACATGGATTGCACATGTCATTCTCAAAGCGGGTCTCTCTAGTACAACTTGTTTCTGAATAAGTACCATTGTTTCAAAACTGATATCCAATATTATGACTAAAGAGACATAGTCATCATTTAACATAAATGCTAGTCTTCTATATAATTTCATTCTTATAATATCCACAATATAATTGACTAGGCACATAATAAGAGTGAATGATCTTGAGTGTACATATGATCTTATGTTTGGGTCCACAATCCAAACAATATGCCATAAAGTCAAAACATTCTTAGGTGATTATTGTATTTGTTTCTTATCTCATGAAGAAAAAAAAAGTGGAATTGTATTTTATTAATAATCAAGTCATGTACAATGTGACCCTCTTACAATCATCACATGATGACTCCCAGGGCATACAACTAACTATCTCCCACTTGCACTAGAGCCAATCACGCATATATCAAATTCCAAGTTATCTAACATAACCATCATGTTTCTACTATGAAAATTCTTTTGCCAAGGGATCGATAACATTGCTTTCAATTGGCACTCAAAAAAAATTTATGTCTCCTCACTATAAGATCTCAAGTATGAGACAACATATCCATATCATGTGCTTGAAACACTGATATAGCTTGGGTTCCTTATCCTATGCAATGGCTCTATTATTGTCACAGTAAAGATATACAACATATTCAATGGTTAGAATCCCCTTAGGTTCACTAACATGATCCATACTTCCTCCTTTACTGCATTTGATGTGGCAATATAATCGGATTTTATTGTATAATTGCCCATTGTCTCTTTCTTGTAACTCTTAGAACTCAATTTTTTAGTCAAATATGAATCTTGATCGCAATCGGCAATCACCCTTATTATTTTGTAATCTTACATCAATGTAACCCTTTACAATGAACTCTTCTTCACCTCTGTATATCAAGAATTTCTCATTTGATCTTCTTAAGCACTTCAAGATATTCATGGCAATGTAGTGACCTTTATTGGATCTGACTCGTACCTTCTCGTCATGCTCAAAGCATATACAACATCTGAGTGTGTATGCAACACCATATACATTAATAGATACAATTGTATATAAATATGGAATCTTACTCATGTGTTCATGCTTTTCTAAGGATCTGGGACATTGAGATCTTGAGAGACTTATTGTTACAACCCATGCCTTGATTTACTGGTAAATTAAGAGTTAATGATAATCTAGGTGTTAATTATTCCTTTACTAAATACTTTGAATTATTAATTAGTAGGTTTATGTCTTACCTTATCTTAAGCTTGTTCTTTTATAAGCTAAAGAAAACATGTGTTGATCATATATCAAGATTTGGATTTTAGTTGATATAACAATAACACACATGTTGGTAGGAAGATATTTAAGAATATTTAAGGAAGCAATTAATTTAAAAAATACTATTTGAGATTTAGCAAAACTCTTGATTTACAATGGTAATTAATTCAAATATTAATCCAATTTAAAAAGAATGAACAAAATCGGAGTTGAAAAGAGAGAGAGTTATGGTAGTTTTAGTTTTCACTCAAAAGTACCTTCGACTCACAAGGCAATCGCTCGATGGACTCACAAACTAATGTCCTGATAGACTCACAAATTGAAGGATCAACAACTGATGGTTTGACAAACTCACAAACCAATGTCTTTACGGACTCATAAATTGAAGGTTTAATAATTGATAGTTTGACAAATTCACAAACCAATGGCTCAGTAGACTCACAAACATAAGGTTCAACAACTACAGTTTGACAGACTCACAAACCAATGGCTCGACACACTCACAAATTGAAGGTTCAATAATTAATGGTGTGTGATACTCGCAATCTAATTTCTCGACAGACTCACAAATTGAAGGTTCACAAACTACTGGTCAAGCACTCTCACAAACTGATGATATTGAGTTGCGGCTCCACCCAACACAGTCAATCATGAAAATGATCATAACTTATTCTATATACATTTAAATTATATGAAATTATATTTTTGGATTTGTTTTTTGATTCTATACATAAGTAGATCCCTAAACGATAGAAAAGTTCAACAAAAGGTTTCCTTCTAGGGTGATCTAGAGAGAAACGTGAAGAATTAGAGGTATAAATGGTGTTACCTTAGATCTGATCTGGTAAGTAGGTTTCAACTATAGATTTATTCTTCTATTTTTTTCTTCCTTACTTGGAATCTTATGATTCACATACCTAGGATTTTATTTGACCTTCATTCTTCATCTTGTAGATCTAGAAGGCTTCATTTGGTCTATTACACTAAAGTCAAGAGTACCAGAGCTATTCCTTGGAGCTTTGAGCTTAAATCAAAGCTTAGTACACCAAATCCAACTTTATATAGTATAACTCGAGATCAGTAAGCTAGATCAAGTTATGGTGAGTGTAAAATCACCTTTAAACCTTGATTTCACATATATTAAGCCCAAAAATATGTAGAACATGTACTATTTTGCATTGTGAATATTGTTCCCTATTTATTGAGCCCAGATATGAGATTTCAGTTGAGCGATTGATTTTTTACCATATTTTTGATGTAAAATAGATGCTTAAATCTCTAGATTAAATTGCTATATATATGGTGAATATTAATGGTAGACTTTGAGCCACTAGAACCCCGAGTTTTCTTGGTTTTACAATATTGAATCATATTATGAATCTAATATCTAGCCAATGGTTGCTTCCAGTTAGACACTTATCAAGTGCAAAGAATATTTCATTCTAGTAATTATTAGTTTATCTAGTTTATTAGTTCAAGCATAATGCTTCAGTAATTCCAATGATTAAGGTTAAGTTCAATGTTTAGAAACTAAAAATAGAAGTCTTAGGTACAAAGTTAAGCTAAGAACAATATTGTAGTGAATCTATCAGCAAAACTAAAGAATCCACCAGACATTATATACATTGAACACTGTATAATCCATCATGAATGTCTATACCATGATGGAGGAAACATGTCTATCGACTGGAAAAGTCTAGGATGAAGTAGCCAGAGCATATGAGAGAGGTATGGGGGACTAATTCCAGTCAATATGGCCTCCTTAAATTAGTAAGATACCCAACATTAAATGGATATTCTAGTTGTATCTATGTTGGATCTAAGGGCTCTAAAGGGAAGGGGGTGAGTAGAGCTCAAACACTTACACAAAACTTGTTAGACCTTCAAGTTACTTCAAATAAGTTTAATTAAAAATAGTGAATTTTATGGTAACTAAAACATACATAGCAAGAAGAGAGAGATTGAAGCAACCAAGTGAACAATCTATTTTAGAGTGGTTCCACTCTCCAAACTATGAGAGAGTCAGTCCACTACCTAGAGAGGTCAATATGTAGGATTTCTATGATGTCTACTACTTATATTCACTTATAAGAGTTACAACATATGACCTTACTTTTTGGGGACAAGGATGCCCAACTTCCCTTTGAGGCCAAGGGAGCCAACAACCTTACAATCAAGGTCTTACCTATCCAAGAGATAGTATTATACCTAACCAAGGCCTTACCCACTCTTGCAATCAGCTGGATGCCTTCACTAAGGTCCTCCCCTTCATGCAACAAGTCTTTAACCTTGAGGCTTTACCCAATCAGATCCTTGGATCTTTGCCTTGATCTTCTCCATCACTCATAGTAGCCTTGAGCACCTTCTTCTCTAGCTGAATAGACTTGCTCCTTCTCCTTCTCTTGGAGAAGCTTTCATCAATCAAGATCTTTGAAGAAAGGGATGGGAAAGATCAAGCTTGAGAGCTTTACAAGAATGCAAATGGGTATCTCTCTTCACACAAGACCTATCTCACTCATAATGACGAATTGAGGTGTAGACAAGAGAGAGAAAGGGGATCAAGTGGACAGAAAGTAGTCAACTATAGCAAGAACCTTGATTAGCATGAATAAGCAAACTTGGAATAAAATCGAAGGGGTCCTATTTATAGTTGGGGGTGTCCACTTGAGTGCGGGAACACTTATGAACATTTTCTAGTCATTGGAGGATTGCAACAGATATAATCTTGAGTTTTTCACCCCTCTAACAGCTAGAATCACTTTTTCTACATTTTCCATACCGTGCATTCGTTTAACTTTCAATAAAGATAAATCAAACGATCACACTATGTGAAGAAGTCAATTTAAACCATCGGTGGAGTTTGTCCTGGTGTCAACTCGATTGATCCAATTAAATTAGATTTGGTATGCAAAGGGATCAGTCAAGTTCTATGAAAGCTAAACTTGACCGATTGATCTCATTCTCAAAATCCATTAAAGATCGGTCGAGTTTATAACTCAACCAGTGAATTTTCTATAATGAATTTTACAAAATGAAATTTAAGGGGTCAAACATTGGAATTAAGTGTCCCTGGTTTTTTCTCATCTTAGTTACAAGTCATATCATCAATACAAATGATTACAAAAATGTTTTAAGGTTGTTTGGAGTGTTTTACCAAAACATGCATTTGCATTGCTTTTCACTTGAACTAAACCAAGACAGGGCTTGAGCAATTTGATCCTTTTCATGTACCTAATGCCTGAATCTCTAAAAAACATATTAGATACATATGAATGGAATCATTATCAAAATATGGATAATGTGTAACACTTAGGTCAACATTCTCCCCCTTTTTGACAATGACAAACCATTCCTCAACAATTGAAAAGGATATGAAATTTAAACATTTACCTTTGAGAAAGGATGTGAAAGTTAATCCTTTACCTTGTGAATTGCAAGGGGATACATGATTGAACAATGTGAATTAATCCCCCTCAATTCATGTTTACCTATACCTACATGGTTAGTCTTTCCACAAATAAACAAAGCACATATACATATTGTAGAGTCCTCTAGCAAGTCACGTGATATGTAGATAATTGACAAGAAAATGATCATACAAGTGATAAAACAATATGGCTGAGATCATTTCTCCCCCTTTGTCATATCAAAAGGACAGGAAGGTAGAAAGAGAAAAAAAACACAAGTCTTCTCTATAGACAAAAGATAAAGCAATCAATCACATAGCTCACATCAAACAGAGATGAGAGATCAAGAGAAACAAGCAATCCAATGTCATAATCAAAATATGGGGTAACATACCACAAACTCATAATATATGGTCAAAATGAGAGTTATGGTACATGATATTAAGATTACAACACTAGAACATGTCCTCACTACAAGAACCACAAACCAATAATAAAACAACGGGATAATAAAATAGTACATCTGAGATACAATGCCCAAATATCTTAATACATAAGAGTCTAAAAAGATATGTATGATCAACATCTAAAGACTAAGGAACTAAGACATCTAAGCTACATCTATACTATTTATGTCAATGACGTCATCATCTGTATCATCATTGTCAGCCTCAGGCTCATAGTGCTCATCTCCATCGGAAGGTGTAGTAGAGACAACAACATCACCCTCATCACCAGAGGCACCAACGAAGCCATCATCAGAACCAATATCAAGGAAATCATTCTCAGTGGCCTCATCATCATCAACAACATCCTCATCAGCCTGGTCAGGCATCTCCTCGTCGACAGGAGGACCAAAACTATGACCAGGCCAAATGACATTCTTCTCATCCCAAGTCATGCTAGGAGCATGTAACTCCTGTACCTGAGGGAAGGTGGGAGAAGAGGTGCCAAGGATGGCAAGTAGGGTAGAAAGAGGGCCAGTAGGCAAAGATAGTGGAGGAAGCACTCCAAGGGTAGGGGTAGGTCCACCATCAACAACATATGTAGCAGTGAAAGCGGTAGGTGGAGGGGCTGGGTAGAAGTGACTATATGCATATGAGGAATAGTCACCACTTGGGTATGGCTAATAGGTAGGGTAGGGATGCCTGCATGACAAGTTCATGGTAGACATGATCTGGCACAAGTCCTGGTGGAGGTGGTCCTGAACCTAAAGGTTGTGAGCCTGCTGGTGCATCATGTAACCCATGAGGACATCTATTGACACCGAGAAAGAGGCGTAGCTAGGTCGGGTGGAGGTTCCTGGGTGGAAGTAGAGGTATAGGCTCCAGGTGTGGTAGAAGAGGTAGGCAATAAGGTCTTCTTGAACATGGTTTCACTAATGCAAACTCCTTTTTGACTAGCTTTGTAATTGAGATAACAGAAAAGAGATTTCTGAGTAGCAAACGCAAAAAGACCACAGATCAAGGTAGGGTAGGGTGAGTGGGTACCATGGGTTCTCTTCCCTGAGTCAAAGTAGGTCATGTGGTGTAGAATGTATCGTGGCCAGTGGACTCCAACATTCTTCAAGAGACAATACATTATCATAATAGTGTTCTCTGCCATTTCTATTTGACTCTTCTTGGGGCGGACATTGCAGTTAACAACTAATGCGAGAAGTATGTTCTTGATATCTAGGGAAGAGGATGGCCAGATTGTCTTCTTCTTATCAGGTACCTGAGGCTTCTTCAAGAACTTTTGGATGTCATGAAGTGTAATATTAAAGTGCTTGTAGAAAGCCTCGGGATTTAAAATGTCAAAATAGTCAGGATAATCCTTCCTCCATGTATCGGTGACCTCAGTTCCATTGAAAAAGATATTCAAGGAATCTTCTAAGATTGTGAATTTGGTCCCGGAGATCATGGAAGTGAGGTTGACCTAGCTATTGGGTGGTGGCACGATAGTGGCATAGTTCCATGAAAGATTGGCATAGAATTCATGGACCGCCTTGGTGCTTGTGATGGAATTATGAAAGCATTGGCATTCTACACACAAAGCACCTAGTTGATTAGTATGGAAAAGGTCGGCAATATTTGTGATAACCTCCTTTGTTTTGATATGAGGCTTAAAAAAGGCTCTAAAAGGAAACATCTTCCTAGTAAGGAGCTCCTACTAATGATTAAGAGCTTCAGAGTAGACAAATGAGGTACTTTCAAAGGATATTAGGTGAGGATTGGTGAAGACGAAGGTACTCCACCTAGAGTAGCTCTCTTCATCTGGTTGGATGCCATGTAAATGGATTTGAGAAGAAACAACAACCAACAGAAAGAGAGATCCTCACCCACATGTCGTCTAACCACCTAGAAGGGTGTGGGAAGAGGCAAGAGAGGTCGAGCTAGGCAAGGGAAGGGGTGTGTGAACCTAGGGTTGAAGGTTAGGGGAGCTAGAAGAGGGAAATCAGTTGACTTTTCTCTATTTGAGAGGGAGAAATGTCATCTAAAACCTATTTAAGTTTGGTCCAGCTCTGCCATCGGTTGAGTTCTGAGTTTGGGAAACTCGAAGGATTGACCTATTCACATAACCTTTGGCCAAGGGATCGATCGAGTTGGCAACTCGATCGACATGAAACCTATCCAAAAACTTAGAACTTAATTTATATCCTCTAGGGTGCTAATTAATTTTATTTCTTTATCCTATTATCCATTTTAGACATACTAAGGCAAATTTTACTCATCTTAGGGTACTATTTTGCAATAAAATTAGAGTTTGTGAAAATTACTCAAAACGAGAAAAACAAGGCAAGAAACAAGATAACTATAGCACATATCAAGCAAGAGATGATCAATTTAAGCAGGAAACATATAGGTAAGATGACAAATAGCTAGAAGGCATGTTAACATCATCAAGAGTCATTATAAGTAGTTTTGATATAATGAAAGTAAATTTCTGTCTAGCTAGATGTTTAGTGAAAATGTCTACTAACTTATTCATTGTATCCACATGTGTGATATAAATACTCTTATTCTCTATATCCACATGTGTGATATAAATACTCTTATGCTCTGTGTAACACCCCTGACCTGGGTTATGAGCTAACCCTAGGTGTTTTGCCTATTTATGAAATTAGATGGTTGTAATTATCCTTTAGTGTATAATTAGAGATTTTATGGAACATATGTGTCCATTTCTGTCCCTTATAAACCAATGTTGAAGTATTGTTTGCAATACAGGGACCTATGTGCAATTTGCCCAATCAGAGGGGTTAACTTGCAAATCTCACATGTTTATATGTTCCTTTAATGTTGAGACAACATAAGAATGAATATGATGAGGTTTGAGGGATTTCCCAAGCTTGAGCACCAAGGTGCAGCTGTGGAAGCAACCCCTGTACTCGAAAACCCTAAATTGGTGTAAAATACAATTTACCCAATTTGAGGGGTGCGACTTGTAAAATACATCATCTAAAACATCTTTTATGACTCTTGGCATCATTTAGAAGAGAAATGATGAAAAGGTCACTTCATGTGAATAATCATATAAAAAAAAACACCTTTGTGATTGAATAATCAAGGTGTATGTATAATAGCCCTTTTATGTGTATACTTTAGTGATGGGTTGATCCTCTTTGCCTTCAATTCTTGACCTTAGAAGGAGTTTGTCCTTAGAAATAAGATGTGGGGACGTGCAAGGAAGAAAGGAAGGACTTAGATGAGAAATGAAGAAAGCATATGTCCTTATGTTGAAATTTCACCTAAGTATATATACTACTTTTCTCACTTAGCAAGGGAACGATCCTCTTCCTTTCATTTCTTTTCCCCTTGCTCAAAACCGACTAAGGCTAAGCTCTGGAGCAGAGAAGGACGACCAAGGGTCCTAGCCATCTCTTCTCAACTTTGCTTGGAGGATTCACCTTGGCCGACCTGTGGAGCTTCTAGGACGCCATTAAAGGCTTGGAGCTCGAAAGCTTGGAGCTCAAGGAGCAAGCTTTAGGCGGGTTTTATAACTCTAAACTTTATGCTTTGATTATACATTCTTTTCTATGCATATAGTTGCTAGTTCTTCTTCTTCCCTATCTTCCCTTGCATCCTTGCAAGCAAAATCGTGAAGAACTGCTATTGTTCTTAAGGTAGAAGATAAGGACGTTAATTCCTATGCTTATCCATGGTTTTCCACTTTATCAAACGACCTCAACCAATTGCTTAAACGGTTTCAAACTGTTTGGTGGGCAAACGGTTTCAGGATCGTGTGAGGGCAAACGGTCTTCAAGACCATTTGGTCCCATTGACCAAGTGAAGACCGTATGGTAATCTTGTTCATAATTATGTAGGTTAATCACCCACAAAATTTGAGAGGTTAACTCCAAAGGAATCGTGAGATATAAGCAAATCAATTAGCAAAACCAATTGAATTAAGTTCTGATTTTCAATCTGTTTAAATTGCCCTTTTTCGGCAAACGGTCTCAAGACCGTTTAATATGGTTGACCAAACGTTGACCGTTTGGGATTACTATTCATAATGATGTTAATTAACGACTCACCAAATTTGAGGGATTAATTCCAAACGAGTCATGAGTTGAACGATGATTAATAGGGCAAACCCTAATTGAAACTAGTGCTGAATCTCCAATGAGTTAAGTTGAGATTTTGGGTTGATTAGCCCAAACGGTTTCAAGACCGTTTGGGAATCACCCAAACGGTCTCAAGACCGTTTGGGGGTCACCCCAAGACCGTTTGGAGGTCTGGGGTCAAGTATAGTTGATCAATTTAAGGTCCAAAGGTACCAAATCATATTGCAATTAAGTATTGATGTGATGATCAACTCAATAGATCAAACCTTGATGAATTTTCACTAGAGTCCAAAGGATGGATGGGCAAACGGTCTCAAGACCGTTTGGAACTCATCCAAACGGTCTCAAGACCGTTTGGTGTCAACCCAAGACCGTTTGGAGGTCTAGGGTTAAGATAATTTGATCAATTGAGGGCCCAATTACAGTGGGTTATTGAAATAATTAAATTGTTGTTTTTAAGCATAGATCTTGTTGAGTTTTGGGTTGAAGGACCCAAACGGTCAAGACCGTTTGGGGTTTGGTCACAACCCAAGACCGTTTGGAGGTCTAGGGTTGAGATAATCTAATGGTTTGAAGGTCCAATTGCAATAAGTTGATGAATTGATAAAAATGCTAATCTTAGACCTAATTGGAGTTCAATCCTAGTCCAACCGACTTGGATTTTGGTCAAACTTTGGGCAAACGGTCTCACGACCGTTTGGATGATGTCCAAATGATCTCAAGACCGTTTGGGCCAAGTTTGGGCCCAATTGGAGGTCAATTGATAGGTTCAACCTTGAATTGATTCACATTGTTGAATATTGATGACCATCCGATTTGAAACCCTAATTGAATTAGAATCAACCCTAATTGGCTTTCAATTGAGGGTCAATTTGATGTCCAATTGATTAAGGCTAATCTTGGTTAACTCAATTTATAAGTGGTTATCATGGATTTGGTTAATTGAGGGGTTCAACATACATATCCATGACCAATTGTAACTTTTGAACCACTTTGGAGGTCCAAACGGTTTGAGCCCATTTGGACCAAACGGTCTCAAGACCGTTTGAGGCCAAACGGTCTCAAGACCGTTTGAGGCCAAACGGTCTCAAGACCGTTTGGTGGTTGAAGGTTGAACCCGTTTGAAGGTGCTCAAGGTGGTTTGTACTTAATCAATTGATGGTGTAATTGGTTCAATGGTGATTCAATCTAAACCGTAATGGTAACCTAAGTCATTAAGGGACTAACTGATTAATGAGTTGACCCATGATGGTGATCATGAGGTAAATTACCAAAATACCCTTGAGGGATTTAATTGGGTAATATCTTGTTCTAGTCAAACCCTAATCACATGATAGTGATGTTTTGGCTTATGCTAGTCAATGAGAACTTAACCCAACTTGATCTAGAGTGGTGTTATCACCATCTACTAGTAAGAGAGAGAAAGTATCCTAAGAGAGAGAAAGTATCCTAAGAGAGAGGAAGTACCCTTTTTGGTGGAAACTCAAGTAAGATACCTTCAATACACATGAATGTGCAATATTAGGGTATGATCCACCTATGTGAGATCATGGAAACCCTAATTATGATGTTTAGTGAATCTTAATCTTATCTAAGAGCTTTAATGATGATGTTTCTCATACATGATAATGTAATGAGTTCTATGCACCATGAAGTGAATAGTAAACCCTAATTTATGGTGATCTGATAAATGTAGTAATTCAGGGTTATGCTTTTGAGTATGAAACCCTAAAATACAAGTTGTTATATAAGGTAATACCTTTAAATAAAGTATAGTCAAATCAATGAGTATGATGTGTTCACACCATGATAAGATTGAGAAGTGAATTCATACCTTGAATTGATAATCATTATGATGTTCAATAAATGTTGTATTTAAGGCAAATACTCACCATACCTTGGTATGCTTCCAAGGATGGCAGAGTTGCATACTAAAATTGGACTAATAATCCAAAAAGGAAATATTAACAATGAAGGATGGGGTATGTTAACCTTAGTCCTGTGTCATGCCTTTAGGTATGAAACTTTGAGAACAAGTTACCAAATATGATGTTTTAAAAGATAAAGAGATTTCAATAACCTTAATTTGTATAGGGTGAAACCCTATTTCCAGTTATGCTTTTAAGCATAAATCCTCATGATTGAAGTGTGAAATGAGGAATAAATATTCCTAATCATGAGTAAAGGAAATGAATAACCCTAATTGATGAATATTTAGGAACTTGACTCTTCTAAGAGTTTGAAAGTACAACTTCTAGAATGAATTGTTTATTGTTATCAATTGAATTAACTATGCAGGTTGTCATGAGATGATGATCATATCCAGGTATGGATTATGAAACTATATTCATAGAAAGCATGCTTTAGCTTTATGAATAGTGATATATCCTGAAGCCTTGTCAATGGCGATCTATGGATTAAATGGGCTGTGTGAGCCATAAATACCATCAAGGTCATACTTTAGAGATGACTTGTGATGAAAGTATTGAGAAATGATGATTGATAAGAGTTAGGCTTGTTACATTTAGTATTCTCATTTTATAGTTGTTATGCTAATGTTATTGTTTGAAGAACAATGTATGATGTTAAAAGAATACTGAATGTACCTAACTAATCAAGTATAATGTAGAGCCCTGATCATAGATCCATCATTGTCAGAGACCAAATGATGGTGAAACAGGTTTTCCCAAGGGAACTCCTGGATCACATACTTTTGAGTATGTGGGGGAAATGGATGCGTAAATCCTTACATCCTAGTGTAGGAATTGATACCGTCAATCCTACACTACAAAACTAAATGGTGAGATGTATCACAAATCTACTAAAGAAAACACAAACACAGTATCGGTGAGAGATAAACAAGAAATCTTCCGATGACGAAGAGAGTACAGAACGCCACTGTAACTCTAAAATAGCGAAGGTCCAGATTACCCTGGAAAGCTATAACAACAGACGTCCTGCAAGATGTCCTGCAAACAATCTTCTAACTGACTGAGGAAGATGAGGTCATAAGAATCCGGCTCTTTTAATGACCTATGTATGATACTGATGTGACTTCTTAGCGATCAGTTGGAGTATGAGTGGTATGCCTCATCTCCACATGGAAAAATAATGTTTGTAAAACATAATCAACCGCGTAGTATATCTGCTTAGGTCTAACTACGAGGAACAATGTTTGGTGTTACATTGTTTACATTAGTGATCTGTTCAGATATTTTGTATACATGTCCTTTATATGCTTTAAAGACATGACTGCTTAAGTAGAAGTTGCTTCACTTGTTATTAAACATGTTGTTGGATGATTTATGATATCTTGTCTATGATATTCCTTAATGTTATAATAAAGCTTCTAGTTGAGAGTTATAACTCTCGTTGGGACAATTTGTATATTGTCTCACTCCGTAGGTTTTTAACCCTTTTTAGGTGGTCGTCGAAGACGAAGGAGACCGTTTAAGGATGAGCAACAACGACGACAACATTACCAGGGGCAGCAGTGAATCTCAGGTGGAGATATTGGCTGCTAAGTTATGTAGTTAGATAGTCCTATGTCGTCTCTGTACTCTCAGGTCCTAGGAATCAGTGGTTTGAGTTTTTGGTGTTGGCTCCTGAGATTTTGAATTATGGTGTATATAACTACTCAAGAAGTGGTTTAACAGAGATGTAAACTATTTACTTGGTTTCTTATAAAAAGGAGTTTTATAATTTCCAGATCTTGTCTCAAAAATTTTAATTTCCAGTAATTTTTCATATTCCGCAACTAATTGAATATTTCCGCTAAGTTTAAATCGTGTTTATACCGTGGTTTTGGAGATCGGAGCCCACAATTAAGTGGTATCAGAGCTCTAGGTTCGCCGAGTCTACAGAGACATAGGACTTTGGATGTCGAGTCTGTCTTTAGTGTTTCTTCCTCATCTAATAGAATCTTCTGCTCCTCAGGAGAAGAAGACATATAAGGACGAGGAGTTTGTTGTAGGAAGCAACAACGCTGCACCCAGATGGAGTGCACAGGAGCAAGCAGTAGAGGAACACTTACCTAAGGTTCCCCTAGTTAATCCAACCATGATAAGGAATCCTTCCTTAGGAATCACTGTTGGAGAATTTAGGGCAACCATGATGTACCTAGTGGACCAAACACTAGCAGTACAACCCAGATTGCCAGCTCCTAATGATGATGTTTTGGATATCCATAGGATATGTAACCCTCAGCAGCAGGTTGAAGCAGAAGTAAATGATGAAGCTTTGAACTCAGAGCAAGCCTATGCTCAGCCTCAGCCTGATGAATTAGTCCACAGTAATGTAGGGATTAGAATACAGCCATAGACCAGGACCTGTTATAATTGTAGGAAGCCTGGACATATCAGATCTAATTGTCTAGAAAGGATATATAGAGGAAGAGTTGGGAAAAGGCCTATCCAAACCCAAAAGTAAAGGCCTAGAGTTCCCAAAAGGAAGAAGTTTCTGATGTCCCCAACACAACCAGAACCTAGTACATCAAGGCAACGGTTATCCAGAAAGGATAAATGACAATTGGAGAAAAGTTGCTACAACTGTGGTAAGGTGGGACATTTGAAGAGGGACTGTCAGTCTAGGCCTGTCATTGTGACACAGCCTCCGAGACAATGGCAACAGGGATCACAGAGAAGGCAATTTCAAGGAGCAGCTCGAGGACGTGGACAAGCGTCCCAAGCTGGATCATCTGCACCAACTCAACCACAAACAACAGTGAGGTTCTTTGCTATGAACCCACCTGATGCAGTGGTCGATCCACGGGTTGTGACAAGTCAGATGAACTTTTAAATTATGATATGTCTAATTCCTGTGTAGTATCTGTTCTGATTGACCCGGGTGCTATGCACTCTTTTATTACTCAAAGAGTGATTCGCAACTGCTATATGACGGTCAGCCATAAGGGCAGATAGTGTGTTGTTGGAGACTCCGTTAAGTGAGTCTGCTGTTATGCAGGAGGTATGATCTCCTTGCATCCTCTTCTTTCCTAATCATCGCATTCGAGTGGATCTTATACCTTGACATGCAAGGATTTGATAAAATCCTCGAACCATGATTGATTAGACAAGATAAATGGTATCTCTTATAAATCTCTTTATGACCTTTTGGACAAGTTGAAATAGTAGTTGATTGAACTATTCTTTGATTGGTCTCATAAAAGTTTTCAATGATGCATCAGATATAGTCATTTTATATTACATGTTTACTTCTATAAGAAGAAAAGGTATTAAAGAATTGATCTGGATGTAGGATTCAGTAAAGTTAATGATTATGTTTGTAAAGATGGAAAAAGAGAAGGAACATAGTAATATACAAGTACATATTTTCTTACCTCAGTAATCATATACCTTGGCCAGGTATACAATTATTGATGATGAAGTAAATATGGAAACTTTGAAGTTGTTATCTTTTGATTACTCTGATCAAGTAGTCAATCTGAAACAACTTAAAGAGCATCATAAGATAAGAAAAATAAGAATAAAGAAGGTAAACCATGATTAGTAATGATTGAAAGAATATATGTAATGAGAAATGTCCCATGATAAAAGGGAAGAAAGAGATATAAAGTCTTGATAACACAAGTAATTAATACCAAATTAAGAATGTTAAGAACATCCCTTGTTAGGGGTTTATGTTCTTAAATAAAGATACAATTTTAAGAACATCCCTTGTTAGGGGTTTATGTTCTTAAAATAAACATATCCTTCTCCAGAATGTCTGATAAGTAAATCTTTGTTTGACAAGAAAACTTTTCTTTATGATAAGAATGTATAACTGATGGGATAGTTAATGCATATAATAAAGGAAGTTAGTATGCTGATTATCAGATGTGATGATAGACTCAGGGTGAGAGGGCCCTTATATGGTCTTGAATAAATATCAGGGCTTGAATTTGATCCTAAAGAATGTTGATAAAAATTCTATAACATCTCCCTGAAATGGTATGTTACCTAAGGATGTAACAATGTGTATGCTGAAACAATATCTGCTTTCCCCTTTCCTTCCTGAGATTTCGGGGACGAAATCCTTGTTAGGGGTTTATGATTTGTAACACCCCTGACCTGGGTTATGAGCTAACCCTAGGTGTTTTGCCTAATTATGAAATTAAATGGTTGTAATTATCCTTTAGTGTATAATTAGAGCTTTTATGGAACATATGTGTCCATTTCTGTCCCTTATAAACCAATGTTGAAGTATTGTTTGCAATACAGGGACCTATGTGCAATTTGCCCAATCAGAGGGGTTAACTTGCAAATCTCACATGTTTATATGTTCCTTTAATGTTGAGACAACATAAGAATGAATATGATGAGGTTTGAGGGATTTCCCAAGCTTGAGCACCAAGATGCAGCTGTGGAAGCAACCCCTGTACTCGAAAACCCTAAATTGGTGTAAAATACAATTTACCCAATTTGAGGGGTGCAACTTGTAAAATACATCATCTAAAACATCTTTTATGACTCTTGGCATCATTTAGAAGAGAAATGATGAAAAGGTCACTTCATGTGAATAATCATATAAAAAAAAGAACACCTTTGTGATTGAATATTCAAGGTGTGTGTATCATAGCCCTTTTATGTGTATACTTTAGTGATCGGTTGATCCTCTTTGCCTTCAATTCTTGACCTTAGAAGGAGTTTGTCCTTAGAAATAAGATGTGGGGACGTGCAAGGAAGAAAGGAAGGACTTAGATGAGAAATGAAGAAAGCATATGTCCTTATGTTGAAATTTCACCTAAGTATATATACTACTTTTTTCACTTAGCAAGGGAACGATCCTCTTCCTTTCATTTCTTTTCCCCTTGCTCAAAACCGACTAAGGCTAAGCTCTGGAGCAGAGAAGGACGACCAAGGGTCCTAGCCATCTCTTCTCAACTTTGCTTGGAGGATTCACCTTGGCCGACCTGTGGAGCTTCTAGGACGCCATTAAAGGCTTGGAGCTCGAAATCTTGGAGCTCAAGGAGCAAGCTTTAGGCGGGTTTTATAACTCTAAACTTTATGCTTTGATTATACATCCTTTTCTATGCATATAGTTGCTAGTTCTTCTTCTTCCCTATCTTCCCTTGCATCCTTGCAAGCAAAATCGTGAAGAACTGCTACTGTTCTTAAGGTAGAAGATAAGGACGTTAATTCCTATGCTTATCCACGGTTTTCCACTTTATCAAACGACCTCCACCAATTGCTCAAACGGTTTCAAACCGTTTGGTGGGCAAACGGTTTCAGGATCGTGTGAGGGCAAACGGTCTTCAAGACCGTTTGGTCCCGTTGACCAAGTGAAGACCGTATGGTAATCTTGTTCATAATTATGTAGGTTAATCACCCACAAAATTTGAGAGGTTAACTCCAAAGGAATCGTGAGATATAAGCAAATCAATTAGCAAAACCAATTGAATTAAGTTATGATTTTCAATCTGTTTAAATTGCCCTTTTTCGGAAAACGGTCTCAAGACCGTTTAATATGGTTGATCAAACGTTGACCATTTGGGATTACTGTTCATAATGATGTTAATTAACGACTCACCAAATTTGAGGGATTAATTCCAAACGAGTCATGAGTTGAACGATGATTAATAGGGCAAACCCTAATTGAAATTAGTGCTGAATCTCCAATGAGTTAAGTTGAGATTTTGGGTTGATTAGCCCAAACGGTTTCAAGACCATTTGGGAATCACCCAAACGGTCTCAAGACCGTTTGGGGGTCACCCCAAGACCGTTTGGAGGTCTGGGGTCAAGTATAGTTGATCAATTTAAGGTCCAAAGGTACCAAATCATATTGCAATTAAGTATTGATGTGATGATCAACTCAATAGATCAAACCTTGATGAATTTTCACTAGAGTCCAAAGGATGGATGGGCAAACGGTCTCAAGACCGTTTGGAACTCATCCAAACGGTCTCAAGACCATTTGGTGTCAACCCAAGACCGTTTGGAGGTCTAGGGTTAAGATAATTTGATCAATTGAGGGCCCAATTACAGTGGGTTATTGAAATAATTAAATTGCTGTTTTTAAGCATAGATCTTGTTGAGTTTTGGGTTGAAGGACCCAAACGGTCTCAAGACCATTTGGGGGTTCCTCCAAACAGTCTCAAGACCGTTTGGTCACAACCCAAGACCGTTTGGAGGTCTAGGGTTGAGATAATCTAATGGTTTGAAGGTCCAATTGCAATAAGTTGATGAATTGATAAAAATGTTGATCTTAGACCTAATTGGAGTTCAATCCTAGTCCAACCGACTTGGTTTTTGGTCAAACTTTGGGCAAACGGTCTCAAGACCGTTTGGATGATGTAAAAATGATCTCAAGACCATTTGGGCCAAGTTTGGGCCCAATTGGAGGTCAATTGATAGGTTCAACCTTGAATTGATTCACATTGTTGAATATTGATGACCATCCGATTTGAAACCCTAATTGAATTAGAATCAACCCTAATTGGCTTTCAATTGAGGGTCAATTTTATGTCCAATTGATTAAGGCTAATCTTGGTTAACTCAATTTATAAGTGGTTATCATGGATTTGGTTAATTGAGGGGTTCAACATACATATCCATGACCAATTGTAACTTTTGAACCACTTTGGAGGTCCAAACGGTTTGAGCCCATTTGGACCAAACGGTCTCAAGACCGTTTGGTGGTTGAAGGTTGAAACCGTTTGAAGATGCTCAAGGTAGTTTGTACTTAATCAATTGATGGTGTAATTGGTTCAATGGTGATTCAATCTAAACCGTAATGGTAACCTAAGTCATTAAGGGACTAACTGATTAATGAGTTGACCCATGATGGTGATCATGAGGTAAATTACCAAAATACCCTTGAGGGATTTAATTGGGTAATATCTTGTTCTAGTCAAACCCTAATCACATGATAGTGATGTTTTGGCTTATGCTAGTCAATGAGAACTTAACCCAACTTAATCTAGAGTGGTGTTATCACCATCTACTAGTAAGAGAGAGAAAGTATCCTAAGAGAGAGAAAGTATCCTAAGAGAGAGGAAGTACCCTTTTTGGTGGAAACTCAAGTAAGATACCTTCAATACACATGAATGTGCATGATTAGGGTATGATCCACCTATGTGAGATCATGGAAACCCTAATTATGATGTTTAGTGAATCTTAATCTTATCTAAGAGCTTTAATGATGATGTTTCTCATACATGATAATGTAATGAGTTCTATGCACCATGAAGTGAATAGTAAACCCTAATTTATGGTGATCTGATAAATGTAGTAATTCAGGGTTATGCTTTTGAGTATGAAACCCTAAAATACAAGTTGTTATATAAGGTAATACCTTTAAATAAAGTATAGTCAAATCAATGAGTATGATGTGTTCACACCATGATAAGATTGAGAAGTGAATTCATACCTTGAATTGATAATCATTATGATGTTCAATAAATGTTGTATTTAAGGCAAATACTCACCATACCTTGGTATGCTTCCAAGGATGGCAGAGTTGCATACTAGAATTGGACTAATAATCCAAAAAGTAAATATTAACAATGAAGGATGGGGTATGTTAACCTTAGTCCTGTGTCATGCCTTTAGGTATGAAACTTTGAGAACAAGTTACCAAATATGATGTTTTAAAAGATAAAGAGATTTCAATAACCTTAATTTGTATAGGGTGAAACCCTATTTCCAGTTATGCTTTTAAGCATAAATCCTCATGATTGAAGTATGAAATGAGGAATCAATATTCCTAATCATGAGTAAAGGAAATGAATAACCCTAATTGATGAATATTGAGGAACTTGACTCTTCTAAGAGTTTGAAAGTACAACTTCTAGAATGAATTGTTTACTGTTATCAGTTGAATTAACTATGCAGGTTGTCATGAGATGATGATCATATCCAGGTATGGATTATGAAACTATATTCATAGAAAGCATGCTTTAGCTTTATGAATAGTGATATATCCTGAAGCCTTGTCAATGGCGATCTATGGATTAAATGGGCTGTGTGAGCCATAAATACCATCAAGGTCATACTTTAGAGATGACTTGTGATGAAAGTATTGAGAAATGATGATTGATAAGAGTTAGGCTTGTTACATTTAGTATTCTCATTTTATAGTTGTTATTCTAATGTTATTGTTTGAAGAACAATGTATGATGTTAAAAGAATACTGAATGTACCTAACTAATCAAGTATAATGTAGAGCCCTGATCATAGATCCATCATTGTCAGAGACCAAATGATGGTGAAACAGGTTTTCCCAAGGGAACTCCTGGATCACATACTTTTGAGTATGTGGGGGAAATGGATGCGTAAATCCTTACATCCTAGTGTAGGAATTGATACCGTCAATCCTACACTACAAAACTAAATGGTGAGATGTATCACAAATCTACCAAAGAAAACACAAACACCGTATCGGTGAGAGATAAACAAGAAATCTTCCGATGACGAAGAGAGTACAGAACGCCACTGTAACTCTAAAATAGCGAAGGTCCAGATTACCCTGAAAAGCTATAACAACAGACGTCCTGCAAGATGTCCTGCAAAAAATCCTCTAACTGACTGAGGAAGATGAGGTCATAAGAATCCGGCTCTTTAAATGACCTATGTATGATACTGATGTGACTTCTTAGCGATCAGTTGGAGTATGAGTGGTATGCCTCATCTCCATAGGGCAAAATAATGTTTGTAAAACATAATCAACTGCGTAGTATATCTGCTTAGGTCTAACTACGAGGAACAATGTTTGGTGTTACATTGTTTACATTAGTGATCTGTTCAGATATTTTGTATACATGTCCTTTATATGCTTTAAAGACATGACTGCTTAAGTAGAAGTTGCTTCACTTGTTATTAAACATGTTGTTGGATGATTTATGATATCTTGTCTATGATATTCCTTAATGTTATAATAAAGCTTCTAGTTGAGAGTTATAACTCTCGCTGGGACAATTTGTATATTGTCTCACTCCGTAGGTTTTTAACCCTTTTTAGGTGGTCGTCAAAGATGAAGGAGACCGTTTAAGGATGAGCAACAACGACGACAACAGTACCAGGGGCAGCGGTGAATCTCAGGTGGAGATACTGGCTGCTAAGTTATGTAGTTAGATAGTCCTATGTCGTCTCTGTACTCTCAGGTCCTAGGAATCAGTGGTTTGAGTTTTTGGTGTTGGCTCCTGAGATTTTGAATTATGTTGTATATAACTACTGAAGAAGTGGTTTAACAGAGATGTAAACTGTTTACTTGGTTTCTTATAAAAAGGAGTTTTATAATTTCCAGATCTTGTCTCAAAATTTTTAATTTCCAGTAATTTTTCATATTCCACAACTAATTGAATACTTCCGCTAAGTTTAAATCGTGTTTATACAGTGGTTTTGGAGATCGGACCCACACTCTGTATCCACATGCGTGATATAAATACTCTTCTTGGCAATGTGGTCATGAAGAAAATGATGAAGAACCTCTATATGTTTATCTCTACTATGCAATATATGATTGTATGACAAGTTAATTGCACTAGTATTATCACAAATGACAGGAGAACATCGCAATAAATGTTAAAGTCTTGGAGCATTTGCTTCATCCATAGGACTTGGGCACAAAAACTTCCAGTTGCAATGTATTCATCCTCAGTAGTTGATAGAGCCATAGTGCTTTGCTTCTTGGAGAACCAAGAAACTAGGTAAGGTCCTAGGTAGAAGCAAATGCCACTTGTGCACTTTCTATTAATCAAGCATCCTATTTAATCCGCATCACTATAAGAAGTAAGAGTAAAGTCCCTTGACTTAGGATACCATACTCCAAAATTTTGGGTTTTGGCTAGATACCTTAAAATCCTCTTAACTGCTATAACATGTGACTTCCTAGGACTTGATTGCAAGCAAGCACACAATCCAACACTAAACATTATGTCAGGTCTAGAGGTAGTTAAATAAAGTAAACTTCCAATCATACCTCTATAGAGCTTCTCATCTACCTTTTTACCTTCTTCTTCTCTATCAAACTTGGTGGTGTTTGACATGGGGGTGTCCATCAGCTTGTTGTTCTCCATCCCAAAGTGCTTAAGTAGCTCACTTGTGTACTTACCTTGGTTGATGAAGTTACCTTCCTTGGTTTTCTTGATTTGAAAGCCGAGGAAGAAAGTGAGTTCCCCCATCATGCTCATCTCAAAATTCACTCTACATATGATCACTAAACTTCTTGCAAAGATCAATATTTGTTCCACCAAAAATGATATCATCAACATAAATTTGAATGATAAGAAAATTGTTTGAAGTGTTCTTTAGAAGCAAGGTAGAATCTAATTTGCCCATGATATAGCCATTATCTAACAAAAAGTTTTTTAGTTTCACATACCAAGCTCGAGGTGCTTGTTTGAGACCACAGAGAGATTTTTGCAACAAATGAACATGGTTAGGCAAGTTATCATTTTCAAAGATGAGAGGTTGTCTAACATATACTTCCTCCTCAATTGTACCATTCAAAAACACACTTTTAACATCCATTTGATAAAGAAAAAAATTTTGTGACTACAAAAAGCAAGCAACATCCTAATTGACTCAAGTATAGCTACATGTGCATATGTTTTATAAAAATGTATACCTTCTTGTTGATTGTAGCCTTGAGCAGCTAACCTTTCTCTATTCCTTACCACTTTGTTTCTTTCATCCAACTTGTTGCGTAGACCCATTTGGTGCCAATGATCTTTCTATCACTTGGTCTTGACACAAGAGTCCACACTTTCTAGAAATTCTACATCTCTCACAAGAAAGAAACAACCACCCCTTCTAGTTTTAATTATCCCCACTTTGGGATGAAAAGAGGCTTGGCTGGTTGCATGCTTTCAACTTTTCTATTTTGTAGTGCTAAAGCTATCATCCAAGCCAGGCAGTAGAATCCACAATCATTGGATAAGTGCATCTATTGTGGGCTTCTGTGGCAGAATTGTGTCTTTTTGAAGTCTTTTCCCTTTGTATGCATGCATCCATTTCCTTGACTGTGGGTCATCTCGATGGTTGCTTCTACACATGTAGCTACTTTCTCTTTTGTATCACAATAGTCATGTTTGTGCATTTGCTTGGTGCAAAGCTGAATCTGAGATATTGTATAGAATCACAATCTTCTCTATGACATTGACTACTAGGATGGTCCAATGGTTATCATGTAGAATAGTTAAGAATACATAATATGGAAGAGAGTTTGTCAAACGCAGCTGCAAGTTCTCTTTTCACTTAGCTTCTTGTCTTTTAGAATGTCATCAATAAGGAAGAAGTATGCCATGTGTGCATTTGGCATGTTGTCTTCCAGCAGTGATTGGTATGCTGACATTGTGCTCACTAAAAGGTACCCTCCTATTTTCAAACTTTCACGGAGCTCATCCTTTAGCACACAAATGTCATCCCTCTCGAAGATTATGTCCCCTGCAGTATCACCTTCCTTCAGGAAATTCATCAGTAGTTGTAGAGATTCCAATGACATGCCTTTGCAAGCCCATCTATTGAAGTTTTAGAAAGTAGGCACTATCTCCCCTATTGGCCCATATGGCTTGAGTTCAGGCATATCATCTTTGTTTATTTATCCCTCTCTAGTGTCATTATTAGCAGGTTCTTCTTGCTCTTTCTCAGTTGCAGGGGTGACTTCTTGCTTGTCTACAACCTGAGTTTGTTGTTCTTTATTCTAAGTGGCGTCTATAGGCTGAGTATCAGACTCCCATCCTTCTTTCCAAGTAGTTACCCTGACTAGTTCATCAGGATCAATCCACAAGGTCTTCAATTGTTCTTGCCATGTTTTCTTTTCAGGCAAGGGAACTCCTATGTGACGCCTACGTAGTATCACATCTGAGGGCATCACCAGATCATTGAAGAAGTGGCAATCAAAAATCGCTTCCATAGCATAAACACCACTTAGGTCGTGCAGATCTTCATTGTAAAGGTCTTCTAGTGGAATTCCCTTATTGATGGCTTCCATCATTCTTAACACAATGAAAGCACAATCCCCTATCCCTGCCTCTTCCTAAGGTACCTTCACACAAATAGAGAATTGTTTCCAAATTCCTTGGTGGTGGCCTCCTGCTGTTTGGATTACACGTTGGAGACATAGAGGCACCTTCTGGATATCCCTAGCTTCCTTCCTTTTGTAGATCTGGGAAGTGATGTCCAACTCAGCAGCACAATAGTTATACATTGTGGTGTGATGCTCATACAAATTCACAACTATTAGAGCCCGGTGCTTGACTGTCCTCATAGGAAGGTTTACAAATAATGTTTCTGTCATGTTCACATCATGTTGCATTTCTTTGATATCTTCAAAATTAAATCTTTTATCGAATAGATGACTTCCAGATGAGTTGTGACATTGAACACTGGTTGCACTTTCTTAAGGTGAAGGAACTCTTCAAGTAGTGTTGCATAGAGCACCTTAAATAACTTCTTGCGAAAATATGCTCTCTTGAGAAAGATTCCTCGAAATTGTTCCCTAGTTAGATATCTTCCTTTGTTATGATACAAAACGTATGTTCCTAGAAGGTTGCCATCTAGCACATCTACCAGGACATGGACATCCTTGCATGTTATTTTAGAGAGTAAGGCCATCTCCATGCCCACAATCTTGCATGGGAGACGTGGAGCAGCACCCAACTCATCTTGATCAATAGGCGGGCTTCACTTTCTGGCTGGCTTGTCGATAAAGAATGAAGAGAGGCTACCTTCATCATCCTCAAAAGTTCCTTCTCTTGCTACTTTTTATAGGAGGGTCTGGGGTAGCAAGAGTATGTGTCAGATCTTGAGTAATCTTCTTCACCCGTGGTGTTGCTTGTATCACATTGTTGGTGGTAATTGCTTTAATGGACTCCTTTAGGAGTTGGTTTGCCTCTGATGGAGACTCAAGCACTGCTTCATTTAGTTTTGCTAAAGTTGTGGCCATATTTCCTTCATATATGGCATCCTTGTGTTCATTGTGTGCAAGTTCTTGGAGGTAGATGTCACAGATATCCATGCCAATATTCATTTTATCTAGGATTTTATTTAGAGTTGTCATCTCACCAGATGTTAGCTTATCAGAACCGGCAGCCTCCGGACTGGTGATGAATTTTTTCAATTGATCTTCCAAGATCGTCTCATCTTATGTTAGATAGGAGTTCAAATTGAACTCATGTACATTGTTTCTCATGCCTCTAGTGGTCGGATCCTCCTGTGTTGCTTGTACTTCTGCTAATGGTCCGAGTGGTGGACTCACAACCTCTGCCCCAGGTCCCAGTGTTGTGCTTAGTGCTTCATCATCTGTCTTCTCTTTGGCTTTGGATGGGCTTGAAGAAGCTTGAGATGGTGAAGGGCTAACAACATGCCTGGCCCTCCTTTTTGCTTGCAATTTTTCTCATTGTCAGTGCTTGACTTCCATCTCGTGGCGTCCTTCTCGATTTTCTTATGATCCTCTTGGATGGCTTCGACGGCCTTATCCTGGTGGTGGAAAATTTTGTACATGCCCCTATATAGCTCATCTCACTCTCTCTAGAGTGCTTCTATCTCTACATCCATCGCTTGTATGGTATTTAACATTGTTTCTTTATTGTACAAGATGTTGGTTAAAATTTTCAAGAGCGATGTGATCCATTCATCGATTCTTTTCACCTACATTGTTAGTTAATGTAGGCTAGAGTTTAAAGTGCATTAAAAGAGGAGGAATTTTGTGTTTGTGCCCAAAGGGTATCAAACTGGTGCCTAAGTTCTTAGTCGAAGGTTTTTGGGCGGCGTAGTTGTTCACTCCTAACAATTTTTGTAGCCCATGTTGGATCAGAAGTTCTTTGTAGCGGTGGTGTGTTCACGTAGACTTCCTAGTGAGAATTAGATTGTTGTTGATGGTGTGTTGTTTGTGCATATGTTTATTGCTCAACTTCCTATATTATGTCAGTGTCTTGTTCGACATTCATTGTAGGTTGCCCTAGTATCGTAGGAGTTGCATTGTTTGCAGGAGGGGAGATCACAACAGTTATAGATTCTTCCTCATTGCGATGATGTTTGGTACCCAAGAGCAGTTCTGGTCACCCATCTGGAAATTGTTGCACAAGTTTTTCTTATGTGTTGAGTGTCTCTTGTTTCTCTTGTAATGCTTCAGGCTTTTCTGTGTTGGTGGCAGATGTGGGCTGAGCTTGCTCAACTTCTTTTACGGCCTCAAGCATCATGATAGAAACATGTGGTTCCTTATTTGTTTTATCCGCAAGAGCACTACTTTCTTCAGCTATGGGTGACTCTGCCATTTTAGTTGGCACAGGGGAGAGGGAGGTGCATCAGAGAACCCCTTCATCATCAAAACTGGGTTCATCCACCAGAGGTAGGGTCTTTATAGATTCTATTCTTCTTGAGTGTTGGGGTTCCACCACCTTCTCTTAACGTGGTCGGATTTCCAGTTTCTTCCTCTTCTTTGTTATATGTTGTTTTGTTTCCAACACTTGTTCGGGTTCCGTTTCTGCCCCGACTGGTGACTCATTATCTTCATGCCTCTTGATAGTGTGAGAGTGCATTTTGTCTATTTCATTGATACGTGGTTGTAGTTTATTGGTATCGTGTATGCCATTTTTAGAAGTGGCAGAAACAACCTTGAGTTGCTTGGCTTGTAGAAGAACCTCTCACCCTTCTAGGCCAAGATGCCAACATTTACTAGGGACTTAATGTCAATCTTTATGTATCCCTATGTGGCCTTGTAATTATATAATTTCTCCTTCTACATATAGTAGGATGCAATACATGCTATTTGCCCTCCCATGCAGAAATCCTTGATCTTCTTCGCATCTAGCCCCACGGTAGCTAATAATTTGTCTATTAGTAGTCTACTGATGTACATTGGTTTTGCATTCAACATCGACCATATCAGGAACATGTCTCCCTCAGATACCCCATGTCTCTAACCTTGTGTATATAGTGGTGGAGCTTATCTTCTGGACAACCTAAAAAAATAGGAAGTAATTAGTGAGGCCTTGGACTTTCTTGGGTTGTGTTCAGGCTCCCCGATTAGCATCCTCCATAAATTTGTGGTTGTTGTATCCTAAAACCTTTTAATACTGGGGGCCTGTGAGCAAGCTTGAGCTTCCTCTAGGATCTAGGTGAAGATGGTGTTCATGATGACTTCAGTGATGTTTTGGTTCTTGCCTCCCATCATGACCTCCACCTTGAACTCCCCTCCAACGTCTTTGCATTTTGTATCATTGATAGGTATCTTTTCTAGCGATGATATGAATCCATCTGTTGAGTTGTCAATGATGGAGCCTCTGTTGTGTATAGGATGCACATATTAGATCTAGCTAGGAACTCAGTAACCCTACTATAGATGCCTAGCTTCTTAAAGTCCTGCACATCTATATACCATGTAGGCTTGACGGTCTTCGTCCTTAGCATCATGTTGAAGTGAGATTGATGTGTCCGATCTCTGGGAATGAAAGTTGCTACCTCTTTCACAGGTGCCTCCTTATTCAGTTTATGCATCTCCTCTTCTGGTGACTCTGCCTCTTGCCTTGTATTCTTTGATGTCTCCTCTATAGTCTTCTTTTATTTCTTGGTTCTGGCTTCCATCAACACTGCCACCTTTTGCTTCCCTTTCTATTCAGGGACATATTCAGATGTCTCTATTTCTACATTGATCTCAGACTCCTCTGTCTCTAGTGGAGTCTGATGGTCCAAGATATATTTGTACTTCTTATGGAGCAGATCCAACTGGAGTTTTTTTCGTGGTGACAGATCGGGGTAGTCATTCAATGCCTTGGTGATTGACTCCAAGTCCTCCCGTTCTCCCTCGAGTGCTTCTGCTTTCTTGGTCCTGGTGTTAGGGTTGGTGGTCGACATTCTATAAATTTAATCAATAGGAGTTTGTCAGATATTTAGACATGTAATATGAGTGTATCGGTCGAGACATATCACAATCTGTCTCGGTCAAAACACAAAGCATGTCAAAGTGTGTCGACTTTTACTGGTCTCATGTGCAGTGGTTGAAATAGAATTTTATATCACCTACATAGCTAGAAATTATGAAGTACAAAGTGAAAATTATCCTAACACTAATTATTTATGTATAATCATTGATTAAGCAAGAAGGGGATTAGCGTTATGACCAGCAATAAAATAGTTGTTTCGATCCTAACATGGTAGCGTTTGAAACAAGTGTTATGACCAAAACAGATGTCATTCAAAACATGCACAGAAGTGTAGTGACTTGTGTCAAAACAATTGTTACAACTGATACATTTTATCATTAAGGGGTAAGCAAGTCTCGTGACTGCTACAGACATAGTGGTTGAGACGGGTGTTGTGGATGAAATAGGTGTTGCGGACGAAACAGGTGTTGCGGACGAAACAGATGTTGCGGCCACAACACTCTTTCACAATGAACATGTGAACACGGTGGTTCCAAACAGCAAAAGAAAGGGATAGAACTATGATCGGGGAATGTCAAAAGGTGAAGGGAGAGAAGAGTGGTAGATGAGGTGTCTTGCTTTCAAAGGGGAATTGAATAGCTTGGGAAGGAAAAAGGTGGGTATCATCCATGACGAAAAAGGGGTTTTTTATAAGGTAGAGGGTCAGAACAAAGCTTATTTCAGCTGAGAATAGAGAGACTAAGTTGGGGTGATGTTAAGAGCAAGGTCAAAAGCCACCAATGAGAGCAAGAAGAAGGTTGAAAATTTGTTAGATGACAAAGGTTTAAAAGGAGGGTTTGGAAGGTTACCTTGCACATAAAACTAAATGGTAGCAAGAGGCGAGAAAGAGAAACGACAAGTCGAGAACATCGTATGCGAGCATGGGGGTGGATTTGGTGATAAAATTGCAAGCTTGATTGTCGTTGAGGTCTAATCACATGAGTAGTCTCCGTCAATCTTTGTTAGACGCAACGCGAGAGAGAGCTAGAGTGTGAGATGTTTACAATACACGTGAGAGTGCCTTTTATATTAAGAAGTGTAGCAGTCGAGACATTGTTAAGTGTTTTGGTCACTACGAACATAGAGGTTGAAACACATTTCCATGTAGGGCATCCTTTCGGTCGAAACCATGGTGAAAGCATCTCAATCAAACCACACGTCATAAGCAAATTATTCTTTGTTGTGACCGAGACGCTCAAAAGGTGTATCGGGTGAAACACTTATGAAAGCATTCTGATCGATAGAAGGACCTCTAATAGAAAACAGCCAAGCTTTGAATCAAGCAACATATTTACACATCATCAAAGAAATCAAGGATAAAATAATAAAGATTTTAATACAAAATTGACCTTCTATTTTAGAGGAATTAAAGGATACTTAGAGAGGGAAAGTTTAGAGTTAAATATGAACATGATTTAGGCCTTGAGGAGAAATTAGAAATCATTTCAAAATTCAAGAAAGAAATAAATCCTTGGGTTGCCTCCCAAGAAGCGCTAATTTAAAATATTTAGCTTGACTCTCGTTCCTTGCTTCTCATGGTTCTCCAGCTGGTATCGGTTGTGGTTATTCTAAATCTAGTTTTGTTCTAGTTTTGTTCTTCTGACAAAATCTTCATCTTCATAGTATCTTTTGACTTTGTGACCATTAACCTTAAACGTACCAATCTTTTCACTGGTGATCTCCATTACCCTATATGTGTATATCTTGATGACAGATAATAGACCAGATCATCTAGATATGAGTTTCCCTAGAAAAATCTTGATTCTTAAATTGAATAGTAGAACCTTGTCTCCTTTGGAAACATCCTTGTGCTTGATGTGGGATTCATGCCACACCATCATTCTTTGCTTGTAGATGCGGGTGTTCTTATAGGCATGTAGCCTCAGTTCCTTAATCTCATGAAGTTGTAGATACTTTTCTTTCGAGCCATGTCCAAAGCCATTATTTAAGAATTTGATGGCCCAAAGGGCCTTGTACTCAAGTTCAACAGGTAAATGACACAATTTCCATATATCAGGTGATAGGGGTCTCTATCATCATTTTGTAAGAAGTTTTATATGCCCACAGGGCATCATCTAACTTCATGGACCAATCCTTATGGGTCATGCAAATGTTTTACTCTAATATCTACTTAATTTGTCAGTTTGAAACTTTGACATGTCATGACATTTGGGGGTGGTATGGTGTGTCCACACTATGCTTGACCTCATACTTCTTCAACAGTGCTTCAAACTATTTTTCCGTGAAATGGGACCCTCTGTCACCAATGATGATTTGTGAAACCATGAATCTAGGAAAAATGGTCTTCTTAAACAGTCTCACAATTGCTTTAGAGTCATAGGTGGGAGTTGCTACAACTTCTACCCACTTGGATACATAATCTGCAGCAACTAGAATGTACTTGTTTCCTCTGGAGGGAAGGAAGGGTCCCATATAATCCACTCCCCATACATCAAAGATCACTACTTCCACCCATTCAGACATAGGCATCTCATTTCTTTTTGTAATATTTCCAACTAGTTGGAATTCTTTACTAGACTTGACAAAAGACATAACATCATTGAAGAGTTTTGGCCAATAAAAGCTTGACTATAGGACCTTATCTACGGTCCTTTCACCTCCATGGTGACGTCTATAAGGCAAGGAGTGTTATTCTTTGAGGATTCAAGGCACCTCTTCTTCTGGAACACAATGCATGTATAAGTTGTCAGAACATTTCTTAAACAACATGGGGTCTTCCCAGGAGTAATCCTTCAAATCAGATAAAAGTTTCTTCTTATGATTGTAAGTTATCTCTGAAGGAAATTTCTCGCAAGCCACATAGTCAAAGATGTCAATGAACCAAGGCATATTTGGTTCGACTGACTTGGCCATCATCAAGGATTCATCAACGTAGTTGCCATTTATTGGTACCTAATTTTCTTTGGTGAAGACTATTCTAGACAAGTAGTTAGCCACCGTGTTCTCTATTCCTTTTTGTTAATGATTTCATGATCAAACTCTTGTAGCAACAAAGTCGATCACAATAGTATCAGTTTTGTGTCATTTTTATGCATAAGATACTTTATGGCCCCATGATCCGTGTACACCTTCACCTTTGATCCTATTAAGTAGGATCTGAACTAGTCAAAAGAAAATACTATTTCTAGCATTTCTTTCTCAGTTGTGGTGTAGTTTACTTGAGCTTCATCGAGATTTCTACTAACATAGTAGATCGTGTGATGCTTCTTATCTTTTCTTTGCCCTCAGACAGCTCCAATGGCGTAATCGTTGGCATCACACATGATTTCAAAAGGCAATCCCCAATTCGTTTCTTGAAGTATCATGACTGTGGTCAGTGCATCCTTTTGGAAATTGAATGCTTCAAGGCATTTATCAGAGAAATCGAAATCTACATCTTTAACAAGAATGTTTGGCAAAGGCTTCACAATCTTTGAGAAATCTTCTATATAATCTAGCATGCCCCAGAAAACTCCTCACTCCTGTGACTGATTTTGGCAGTGGTAACTTTGATATAGCTTCTATCTTTCTCTAATCCATTTCCATGCCTTTCTCAAAAATGTGTGCCCTAGTATTGTGCCTTTTGTTACCATAAAATGGATTTTTTCCCATTTAAGCACAAGTTGCTTCTCCTCACATCTTTGTAAGACCTTTGACAAGCTTTAAGGAATCTATCAAAGTTGGATCCATATACTAAGAAGTCATCCATGAATACCTCCATTGTGTCTTCCAGAAAATCTAAAAACATGGATATCATGCACCTTTAAAAAGTAGCAAGCACATTATATAATCTAAAAAGCATTCTTCTGAAGGCATACGTCCCATAAACACAGGTGAAAGTAGTATTTTCTTGACCATTAGGGTGGATAGGGACTTGATAAAATCCAAAATATCTACAAGAAAATAGAAATAGGATTCTCCTCTAAGCCTTTCTCAAACTTGGTCGATGAAAGGTAGGGGAAAATGATCATTTCTCATGGTGGTATTGAGCTTGCGGTAGTTGATACACATTCTCCACCTGGTAACTGTCTGAGTGGCTACTTCATCCCCATTATTTCCCTTCACTTCAGTCATTCCACCTTTCTTAGGTACAACATGAATGGGGCTGACCCAGTTGCTGTCACTAATGTTGTAAATGATTTTGGCATCTCGTAACTTTATTACTTCTTTGTTTACTACTTTTTTCAGCATCTAATTCAACTTTCTTAGTGTTTGAGCCAAAGGTTTAGTAGTTTCCTCTAAATTGATTATGTGCATACCCAGAGCTGGGATGAGGCATTTTATATCTTCCACAGAATAAGATATAGCTTTCCTTTGTAGCTTGAGTTCCTTTAGTAGCTTTTCCTCTTGATCTTATGTCAGAGAAGAATTTATGATAACAAGGTTTCTTTCCTCAGCATCTAGGAATTCATACTTCAGCCCTTTCGGGAGTTGCTTCAGCTCAGGTTTTGGTTTTGATGCAACTTTTTCTTATGCTGTCTAATCCAGAGAGGCATACATCACAGTTTCTACTATACCTTCTTTGTCATTAAAAACCTCCTCCTCATGTTGATTCAAGTAATCCAGAATCTCAACTACTTCAGGATCTGTTAGATTGGGATCATGATTGTTTAAGGCTCACATGAGAAGGTCGAATAATGCATTGCTTTCTTGTACTTCCTTGCAATACTGAGTATAATTGTACATAAAATAGGCTAACTCAAACAAAGAGGGTCCCCTCACGGTGTCTTATACACGAAAATCAATGTGATCATTGATTACACAGAGAGTTATGATTCCCTCTACGACATCTATTATGGCTCTCCCGATGGCGAGGAATGGTCTTCAAAATATCATGGGGCACGATGGATCTTCAATGGTGTCAATCACCACTATATCATAGGGTATAAAGAACCTTTTGATGTAGATTGGGACATCCTCTACCACTCCTATTGGCTTTGTAAAGGTGTGGTTGGCAAGATGAATTCTCATACCTATTTTCACCATGTTTTTCAGTCCAAGCCTTTGGGCTAAAGTGAGGGGCATAAGACTAATACTTGCTCCTAGATCAGCAAATCCATTTTCTTCAATCATTGTCTCCAACATTGAAAGGAATTGTAAAATCTCCTATGTCTCTTTTTTTTGTGGGCATGGTAGCTTAAACAGAAGCACATGACATCTTGGCTAGTTGTACTGTCTCAGTGTGATCACCTCTCCTCCTTTTCGTAATCAAGTCTTTGAAGAACTTGACATAGGTAGGCATTTCCTAAATAGAATATAAAAATGAGATATCTATGTAACATCCGAGGATTTGAGGCATCGGATAACATGATCTTAAAAGGAATGATTGGACTACCCATATCACCAAGGTGCACCTCCTTTTCCGGGTGCCCATCACTAAAGAACTCCATAGTTAAGCGTGCTCAACTTGGAGTAGTACTAGGATGGGTGACCAGTCGGGAAGTTGATCTTGGCTTGCGCGTCAGTGAGGATAAAGTGCGTAGTTAAGGCTAGTGGTGGTATGTGGGGCCAGTAGTCATTACTGAAACTCTACTAGAGCCTTGGGTAGTGGGCCCGGGCGTTACAAATGGTATCAGAGCCATAACCCCTCCAGTAGGTGGGCCCCACATGGGCATGTGGCATGCCAGTCTTGAGCCGTGCGGTCCAGGCAAGTTGGAAAGGGCTATCCGTAGAGACGAGATGGAGCCGCCCTTGCGCTGGTAGCCGTGGACAGGAGCTGGGTGTCCATGGGCCATTGTGGGTCTGCACTGAAATGGGGTCAGATTATGAGACCATATAGTTGAGCCTTGACGAGGACGTCAAGAGTCTAAGTGGGGGAGATTGTAACATCCGAGGATTTGAGGCATCGAATAACATGATCTTAAAAGGAATGATTGGACCACCCATATCACCAAGGTGCACCTCCTTTTCCGGGTGCCCATCACTAAAGAACTCCATAGTTAAGCGTGCTCAACTTGGAGTAGTATTAGGATGGGTGACCAGTCAGGAAGTTGATCTTGGCTTGTGCCTCAGTGAGGATAAAGTGCGCAGTTAAGGCTAGTGGTGGTTTGTGGGGCCAGTCGTCATTACTGAAACTCTACTAGAGCCTTGGGCAGTGGGCCCGGGCGTTACAATATAAGTGTAGTTTATTTACCTCTTCCATGAATTTCTCATATCTCTTCTTTAAATTTGCTTTAATCGGTTTGTAAGGGAATGGGACTCTTGGTGCATATGGATTTCATTGCGTAAAGATCTCTTTAGTGGGATATGACTTCCTGGACTTTGCATCTTTTGTCTGGTTTTCATTTTCTTTGGCCTTGTCTTCCTTTACTGGCTCTTCAGATTCCTCCTCTAAAATTATGATTTTAGTCTTTGGAACGGTAGCCTTTTTCTTTTTCATGGTGGATCTCTTCTTGTTGTTTTTCTACAATTTTCCCCGACCAGAGAGTATCCATATTTATAGTCTCTATGTTCGATGGGATCTTCCCTGGAGGATTCTTCATGATGCTAGCTAGGCCAAATATTGATCAATTTGTCTTTGATGAGTTTGCATGTTGACCATCTGAGTTTGCATCGTGGTTAAAACTCCTGAGTTGGTAACAGCGCTTTGAGTAAACTACTCGTTTACCAAAGATTGTCTTTTTGCAAAGTCAAACAGTTGAGTGATCATATTAGGTTGGTTGTTATCCTTGGTCTGATTCTGACTTTGATTTTGTCCTTGATTTTGACGGCTCACATTTTTGTTTTGATATTGACCTTGATTATCATTCTTGTTTGATTGATAGCTTGTACATCTGGTATACTGGGTCGGTCCACTTTTTTTCTCAAATCTTGGGGGCTTCTTAGACAAACTTCCCAGTTGGTGAGAGTTTTCAGTAGCATCTTTGTTTCCATAATTGAATCCCAGATGGTCTAGACGTTTGAAATTTGCATAAGAGACATTTTTTTGTTTCTTCTTCACTTTCACTTTCTTCACTTTCTTTCAGCCGCGTATAAATATAATTGTCGATTCCATAGCCTCCTTCATCACACGTTACACACTTCATGAGCTTCTAAATAGTTTTCTTACCTTTCCCTCTGGTGTCTTTTAGTTGTTTGACATATGTGGATTTTTTTTTAATTGGAGCCGTAATGGTTTCCAGGGCTTTCGTTTCGACTGAAGGTCCTTTAGAGCCAACCTTCTTGGCTAAGCCTCCATCACTTCTCTCATACTACATGCCTTCTTGTAATGCAACCATGTTGTTGATGATCTTCATAGTTCTGATCGGCTTCTTTCCAAGAAAATCACTGCCCATGCCTACATTCAGCAAGGTCCGCTCTGTGGGACTTAGCCTATTGTAAAATGTTGTCACCATAAATCTCTTACGGTAGCTATGGTGAGCACAATCCCTTTGATCATCTTTATACCGTTCCCAAGCTTCATGAAGATTCTCTTTAGGCCTTTGCATGAAGGAAGTGATCTTTTGCCTATTTCGAATGGTTTTCTCAGTGGGGTAGAATTTAATGATGAAAGCACTAGCAAGGGGCCTCCATCCATCTATAGACTAGTGAGGTTGGTTAAGATACCAGCACAAACCTTTATCCTCTAGAGAGAAAATGAATCCCTTACAAAATATGACTTCTTAAGGCACTCCCCTCATCTTGATGGATTTGAAGGCATCATGATGAATTTGAAGGCATTAAGATGATGGTAAGGATTCTCATTTTTCAAATTCTCTTGGAAAGGCTTGTTCTGGAACATTGAAATGACAGTGGGTTTTAGCTCGAAATTAGTTGCATTGAATTGTGGAATGATGATATCTTGACTCATTAGCTCTAGTAGAAGCCAACTCTCTAAGAATCTTATCTTCTTCATCATCTTCCTTTTTCATTATTATCAAGATCAAGTTTGCAATTGTGATGATTCCTTTTGTGCCTTCTGTTGCAGTTGTGGTGATTCTCGTGATTGTTCCACTCCTCTTCTCGTAGCTCTTCATGATCTTCTTCCTCATGGTGACAACCGTCAGAGTGTCGTTCCTCTCGTTCTTCTTCAATTTCTAGTGGTGAATGATTATGTTGGACTCTTACATTCTGATTCTCCCCAGTAAGGCTATCGTCTCCACGAGGTGGCATGGTGTCTTGAAAAAAGAGAGGATAAGGTGATGATTATATATACTTCCCTTCAGGCTACCTAAATAGATCGCACATTCATGTTAGAAAACTTGACGTGTAAAACTAAATATTCTAAGTAATTCAGATGTAACAAATTTTGAGTTTTGTGTAGTCAAGCTTATTGCTAAGCTTGAGGCATGGGTGTATAGTGAGTAGACTTGTGTTCTTAATAGTACCATTTTGTCTTGTCCTCATAAACAATGAAAAAAAGTTGATCGGACTAAATTGCATGTCCAAAATGGAGCAAATCTAGAATAGTCAGACTCTTAGATTTATAACCCGACACTCAGGCCCCCGCAACTATTATATGCGGTCTGATGCAATAGATCAGGGTCGAACCATAGGGACAAGGTTAGTATGTTCTAGGAACGTAGAGCTTTAGACTCAAATACACCAAACGAAAAGATAGATTAAGATGGTGTTCCCTAAGGAACATTGTTACTCCAAACAAAGCAATAAAAGCAAAAGTAAGAAAACAAAATAAGAGAATAAGGTGTAATAAGAAAGATGTAACCAAAGTATGAATGGGAACTTGGATTGGGTTTCATCTGCTAAGATCTCTCACCAACATGCATTACTCACACTCCTTTGTATACCCTTATCAAAATTATAAGCAATCATCATATATGTCTATTCCCTCCTCTCTCGAGCTTAGGATAGATCTATATTATAAGGTTGTCCCTCTGTCGAGATGACAAACAAACAACCACAAAGCAAACTATATAGCCATTAGCTTTAGTATTACAAAATTTCATACATTCATACGACTCCATATGTAAAGAAGTGAAACCAACTCTCTACTAAAAATTTGAACAATAGAACCTCCAGTCCAAACACACCTTCAAGGTATCTTGGAGTGGGTGTAAAATTTTCAAATCTTTATATAATGGTAATCAAAAGACCAAAGTATAGCAGCGGAATAAAAACATGACTATATTCAATTATAAAACAAGGGAACATCTTAACTTACATCATAAGGATCCGTGTAGGGGAAATCTAAACCACCTCAAAATTGTCTCCAAGCTTTAACTTCATAATCTATGTCCAGGTCAACATGTCATGTCATCCAAGTCCTCCACCTAGGGTTGGAAGCATACCCCAACAAAAGAGAAATAATAAGAGACATCAGCAAAGGCTGGTATGTGCATACTAAAAAGAAAATTGAGCAATTTATAAAGAATAAGGGACATCAAAATAAAAGGCTTACCATGCAAGAGATAAGTACTACTCAATCGGGCATAAAAGAAAAGAATCATCATCATCATAAAAGAAGATACTTGCCATAAACAAAACAATAAAGTAGTGCCACATAAGCACATATCAAGATTTTGGGCACATAACCCATCAATATTTTTTGGCACATAACCCATCACAAACATCATCAACCTGAATGCATGTGAGATAAGCATAGACCTAGAACAATATAAATACAATTGGCGACCAACCCTCATAAAGTTGAAACCTGATAGAGAATGGCACATAACCAAACTCCCAAATATATCAAATTGAGCCAACCCTCATAAAGTTGAAAATCGGGTATGGGGCACATAACATCCATCCCAAAAACATAAAGGGCACATAACCCCAAAACCAATGCAATTACACTACTCTAGTGCTACTAAATCACATATCATGTTTAATGTAGAGGCAAGTAGAAAAGTATAGTCAGAAAATGATACAAAGGTTGACATCACACAATGGACAACACAAACATATAACATCCACTTCAAAGTGGCACATATCAATATAGGAGACCAACATGCACCAAGGCTCAAGATAAATATCAAGAAAATATCCAAGTCCATAACAAGCAAGATAGTTCACACGAACCATGATAACAAGAGATAAGAGCAATGTGTATAGGCTATTGTCCATAAGACCAAGAGAAAGAAAAAATATAGGTGAATTTCTCAACATGAAGTAATGGGGGATACAACATACCTCAACATCAGATTCAAATGACCCAAAGTCACATCTAGGTCCAAGTCTAGGCATCCAAAAAACCTATTATACATATATGTAGATTTTTGATCAATTTTACATTCATTATTCAAACCCTAAAAACCACCTTTTTATTATTATTTGAATTAGGTTATAAAAACTAATCCATGTTTTAGGTTATATTTTCTTGAGTTTAAAACATATTTTATTATATTTTTCTGACTTACAGATTATTAGATATGATTTTTATAAGTTATTATCCATTATGACTAAACTATGAAAAACCACATATTATTAACATCAGATTTAGGCAATAACATTAGTACCATTGGATAGCTTAGATTTTTCTGATTTCAAAACATATTTTTCTTTCATTTTCTGAGCTACAAACTATTTATTACGAATTTTGGAAATCTTATCCAATTAGAAAATCTAGAAAAAATCATATAAGCAAGCAAATAGCGGGAGAGGAGTGCTCAAACTGAGTTGTCCCAATCACAGGAGGCCAACTCATCCGGCCCCACAGTAAGGTGGTGAACTGCTCAAACAGAAAAGAAAACAAGATATGATGAAAAAATGAAATTACCCTTGGGAAAGAAAACAAAGAAAAATTCAATTGAGGGCAAAACAGACAAAACAACGCAGGCCATCTTCGTCGTATGCCCATGGCGTGAGGAACCATAGGAAACCATGACCTCCGATCGAACTTGTGATCTGCTAACGAGAGCAAGACCTAAGATCATCACCTACCTCATACAGCTATCTAGGAGCCGAAGAAGTCAACTCGGCTCTCAAGGCTGTGAAAGAAACCTTTGTGGTTCAGGAACATGTCGCCAGAATCAGAAGAACATGGGAAAGAAAACAGGAACATGGGACCATGAATCCAAGGCAAACACACACAAACTAAGGTCAGGAAAACATTCGTAATGACCTGGAACCCTCAACCAATGTCCCACGATGTCCAGACGATCATCGGGACACTAAGGCGACAAAAAGGTTGTAAAGGTCCGTCAATGAGGTGCGGGTTGGGTAAAACAAGGAGGTATCTAGGACCGATTACTTACAAAAAGGAAGTAAAGGATCAAGGGATGATGAGCTTACATGCAATTGCTACGAGGAAAAAACATAGATGCGCAGAAGATTAGGCTATAGCCGGTGACGCACCTTGAGTTTGCGACGGCGACACATGGTGATGGGGAAGAAAATGGGCATGTAGAAAGACTTTACGGTGACCCTTGGTGGTAGCTATGCTCTCAGGTTTATATAAGATCTAGCTGGGAGGAGACCGGAGACCACGGGTAGTAGGTACCTAATCGGTAGGATTAGGTGTTTCCTTGTTAGGGCAGGAAACCCCAAGAAAGTTGGGATGGTTAAGTGTGGCTGACTCTGACAAACTCGTTGGTGGAAAAATCTCGAACAAAGACCAATTATAGAGGGAGAAAATCACAAAGACAAAATCTATCGGATTGTGCGGCCAGTTTCCCTTTTGAACGCAAGGTAGGTGACGATCCAAGAGTCGTCTGATCTGCATCCAATGGCTGCGAGCCGAGTGACAAATTAAATAAGATTCCTAATAGAAATTGAATATAGTGAGACATTAAATTCATTTATGTTTTCTCTCTCCTCATAAGAGGGTGCAAACGAACTCCAAATTAAGTAAAATTTTGCACAAAGGCTAATAAAGCATGTAGATTGTGAATATAAAATTAGATTTGCCTTTTGAAAACTTTTAATGTGTTAAATAAATCAAATCATATTTTCTCTTTCCTCCTTCATTAATGATATTTGGATTATCCAAATTTGATGAAGCTTGACCCACAAGTCATACTTAATGTGTTGGATACCAATTTTCCATCAATTTTATATATTGGAGTTGTTTGTATATTTATTTAATATTTTTAAGGTTTTATACACTCTCTCTCTCTTGATTTCACCTTTTAAGCAAACTTTCTCCAAATTGGATGAAAATTCACACAAAGGCTATATTTATTTTGTAGATTACGAATCTAAGATTATTTTCCTCGTTTGGGGTCATTTATTATTTTATTTTATATTTTAGGAAAAACACCCATCTTCTTTTCCAATTTAAATTAAATGACTTATTTTTATGTGAATAAAATGAAACTTGACTCCCAAGGCAATTGGGACCCAAGGAACACGATTTTAAACTTAGATTTTACTTTTGGGATTTATTTTTATGAGATATGTCATATGGCTCATTAGTGGCCCATTATCTTAATTACTTATTCAATCAAGTTCTTTATCATCTTATTACCATCCAAAAGAATTATGTGACATATTAGATTACATTATTCATGCATTAGATTATTAGGAACATTCTCTTAAGCCTAACCTCAACCTTGTTTGGCTAAGAACAAAAGGTCAAACTTCTAGGGTAGGGTTTGAGATCTGGTATGTTACACCATAACACTTAGATAAGGATAGTACTACTCTTTCGAGACACTAACAATCATACATCACAAGATGGTAGCTAAGCATATGAGTGAAGCATTAAGAACAAGGGTATGGAGATAACCCTACTAGGGGCATATATATTCAAAGGGGTGCAAGTATATTCATGTTGGGAGAGCCTTAGTGGCTACTCCCAAGCCAAGTAAGGTGTTTAGCCACACATGCTAACAGACAACATAATGGCATTACAAAAATGAATTTATAACAAGAATAACGAAGAGGGGGAAGGTACAATGTGAGGTAGATAATAGATATAGAGAAGGCAGAAAGCAATACACCAATTGTACTTCTTCATATCTAGATCTAGTACATGCATGGAAGATGGCAACTCCTTCTCTCAAAGAAAAGGATGTAGATATTCTCTCTTCTACAACTTTCGTCTTTGGAGATCCAAGACCAATAGAGATGAACAATAATGGCTCTGGAGTTTGAAAGCACTTTGTTGCTCTTGATGATCCGATGCCCCCAGTTGTGTGGAGTTGGGGGCCTATTTATAGGCACCATCCACAAAATTAAGTCCAGGTGTAGCGTTCGTTACACACATCCCGACTGCTACCAGTGTTATGGTCGTGACATGTGTAGCGGTCATAAAAAGTGTTTGGTTGCATTCACACCTTGGTTGAAACTGGAGTTGCGGCCACCACCTAATACCAAACACGACATTGGTTTGGTTACAACGACTTCTTCAAACTTCATATTTGTCATGGTCGTGACTTTTGTTGTGGTCGCGGTGACAGTTGTGGTCGTGCAACGTTGTTGCGACTGAGACCTTAACTTGGGACAAGATCATCATGCACAGTTGTGCCAGGTCACAACATTGAGCGTTTGTGTGTCTTGGCTGATACACCTGTGGACCTATAACGGACGAGATAGTTGTCCACATGTAGTTGTTGTGGTCGCGATGGAGATGCATCGGTAGAGACCTTCATGGATAAAGTAAAGGCTTTTAGTCATGTCCAATTATTGTTCAAAGATATTCAAATAGACAGAAAAAGCCATAACAGAGATGTTCATATAGGAATAAAATAGGTGAAAAAGTTCACGAAATGAGATGTTATCAAGTTCTAAAGCTAGTAAGAAACCCAAGTCTTATGCACTCAAAGAAAAGGGAGGGGTGACCAAGGGAGCCAATTGTGACTACTATCACCAACCTCAACATTGGAAGAGGAACTATGGAAGAAGAATAAGGAGATAGAGATCTTCACTTCACGACTTGAAAAGAAGTAAGCTAGAACTATGCAAAGAAAGAGTTGCTTCCTATCATTCATCTAAGCCTAAAGGGCTTGTAATAGAATTAATGAATTGCTATTATGTACCTGCTAGTTATAAAAAAATCATGAATCTTGTATGGACAAGAATACTATTAATATAATTGATTCCAAAGATAAGATCTTTTATGGAAGTGAACCTAATGTTTCATAGTTTACATTCATAGTTCTAGAGACAGTTTTATACATACAAAATGGCTCAATCACTCAAACAACGAATATATATAGCATTATCGACTCATAAATGAGAAATGCATTTCTAGAATCCATACCGATGGTTGTCTAGACTCTTTTAGTTATTAAACCAATAGAGATATGCAAGTCTTAATTATTGAGCAATATAACAAAAAAAACACTTCTACTAGATGTAATGGGAAAAACAAGTATTCTATTAGGGCTAGTACATACTGATGTACATAGACCTTTTAGAATAAATGCCAAAGGTAGTTACCAGTGCCTCATTATATTTACTGATGTACTTAGTAGATATGGTAGATTGTATTTAATGGAATACAAGTATAGATATCTTGAAGTGTTCAATGAGATTATGAATGAACTACTTAACCAGCTTGGTATGTAAAAACACTTTGATATGATTGATGTGAAAATATTTTAACCAGGAATTTGAGGACCTTCTAGGATATTGTGATAATGTATCATAATGAAATCCACCTAAAACATAATTATGTATCAGAAAGAAGGAATTAGACCATCTTAGTCATGGTGCGATTATCAATAAATCTAGATAATCTTACAATTTCCTTTTGGGCACATGCTTTACACTAAAACAAAGTATTGTATAAAATGGTTTGAAATACACCATAAGAGATATGGCATGGGAAGTATCCCAATATCTCTTTTTATAAGGATTAGGATGAAATTTTGTGTAAGAAAATAGTTTCTTGGGAATATTTCTCCACAAATCACATGAATGTTATTTTGTTGAATACTACTTTTATATTTTTATCCGACAATAAAAGTGTTAAATTGTCAGGATGGTTGTATTCCTGGAGGGAAGTAAATTCCAACGAAATTAGTGGGAGAAAAGTAGAACTTAAAAATTTCAAGAACAACAAGAAAATATCGAACCTAATAGAGGTATAGTAGGAACATAAAAGAATCACAGATTGTTGTGAAATATCAAATTCCTTATGTAACACAAAACCTCATAGTTCTAGTATAACACACCTTGAGTTTGAAATATTATGCTATTTTATGACTCAAGAAGGTGGTGAGTTAATCATATATGATGAGTTAACAACCTACCTCGAAGATGTTGAGGGACTAGAGTATGATAAATGGCTTGAGGGCCATAGGATCAAAGATGGACTCCATGTACACCAACAAGGTATGAGCTTGGTGGATCCACCTGAAGGGGTAAACCCCATAAAGTGAAATTAGGTCTTCAATAAGCATATCAACATGGATGGTAGTATACAAACCTATAAGAGTAGATTGGTTACAAAGGGTTTCAAACAAGTTCAGGGTGTTGAACATGATGAAATATTTTACCAGTTTCCATGGTTAAATCCATCAGGATCATGCTTGATATTGCAGCTTATTATGACTATAAGATTTGGCATATGGATGTTAAAACCACATTCCTTGAAGGGAATAATTTAAGTGTGATACAACCTAAAGGTTTTATAAGTCAATTAATCTAAATAAAGTCTATAAACTACAAAGGTTTGAAAGATCTAGAGGGGAGTGAATAGAGATTTTTGATAATTTAAAGATAATTAAAACACTCAAACAAAGAAGGAGGAGGAAACAAGGAAGACACTTGTGTTTAGAGTGGTTCCAACCTTTGAATTTAAAGGTTGTTTGTCCACTGCCCAATTGTCTCCAATTGGGATTTTAAAAGTGATTAATTTTATTTACCTCTCAAGGATGTTACAATAAAATACAATCACCCTCCTTGAAGTAGCCTCAACCTCCTTGAAACAACCTTCTTTGAAGTAACTCCAAGCCCTTAGAGTAGCCTCCTCCTCTAAGAAGTAGCTCCACCACGTTGAGATAGCCTTCCTTTGGAAGTAGCTCCAACCTCCCTTGAAGTAGCCTTCCTTGAAGTAATGTCAAGCACCTCTTGAAGCAGCCTTCTCCACCAAGAAGTAGCTTCAATCGAGCCCCCTCAAGCAACCTCCGCAATCTTGGAGTAGCCAAGGAGCACACGTAACTTGAACATGTGAAGGGGGGTTGGAAGAAGGAAATACAACAATTGAGTATAGCACTTTGATCCTATATCAAGTGTTAGACCTCTCACACCACTTAGGATGGACTTTTCTATGAGGTGGCTAAGAGGCTATGGCTATAGGATACGAATTTGGAGCTTGTAGAAAAAGATGACAGTTGTTGTTTGGCTTTATTGCTCACAGCAATGTATTCTCAAGTGTAGCTTAGGTGCTTCAGGTGTCCTAAGGCCTATCCTATTTATAGGAATGGTTTGCAAGTACTTAGGGATATTGTAGGGAGTCTCTAGAGTGTTCTTAGTGCTTAATGAGCCATTAGGTGTAAATTAGTTGGCTAGTTATGGCTAATTTGTTTGTTCTTAAAAGAACAATCCAAAACCATGTTCGGTCGATACGTTTGTCGACCGAACTGTGTCTAGATCGAGCTTTTCTTCGACCAAGACTAGGTTTATGGCAAATGTGTTGCAACATCTATTTTCAACTCCCAACTAACAACCACTTGGTCTAACAGTCACAAGCTTTAGAATGAAGTTTTCTCAGTTGAGAATATTTTTGACCGAAGACTGTTTTAGAGAACAAATGTGTAAGTTATTAAACAATGCTCATAATTTCAAACAAGGTGGTTCTCGTTTGACAAAAACTTTGATCTAGTGTGTCTCGGTCGACAACTTCTTTGACCGAGAGTGTCCCTATTTTAGACTTTTGAATCACCTACTAAGTGTGTGTGTTTCAATGAGTGATGGTGACTCTAACTTTAGGGGAAACCCATATAAGGGTTATAAGTAGATAGGGAAGATCTAACGCTTGATTTACATGATTTCTAAGTACTTGTACATTATATTGTTGGCTAAATGGACATCATTTAAATCCCTTTGTTTTGATAATGACAAACATTTCATTCTTGTGGATATAACGTGCTACTTGAGTGTTGCAGGAACTAGGTGGATGACAAACCCTTGGAAGATCTATATGCTCACAATGTCCTAATTTCATGATTGTAATCAAATGTAAAAACTTGTACAAGTATATAATGTACAAGTACTTAGACATCATGTAAATCAAGCATTTAGATCTTCCCTAGCCAATCACAACACTTACATAGGTCATCCCCTACAATAGTGTCATAATTGCACACTGATACACACACTTAGTACATAGTTTAAAATATTGAAATAGAGTCATTCTCGGTCGACAAACTTCTCGACCGAGACACTCTCGGTCGACAAACTCCTCGGCCGAGAATTGACCCAAATAGTCATTAGACACAGCAGACCAGGTAGTTGGGAGTTGGAATGGAACGTTATATACACTTGCTCCAAACTATCCCTCGTTCGAAGAAGACTTCGACCGACAGGACTCTCGGTCGACAATTCCTCGACCGAGATTGTCTCTGTCTGCACTTTCCATAATTAATTAACTAGTTGTTGCTAAAGCAATTAGTGGACAACTAACTACTAGTTAAGTACTAAGAACCCCCTAGAAAGTGTCTAGAACGTCCTTATGCACTCATAGGCCATTCTTATAAATAAGACATGCCTTAGGACACCCAAAACACACTTGTGCAATACTTGAATATACATACTTGCAATTGGCAATCCACTTTTGTGAGCAATTGAGCAACTCTAACATTTGCTACTCATTTCCATTGCTCCAATTTCATGTCCTATAGGCTAGCATCTCCTACCCTCTACACTTCCACTTCCATACACATTGGTTAGGAGATAAAAATGCTTGATATAGGAAATCAAGCCTTGTGCTACAATGGTAATTGTAATTTCCATTTTCCTTCTTATTCTTTCTTATTGCTTGTACTCTCCTTGCTACTCCTAGGGTTGGAGGTTGCGGATTGGAGAGGGTTTATCTTCTCAGGTGGAGAAGGGTCTTCTCAGTGGAGAAGGAGGACTTTGGACTACTTCAAGAAGGATGTCTCAATGGGAAGCTACTTCAAGAGGAAGGCTACTTCAAGAGGAAGGCTACTTCAAGGGGGAGCTGAAAGTTACTTCAAGGAAGGCTGCTTCGAGGTTGGTGGGACTACTTCAAGGTGAAGGTTGTCCAAAGGGTGGTGAAAGTATTTGTAATTTTATGTAACATCCTTGTGAGGTAATAAAATTTAAATACTTTCAAAACCCCAATTGGAAACAATTGGGTAGTGGACTGACTCCTTTAGTTTTTGCTAAAGGTGGAACCACTCTAAACACCTTGCCTCCTTCTTATTATCTCAATTGTGGTTGCTTGAGTTGAATTATTATTAAAATAAATATAAAACCCTATTCACCCCCCTCTAGTGTTTTTTCATTTGGTATTAGATCAAGGCTTCAAGGAACTCTAACAAAGTCTTGAAGAATGGGTGACGGGGTACTCAACAACCTCAACTTGGAAGGGACACTCGTGGCTAGACCTCCACCTTTTGATGGCACTAACTACACCTACTGGAAGAGGAGGATGCAGTTCTATTTCCAAGGAATTAGTTGGGATCTCTGGAGGATGGTATCAAATCCATATGACTTTCCTCAAACGGAGTATGCAACTTGGGATGCTAATATGGTAAGATCAGCCCAAATGAATGCAAAAGTTGTAAGTATACTCTATTGTTCAATTTCTGTTAGTGAATTCAATAGAATATCAAATTGTGAAACAACATATGAAATATGGCATAGACTCTCCATAACCTATGAAGGAACTATTCAAGTTAAGAATTCTAAAATCGGAATGCTTAAACAAAAGTTTGAACAATTTCATATGGATCAAAATGAGTCTATTTGTGAAATGTATGCAAAGTTTTCTTCTATTGTAAATGGTTTGAATGCTTTAGGTAAAGCAATTAGTGAAGAGTATCAAGTGTCAAAAATCCTTAGGTGTTTGCCTCCAAAGTACAAACCAAAAGTGACTGCAATCAAAGAAGCCAATGAGCTCACTCGACTAAGAATGGAACAACTCATTGGCAACCTAGAAGCACATCAGGCAACCTTAGAGGAAGAAGAAAGAGTGGCGGCTGAACACAAGAAGGAGAAAAGAAAGGACATTGCATTCAAAGCATCATCCAAAAATAGTCACGAAAAAAGTGAAGAAGATAGTGAAGAAGAAACACTCATTGTAAATGGTAAGCAGTATAGAAGTTTTAAAACTAATAAAATTTCTAGTGTTTCTTCCTCCAGGTGCTTTGAATGTGGTAAAAGGGACACCTGAAAGGTGATTGTCCAAAACTCAAGAAGGGGAAGAAATCATCTCACAAGAAGAAAGAAAGAGCATATAAAGCTACATGGGATGATTCAAGTGATGATAGTGAAGATGGAAAAGAAGAAGTAGAATGTCTTATTGCTACAACCAATGAAGAAGAAGAAGAAGAGGTAAGACTTTTTTATCTACCAAAAGAAGATCTAATTGTTAGTCTTCAAGATACACATGATAAATATATTGGTTGCAAAAAGAAACTAAAGAAAGCTACTAAAACTAATGAAGATTTGTATGTTAGATTAAATAATATTTCTTTTGAAAAGGATAGTATTGCTTCTGAAAATCTTACCTTGAAATCATCTTTAAATGATTGCAATATGAAGTTGATTACTTAAGAAACAAATCATGATCTTCTTTCTCAAGAAAAGGTTGATTTGCTTGCAAAACTGAATGATTTTCAGACTCAACCTATTCTATGTAATCATCTACATTATGATGCTATTGTTAAAGAAAAAGATGCTTTATCATCTAATCTAGATCAAGCAAAGTTAGATATCAAAAAGAAGATGGATGACATTATCAAGTTATAACAAGAAATTAATAGCTTGAGAAATAATGATGTTCTTGATAAAATTCTGAATAATTCTTCTAGTAATAATGGAAGGAGAGGTTTAGGATATGTTTCAAAAGGGAAATCCTACCAACCTAAAACTAGAAGAACACAAGCACCCAAGGCCAAGATTATGGATGTACCCAAGAACAACTCAATTCCTAGAAAGAGAAATGAGATTGGCTCTATTAGTTGTCATTATTGCTTGCGTCTTGGACACTACTCTTTTTCATGCCCATACAAGAAAAGGAATGATGATCAAGTTTGGGTTCCTAAAACTTAGATATTTGAATTTGATTAGTTTAGATTTGACCGAAAATGTTACTTTGATATAAAAATGTCATATCTCAAAAAAATTGAGCTTTAACTTTCATATTCTTGTACCTTGCTTGCAAATAATTACTGAAAAACAATACAGAAACATTCTCGGTCGAGAAAATGTTCGACCGAGAACACTGTCGGTCGAGAATTAGTCGATCGAGCAGGTTACTATTTTTAAGCTTTGAAAAATCTGATAAAACATGTACAAATAGCAGAATACCCGATCGAGAAAATCTTCGACCGAGATAAATTCGATCGAAGAAAAGTTTGACCGAATAAAGTTCTGTTGAACCTGTTTAATTGATCCAATTTGCAATCAATTTGCTATAAATGATTGAATGAATCTTGGATAAAAATCTTTAAACATTTTGATAAGCTTGCATTATGACTTATTAATATACTTTTATTAAACTTGTTACAAAACATGGTGATTTAATTATTATTTTTATAATAATCCACATGATTTGTCCTAAGTATTCCTTGGTCTATCTATATAAAAACCATGTGTTTTGAAATTTGCTTTTAAATGATCATAATTATTGTACTATGGATATTCCTTTACTGTTTTATCATGATCATTGTGTTCCATCTTTAGTTGGTTTGCCTAAAATAATCTTGCTTAAAAATAAATAATTGAAAGTTACATTCTTGCTATGATTGAACATGGTGTAGATGTAGTTCAATTGCCTTTATTGTAAGAAGAACAATCATTGTGGATAACAAAATGAAGATCATAAATTCTGAAATTTTGTTTAGGATATAACTTGCTCTAAGAAAATCAAGAACAAAGACTTCATTGTGATGCCTATATTAAATTTTCAATTGATAAAACTTTTTCAAAATAGGTATCAATCAAAGTGCTTCAAATTTATATACATGTGTAACTCAATGAAAGTGCTTAAACTATAAATCTACAGAAATTGCCTCTTGGTTGAAATCAAGTTTGACCAAGGGGCGCCAAGGTCAACCTAAAATAAGCTTGACAAAATGCTTAATTGTAAATCATTTCCTTGCACTAAATCTTAATACATTGAAAACAAGATTTTAGTGCATAGCTCTCATAAAAAGGTTAACTTATTATGACCTTAGAATCCTTAAATTATCTCGATTATAAGATTAAGAGGGAGCTCACAAAAACTATCTTGACTATAAGAAGGATCTTACAAAAACTTTGTAAACATCATAAAGAAAATTTGAGGCTAGTTATGACCTTAGTATATTTAAAGTAATTTTGGAGCCTACAATATGTATGAATATAATGGAATTCTCTAAACAAATAAGGACTTAACATCATGTGTATTTTGTTAGAGATACATTCATGTACTCTACTATAAGCTTAAAGGATTCTCATGTCATTTTCAGGGCTTAACATCCCTTGTAAAATGGATGAGAAATCAATATATGTATCCATTATGAGGTTAAATGGATCGCATGTCATTTTTAGGTCTTAACATCCCTTGTAAAATGGATGAGAAATCAAAACACATATGTCATGTATCTAAAAGAATCGCATATCATTTCAAGGCTTAACATCCTTTGCAAATGATTGAGAAATAAATTGTGGCTAAATTTGACAATAAGTGGTTTGCATCCCTTGCATTTAAAACTGAATATCTTATTAAGGGGGAGCATCTAATTATCAAATTAAGGGGGAGTAATAAAAGTCATACTTAATGATTATCTTGGTTATCTTTTTGAAATGACAAAGGGGGAGAAATAATATAAAATCAAAAATATACAATAAAATTCGTCCAGCACACACTTGCAAACAAGAGAATGGCTACAAAAGGTAAACTTTAGGTATGAAACTCATATGATTTACATTTCTTTATTTTATATATTGGAAATGTTTGTCATCTTCAAATAGGGGGAGATTGTTGGCTAAATGGACATCATTTAAATCCCTTTGTTTTGATAATGACAAACATTTCATTCTTATGAATCTAACGTGCTACTTGAGTGTTGCAGGAACTAGGTGGATGAAAAACCCTTGGAAGATCTATATGCTCAAATTGTCTTAATTTCATGATTGTAATCAAATGCAAAAACGTGTACAAGTATATAATGTACAAGTACTTAGACATCATGTAAATCAAGCATTTATATCTTCCCTATCCAATCACAACACTTACATAGGTCATCCCCTACAATAGTGTCACAACTGCACACTGATACACACACTTAGTACATAGTTTAAAACATTGAAATAGAGTCATTCTCAGTCGACAAACTTCTCGACCGAGACACTCTCAGTCGACAAACTCCTCAACCGAGAATTGACCCAAATAGCCGTTAGACACAACAGACAAGGTAGTTGGGAGTTGGAATCGAACGTTATATACACTTGCTCCAGACTTTCCCTCAGTCGATAAAGACTTTGACCGACAGGACTCTCGGTCGACAATTCCTCGACCGAGATTGTCTCTGTCTGCACTTTTCAAAATTAATTAACTAGTTGTTGCTAAAGCAATTAGTGGACAGCTAATGGCTAGTTAAGCACTAAGAACCCCCTAGAAAGTGTCTAGAACGTCCTTAAGTACTCATAGGTCATTCCTATAAATAAGACATGCCTTAGGACACCCAAAACACACTTGTGAAATACTTGAATATACATACTTGCAATTGACAATCCACTTTTGTGAGCAATTGAGCAACTCCAACATTTGCTACTCATTTCCATTTCTCCAATTTCATGTCCTATAGGCTAGCATCTCCTACCCACTACACTTCCACTTCCATACACATTGGTTAGGAGATCAAAATGTTTGATATAGGAAATCAAGCCTTGTGCTACAGCGGTAATTGTAATTTCCATTTTCCTTCTTGTTCTTTATTATTGCTTGTACTCTCCTTGCTACTCCTAGGGTTGGAGGTTGCGGATTGGGGATGGTTTATCTTCTCAGGTGGAGAAGGGTCTTCTCGGTGGAGAAGGAGGACTTTGGACTACTTCAAGAAGGTTGTCTCAACGGGAAGCTACTTCAAGAGGAAGGCTACTTCAAGGGGGAGCTTGAAGTTACTTCAAGGAAGGCTGCTTCGAGGTTGGTGGGACTACTTCAAGATGAAGGTTGTCCAAAGGGTGGTGAAAGTATTTTTAATTTTATTTAACATCCTTGCGAGGTAATAAAATTTAAATACTTTCAAAATCCCAATTGGAAACAATTGGGTAGTGGATTGACTCCTTTAGTTTTTGCTAAAGGTGGAACCACTCTAAACACCTTGCCTCCTTCTTATTATCTCAATTGTGGTTGCTTGAGTTGAATTATTGTTAAAATAAATATAAAACCCTATTCACCCCCTCTAGTGTTTTTTCATATATTTTTGTACAAGTGTTTACATTTGAGTACAATCATGAACATATATACAATTAAGCACATTTGATCTTCAATTTGCATTGATCCTTATCTTTCCACTTAGTAGAATTTCCTTACTCCTTTGAACCCTAAAATACTCGAATAACATGTTAGATCCACAAGTTTGAAATATTTGTCATCATCAAAACAAAGGGTATATTGATGACCAATTTAGCCAAAAATATCCACTTTTTGAAGATGACAAACATTTCTAAATTATAATCAAAATAATTTAAATGAGATGTATGACAATCTGACAACAAATCAAACAATGACCAGTAAATAATTGTGGAATAACCATAAGCAGCGGATTAACAAAAATCACTAAAAATTAAAACCATTTTGCAAAGAGATCCACTTCCAGGAAACTTTTAAGAAGAGAACCAAAGTACTACATACATCATGGTTCACATTGTACATACCTTGTACCATCTCATCTCGAGGATAACATATAACAATTGATTTGCCAAACTATACATAAACAACATAAAACCTTGAGGTGTACAAGCCAAAATCTCAGATCGTTCATAAAACTGTTAAGTATTGACTCCAAGGACCTGAGGGTACAGAGACGACACATAGGACTTATATCTACAAGACATGACAGACAGCACACTCAACCTGAGATGCTACGTCTTCCCCTAATGTTGTTGTCCTCCCTCTGTTGTATGGTCCCTACCTCGATCGCATCCACCTAAAAATGTTGGTGACCAACGGGGTGAGACCCATGTCCCAGCGATAGATATAACTCTCTGCCAACAATATTATCATTGCAGATAAACAGTAATAAACTAAGTAGAGGATTCTTTCATATTAATAAGCAGAATTTAATCACTCTTTAAGCATAATAGAGAAATATCATCTCATGAGGCATTGCATCTATATTTGATAAAGCAATAATTCATCTATTCATTTTATAAGGAATATGAATAACATGTATAACATCTATCCATTTAAGATGCATTAAGAAATGTAACATCAACCAATGATTTTTGTATTCCATCCTTAAGCAAATATGCTACACGGCTGATTACATTTTACAATCACAATTATGCCATGAGGAGATGAGGTATACCGCTCATACTCCAACCGACCACGACGAAGTCAAAATCGGTACCATACAAGGTCAATGGGAGAGATGACTACCATGACCTCTTCTGTCTCGGTCAGTGTGAGACTACAAGCAGGACATCTTGTGTCAACTACTACATATCTTTCCAGGGTATATTGGCAACTTCTGTATAGAGCTATAGCGGCGACTGCACTCTCTTCATGATTGAGAGGTCTCGTGTTTATCTACCATCAATCCTGACATTCATCATCATCGGGAGATTCATGATACATCCATCCCGGCATTTATAATGAAGGAGATCTCACATCAATCCCTCATTAGGGCGTAAGGATATTTGCACCCATCACCCCCACATATTAAAAAATATGCGCTCTCCAAGAGATCTTGTGGGAAAACCTATTTCACCATCACTAGCTACTGACGATGATGGATCTATGGTCAGGGCACTACATAATAAGATTCCACTTGATTAATTAAGTGCATTACCGTATTATTTTAGCATCAGTCAAGTTTTCAAATATGAATTATTATGACAGTTGCTACAAAGAAAGGAGTAATACATGTATCAACTACTTTTCAAATCTTTAAAACACATATAACATTTAGGATCTCAATTCCTTATCCCATTACTGGGAATTCTCATCCCTCAACATTATCATTATCATGATTACTAGATCTGGGTATTCAACCCTTAGTTCATCACTAAACATTGTTACTACTTTTTAGGTAACTATTACCTCTAGGTCCTCAGACCAAAGTATACATGATACTTGTTACACAAGCATCTCACATGGCTCACAAGGCCCATTTAAACATATTGTTACCTCTCACTAGGCAACAAATAATCACATGGCTCACAAGGCCCATTAAATCTTTATCATATAAAACATCATAGCTCATACCTGACTATGATCATCATTTCATGATACCTACATGGTTAGTATGCATGATAACAACCATATCAAATACATATCAACATCATGCAATACAAGGGTAATACCACTATTCCCTCATTAGGGTTAGGGTTTCCCTTTCTTATCGATTAGGGTTTCAAAATCATACCATCACCCTACATTAGGGTTAGGGTTTCAAGATCACATTATCAAGGATCAAACCCTAATTCATACCCTACACATATTAGGAGTATTAATGTATGCCCATTACATGATTATCACAAAAGTATGAGTTTCTCTTTCATCCTTACTTAGGATGTTGATTACTCCATACTTTATTAAGTTGTCTCAACCTTTCCTTCAAGGTACATTAGCCTACTTAATCATTATTCATTAAACTCCATACCTCTTAATGTAAGACTTGATATAAGACACTTCATGTGTTACTCCATCAAGTATATTACATTTCAAGTGCTTTCCTTCATATGGGTTTTGAGGTGCTTCCACCATATTGGGTATGAGGTGTGTGCTTGCTACCCATATTGGGTTTGAGGTGTATGTATGCTTAACATCTCGATTTTGAGGTGTATTTGTGCTTACCATATCACCCTTGAGGTGTATGTGTGCTTCCATATCGAGTTTGAGGTGTATGTGTGCTTCCATATCACTTTTGAGATGTGTGTGCGCTTCCATCTCGGGTATGAGGTGTATGTGTGTTTACCATATCACCCTTGAGGTGTATGTGTGCTTCCATATATAGTTTGAGGTGTATGTGTGCTTCCATCTCGGGTTTGAGGTGTGTGTGTGCTTCACACCATATCAGGTTTGAGGTGTGTGTGCGCTTCACACCATATCGGGTTCGACCCTTATGCTCATGCCTCTTCAAACCTTCATGGCTTTGACCTACCCTTTACCATGGGTTAAGTGATAGGTTAAACAACTGGTTGAACATTTTTCAACCCATTATACAAATCAATAAGGGTGTAGGGTTACAAGGTATATCGATTTTCCTATCATATAGGGTTACATCACCATATCGGGTTTGCGGTGTGTGCTTCAACCCGATATCACTTTACCTTTGATGATGTCATCACCATCAACCTCTAAACCTTTGTTCTTACTTTTCTAAGTCATGGAAAATAGTCCCATGAAGCTTTAGAACTCAAAATATTATCAATTATTCAAGATAAATCGAAATTGCAAGTACATCAACAAGTATGACAAAATTGAAGGTGCAGAATAATATAATTGGGTTCAAGTTATATAACCCACCTCAAGAGCAAATTCAAAGCTCCAAGCTCCAAAGCTTCATGTTCCCAAGGTTGAATATGAACTTCACAACTCCTATATATGCAAAGAATCACCATGGATAAGCAATTGGTGAAGAAGAAAAGAAAGGAAGATCATAACCCTAAAATCATGCTTCAATCCAAGGTTGAAGATGATCATAGCCTCATCTTAGGGTTAAGTATGAGATCCTTCTTTCTCCTTAGCACCTTTGCACAATACCCTACTACTCTTGCACAATATTCCACCATTCATGCATGATATTCCACCACCCTTGGCCGATATCCCCCTCACTTGTGATCAAAACACTTCACTATGGCCGATATCACCTCACTAGGACGATATCACCCAACTTGGCCGACATGATCTTGATATGGACGATACCTAAGGCCCTATGCATGATAAAACTTCACTCCTGCACGATACAAGGACCCTATTCACGATATCTAAGAGAAGGAGGGTGGTAAAATTTGAAAAAGTTCACTAAGGGGTGAAAAAGGGGTATATATACTTGTTGTTCATGAAGAAGTGTGAAAATGAGGTGTCATCAATTTGAGCTATTAGGTGCCACGTGTCCATGCATGTTTGACACGTGTACATGCATGCATTAACATTTATCTTGACATGCAAAACTATTGAGGATAATCTAGGGATGAATTTTTGTCCATTACTTATCTCTTTGAATAAGATATATCAACTAAATCACCACTTTATTCACAACCCGATACAACTTTTCTAAGGAAGTTGTAAACCGATACACTTCACCTCCTTGAGGTTCTTTGCACGTCATGGGATTTTCCAAGAGTTCACAAAACGATATGAGACTCCTCCTATGGCTCCTTGGCTGATAGGCACTCATATATAAGCTTTTCCACTTGATACAACTCAAGTTAGGGTTTCATATTCAACCCTTTTCTTGGTCATTTCATCACCAAGAGTACCATCACTCATAATTGATTTAAACATGGTGTCCCATCCTTTCTCTCTCATATATATGATACTAGTAGGGAGTAGGGACACTCTATAGGTGGTAGTTTACATATTAACCATACATTTTGGGCAAATTACAATTTGTACCAAAATTGGTGCACAATGCACTAACATTATCCAAACAAGTTGCAACTTGAAATTTAGGATTTTCACAAGCCATCCTTTAACATCATTCTCTCTCTTATGATGCTAAAACATGTGAGGTACATTAAACATGTGACATTTTGCAATATAGCCCCTCATCTTTGGTAAATTTCACTTCATGCTCAAACTAACATATAATGCACAAATAGTTTGCAAATAAGCTCAAACTTGAAAATTAAACTCTACAAGAGTCTTAATTACTTTTCAAAAGATTAAAACAAGTTTATGAACAACTTACTTAAGCAAAAATTCATGGGTTAATCCATAACCCAGGTTAGGGATGTTACAAGATGAGCTTCATACCTGAGATTTACCTAAGATGAAAATATTCTATTGTTTTCATAAAGTGTGTGATAATTAATCGTAAAGAGATATGGAACATAGTATCCATCTCTTAAGGAATGTAGCATCAATTAATGTCAAGCCAAGAGAACATGAAACTCATTTATTTTGTTTTATATTATTTCTCCCCCTTTGTCATTTCAAAAAAGATAGCCATATAATCATTTTACTCCCGTTGAATGAGATACTCCCCCTCAATATCATACACAAGTTGTAAAGAAAAACAAAGTGATAGAAAATGTCCAATGAAATCCAGAAGATAGATTTTCATTATCATGATCAAATGAATACAAAAAAGCTCAGTTTCATTGATAACAACATAGGATAACAACATAAGCTTCACAAAAATGATTACATAGGATTTGCAACTCACTACATAGAACATCATCACTTGAAAGATTGCAAAATTACATCAACCTCAAGATCTTTCCTAGAAATGGAGCATCACCATAGTAATTGACAAGTGTTTTCCAATCAAGTGCACCATAGCTGCCTTATCAAATCTGAAGTGGGCAGTTATGTCCTGAAGTTGCATGGGTGAGTATTGGGTATGGCAAAGATCATGTGAAGGTGGTGGTGGGACTTGAGTGTATTGGATTGAAGGGTTAAAAGGATAGAGACTCCTGGGATAGAGTGTATTAGGATATGTGTCGGTAACATTGGGAGACAAATCTTACATTCTTTGATTGAGATAGGTCATGGCATGGTGATTGTAGTCTAATTGTCTCCCAAGGTGATAGGTAGCCCCTTTGAGATAACAAACATCACTTGCTAAATTTTTGATGGAGTAGCTAGGAGGAGTAGGAGGTGGAGGATTTTCTTCGTGGAAGTCTCTCCTTTGGTACTAGATCTCTTGTGTCCAAATTCAAGTCCCATTTTATCTACAGTGTTTTTGGTAAGTTTTTGAGGACGCCAATCACACTTGTAGTTTAAATACTCTAGGTTTTTATCAAGACAAAATTGCATAATTTGGCACACAAAGTCAGCATAGGGAGGATTTCTAGAAAAGTCAAACATATTAGATAGGATGATGTAGATGAAGTTGACATGAATGCTTTCTAGTATAGAAGAGATTAGGCACATCCTAAATTGTGGGATTTCAGTTTTGTTTGCTCTAGGGTAGATGTTAAAATAATTAGGTTTACTACCCTAGATTTAGGGGTTAAATATGTAGTATAGTAAGCGCCCCTATTTTCATGAGATGAGGTATTAGGAAGAAAAATGGACTTTTTGATGTATCCTAAGCTAATGGTGTTATCATCAGTGGAGAGTTTGGATGTAGGGTTTCTGGTGGTTAGGTCTATGAATTCTCCATACTCCTCATCTATATCTAGAATTTTAAGGATATCTTTTTTAGAGAAACAAAAAGCTATCCCATCAACCATGGAGGTGAAAGAAAATGGTTCATTGGATTCCCTAGTGAGGTTAGCATATAACTCATTGATAGCTTGGGTGGACTAGAAATGGAAAGACGAGGTAAGAAATTTTGTCAATTTTTGCATCTTGAAGAGCTCGGAGAGACCAAGGAGCATGATGAAGTCGTTGGTGTCCACCACACATCGAGGAAGAGGGGTCTTCAAGGTGAGATTGAGTTAGCGGTTCTCCAACAGCAACGTCATTGAAGGGAATGTCATTGATGATGCTCAAGGCTGGAGTGACCATTCTTCCCTTCCTCACAGCTACTTCTTCTTGCCACCGTGAGCTGAAGATAAAGCCATCTTGAACAATTAGAGGTTGAAGAGGAGCTAGAGATGGTAGTGGAAGAGTGTTGGTGTGTATGCCCATAGAGAAAGTCATGTGATGATTGTAATGGGATACTTTGTAAATGATTTGAATAATAATAAAGGCAATTTCCGATCTATATGTTTAACTATTTCTGAGATGATAGTGTAACATGATAGATGTCTAAATAATTGTTTTACTCAATGACGTATGCTTTTAGGTTAAGGACCTAAACGATGAGATCATACGGATGTTAAGAGTATACAATCTTGTTTGGTCCCTAGTCGGTTGTTATTGTGGAAATAACCATAGACATCAATAACACTAAAGACTAGATTGTGTGTTGGTTGATGACAAAATCTCATTATTCATGATATAGTGATATCAAACCAAGCACATAGGTACTTGTTAGAGAACAAGTGTACCAGACAGACCCACCGTGAGAGTGACACATGGAACCATGATTTGGTAGTCACAGTCAGCTCTCACAGTGATGGTGGTGAATGTGATTCTTTGACTTGAAATCACTACATCCAACACATGTCGTTGGGTACACTTTGACATCATCAAATGCAGTCCTGAAACATGGGTTGTTATAAAGGTGATGACTGGGTGACTTTGACACATGGGGCTTTTGATGGGTGAGTGATAGATATGGGATTTGTCCCTCCTAAGGGAGTTTAATGTCCATGGCCACTTGATGAGTAGGATTGAGAAAGGCATGTGCATGCATGTGTGAATCAATATGAGATATTGATGTCACACACATCTCACCCAGTCTGCTCTGAGATCAAGGAAATGGATGAACGTTGAAAGGATGATTGTACCATGCATTGAGTTCATTCAGGACATTAGTGACAAAGGAACTATACATTCGTTGTAACACCATTCACGGATTGTAGGATTGAAAGTTGTTCTCCAACTTTCTATTTCACTTGGGTAGCACTGATGTGTGACTAGGCACCGCTCTTTGCTTGTGAAGTCATAAGTGTTATGGACTTTCACTGCCAACGTGAAATGGACCTGCAGGGTCACACACATTGGATTTAACCTGGAAGAGGAGTTTATCCACAAATGATGTTTAGATTGATTACTAAAGGAGTTTAGTAGTTCAATTAAACACTCAGTTGATTGATAGCTCAAAAGCATAGTATTCAAGGTGTTGGACTAATTGATTAGAGTATCATATTGATTAAAACTGTGATTGAATGATTTTGTGCAATCTGCACTTCCAACCGATCGCCTTATGTGATGAACCGGTCGGCTCAGGTTGGTGAACTGATCATCTCAACTGGTGAGATGATCGACTCATGTATCAGTGAGACAGTTGGCTCAATTGTTGAACCGATCAGCTCATGTGACCAACGGAGATCGTTTGGAAATTTGATTTTGCAAATACAATTTGTTTCACTTATACAAATTCAATTTGGATAAGGATTAATATTTAATTAATTAGAAACAAATATGAAAGTCAATTTGAGTTGGACCAGGACCACGAACCGATCGGTTCAGGTTTGAACCGATCGGTTCAGGTCACCAAATGATCGTTTCAAGGTTGAAACGATCAGTTCAGCTGGCACAGTTGGTTTTTTTGTGGAAAATCTCGAACCCTTCTACTACTATTTAGTCCCACATGGCCCGGGGTAGAGAACCCAGTCCCATGACCCTCCTATATATATAGGGGTATTGGGGGCTTCTCAAAGTACAACTCAGAATACCAGTTGCTCTACAAAGTTGTCGTTCTCTCTGGTTTTGGTAACTGAGAGAGTCCGAGCAAGTGCTACCCGATAAGGGAGGCACAGTAAAGGAAAGACAACTGTAGAAAGGCAATTGGTTGCAGGAGAGTGTGTTGGTGACTAGTACGCTGACAGGATGGTGCGACTCCTTCCTATTCCTTGTGGGACAAGGAGATCAGAGTTCCAGGAAGTCTGTGTGGATGACTACAGAGGCGGGAGACTTCTGCCACTCGAAGGACAGTTGTCAATCCCGACAGTCCCGGTGAGACCAGGAGATGCACATACACCATCCAAGACTGGAGGTGAAGACTGTGCAAGCCAAGAGGTAACGTCGCTAAGCATGCCTCGGGATACGGTACGCCTCCACAAACCATCCTTCCTATTGTATAGACGTTGACGCGATTCCTTTATTCTAGGTTTGGGAGAACAAAATTTTTGTTTCTGCTATCTTCTCTGTCTCCCCTAAAACCCAACAGTGATATCAGAGCCACGTCAACCGCTCTATACTTTAGGATTATCGATGTGATTTTGGTTTGTCGCCTTTATTTATTGCATACGATGCGAATACAATTGGTTTTATGCATGTCCAATCCCAAATCCACAAATCCCTATATACATATATGATATGTAATATAAATGCACTTGATACGTGTCGCCCTTAAAGGAGTTTTGTGGTGGATGTATAGCATGGTTATGGCCAATAAACCCTATGCATGTGTGCTTGGTTGAATGTGTTGCTTGCATCTCAGTCTGCACACTGATTCCCTATCTCCTATTCCTGATGTAACTCGAGATAACTCAAGATTTCTTTCCTACCTTTGCTCCCCCCGAATGTAACTGGGGGTTTCCTTTTTCAAATGTAAAATAGGATAGAATTTTATTTCCTATTATGTCAAAGAATGGCATACATCTTGACGACCGATTCGAGGAGTGAGACGAGCAGGTGGCAACTTGAGGAGATGCATGACAACTAGTGAACCAATCGGCTGGAGGATCTAGTCGATCGACTGGTGGCACACAACCAACCAGTATGATGGTGAGCCGATTAATCATGGAGATGAGTTGATCAAACCCAGACAGGTGAAGCACAGAGTTCATCTTATACAGGTTGCATGTGATGTGAACCTAGATGACTGTGATTCCTCTTGGCATGAGGAATCACATTAGGATGGCCATAATCATTGCTTTTATCATTTTACATGTTTTTTGTGGGATATAGCATGTATATGATACTTACTATATTGTTATGATTGGATATGTATATGTACCTATAAAACCAATTTCCTCATTCAATATTAAAGTTTTAGATGCCTTCCAAATGTGACACATGTGAAAAGCTTGATCGTCCAAGTGTGGGCACATCCTAGCGTGGTACACCATCTATCTCATGGAAGCGTGAAGGATGGATATGTGGGTCTGCCCTAGCAGGGTGCATATTCATCGTGTTGGCTTTGGGTCAAACTTAACAAGGTGACCTAGATAGGATCTAGCACCTTGAGGCATAGAGGTGATCATGGCAAGGAGTTGTGCATGACATCTTTCAAGAGTTGCATGTGATGCAATTGGAAAGAGTTGCCTACCTAGAAGATCTAAGTTGTGGGTGATAGCCCTAGCTGGTCCATGACTCAGAGGATTTTAGGATCTTGACCCACTAGAAGATTGTATGTTGCAATCTTCCGAATTGATGGTGAGGGTTGTCAATTTGAATCAAAATAATGGGAGCGGTAATTAATTAAAGGCTTAATTAACTACTGTCAAATTTTATTCAAATCAAATCAAATCAAAAGGAGTTTTGACAAATGCAATTTTCTCTTGTAGAATGGCAAAAGAATCATCTTTTAAAATGTGCAAATTAATTTAGAATAAATTCCATAACTGGTTGAGGATTGTGAGAAGTGTTCTGCACAATCCAGAAATATTGATAGCCTTTGATTACACTTTATGTGCGCTTATGAAGATGGATAGTTCATTGATGGAGATCAATGGAACAGAGTCTAAGGACAAAGGTGAGGGAGAGAAGGGATATCTCCCCAAACCAATGTCAGAATCTTTTGTGCTGAAAACATGGAGAGGATGGAGGGAACGATGGAAGAAGAAGCGAGAGATAGAGATTTCTACTTCTGGTGTATACATGATAGAGATTAACTTTACTACTTCTTTGTCATGGGTACTTGATATCGGATGTGGGTCTCACATTTTTTCAAATGTGAAGGATCTTAAAAGAAGTAGGCCTTTGGGGAAAGGCGAGGTTGAACTACGTGTTGCCAATAGGGCAAGAGTTTCCGCCAGTGCCATAGGAACCTATGAGTTAACTCTACCTAGTGGGCTAATAATAGAGTTGAAAAACTGCTATTATGTACCTGCCATAAATAGTAATATCATTTCCATCTCTTGTTTGGACAAGGATGGTTTTGAATTTCTTATTAAAAATGGTAAGTGTTCTATTTCAAAAGATGGGATCTTTTATGGCAGTGCCCCAATGTCTTATGGTCTATACTTGATAGATCTAGATACAAGTGTATACAACATAAACACCAAAAGGAAAAAACTCAACAACTCTAACAAAACATATCTTTGGCATTGTCGTCTAGGGCGCATAAATGAGAAGCGCATTTCTAGACTCCATAAAGATGGTTATCTAGACTCTTTTGATTATGAATCAATTGAGACATGTGAATCTTATTTGTTGGGCAAGATGAGAAATACTCCCTTTTTAGGTAAAGGTGAGAGATCTAGTGATCTATTAGGACTCATAGATACTGATGTATGTGGGCCTTTTAGAATAAATGCTAAAAATGGGTATCAGTACTTCATTACCTTTATTGATTACTTCAATAGGTATGGCTATGTATACCTGATGAAACATAAGTCAGAAACCCTTGAAAGGTTCAAGGATTTCATGAATGAAGTACAAAACCAACTTGGTAAAAGTATTAAAGCACTTCGATCCGATCGAGGTGGAGAATACTTAATCCAAGAGTTTGAGGACCTTCTGCGAGCCTGTGGTATAGTATCATAATGGACTCTGCCTGGAACACCACAGCATAATGGTGTGTCTGAAAGAAGGAATCACACTTTACTAGATATGGTGCGATCAATGATGAGTTTTGTTGATCTTCTTATTTCCTTCTGGGGTCATGCTCTTGATACCCCCGCGTTTACACTTAATCGAGTACCATCTAAATCAGTTCAAAAGACACCATATGAGATATGACACGGGAAGCGTCCCGATTTATCTTTTATGAAGATTTGGGGTTGTGAGGCTTACGTCAGGAAAATGTTTCCTAATAAGCTTGGACCCAAGTCCGATAAATGTTATTTTGTTGGATACCCCAAGGAAATGAGGGGATACTATTTATACCACCTTACAGACAACAAAGTGCTTGTTTCCAGGACAGGTGTGTTCCTAGAAAAGGAAATTATTTCCAGAGGAAATAGTGGGAGGAAAATAGAGCTTGAAGAGGTTCAAGCCCAACAAGAAAACATTAAACCAGTAGATGTACAAGAGGAACATAGAGATTCACAAGGTGTTGTGGAATCTAAGTCTCCTCAAGTAACACAAGGACCTTGTAGTTCTAGTAGGACACGCCTTGAACCTGAGAGGTTTGGATACCTTGTGACTCAGGAAGGCAGTGAGTTGATCATAGATGATGATCCAACTACCTATCTAGAGGCTATGGAGGGACCAAATTCTGAGAAATGGCTTGAAGCCATGAAATCCGAGATGGAATCCATGTACTCCAACAAAGTATGGACTTTGGTGGAACCACCTGAAGGGGTAAAACCCATAGGGTGCAAGTGGGTCTTCAAGAAGAAGAACGACATGGAAGGCAATGTGCAAACTTATAAAGGCAGATTGGTTGCAAAGGGTTTTCGACAAGTTTAAGGTGTTGACTATGATGAAACTTTTTCTCCAGTTTCCATGATTAAGTCCATCAGGATTATGCTTGCTATTGTGGCTTACTATGACTATGAGATTTGGCAAATGGATGTTAAAACTGCATTCCTTAATGGGAATATTAATGAGGATGTGTATATGACACAACCTGAAGGTTTCTTATATCCAAAGAATGCCAATAAAGTATGTAAGCTACAAAGCTAAGGATTGAAGCAACCATCTCGAAGTTGGAATCTTTGATTTGATGAGGAAGTCAAAGTGTTTGGATTTATTCAAAATGAAGATGAACCTTGTGTGTACAAGAAGGTTAGTGGGAGCATGACCACATTTCTCATATTGTATGTGGATGACATATTATTGATTGGGAATGATGTCTCAGCCTTAGAGAAGGTAAAGACTTGGCTTGGGAATACTTTCTCAATGAAGGACTTAGGAGAATCATCCTACATTCTAGGAACTAAGATCTATAGAGATAGATCTAAAAGCCTTCTCAGACTAAGTCAAAGCACGTACATTGACAAAGTGTTGAAGCGGTTCAGCATGGAGAACTCAAAGAGAGGCCATATCCCCATGCTACATGGAGTCACCATCTCTAGAGCTCAATGTCCCCAATCTTGTGAAGAGAGTGAGCGTATGAATGGGATCCCGTATACATCAGCCATCGGATCCATCATGTACGCTATGTTGTGCACACGCCTAGATGTCTCGTATGCCCTCAGCATGATGAGCAGGTACCAATCAGATCTCGGGGATGCTCACTGGACAGCCATAAAGAACATCCTCAAGTACTTGCGAAGGACTAAGGATCAGTTGCTTGTATACGGTGGTGAGGAAGAACTAGTTGTAAAGGGTTACACCGATGCGAGCTTCCAAACTGAAAAAGATGATTACAGATCGCAATCAAGATTTGTGTTTTGCCTAAACAATGGAGTTGTGAGCTGGAAGAGTTCCAAGCAAGAAACAGTTGTCGATTCTACTATAGAGGCCGAGTATATTGCTGCTTCACATGCAGAAAAGGAGGTTGTGTGGATCAGGAAGTTCATCTCTGAACTTGGTGTAGTTCCCAGTAGCTGTGATGCAATTGAGATTTATTGTGACAATAATGGAGCTATTGCTCAAGCTAAGGAGCCCAGATCACATCAGCGGTCCAAGCACATACTACGGTGCTTCCATCTCATACGAGAGATCGTATAGTGAGGAGATGTGAAGATTTGCAAAGTACCAACTGAAGACAACATAGTTGATCCACTAACTAAGGCCCTTTCTCAACAAAAGCATGATGGTCATGCTAGGACACAAGGACTAAGGTTCCTAGGTGACTGGCTCTAAGTGTAAGTGGGATTCTATTGGTATGTATGCCCATAGAGCAAGTCATGTGATGATTGTAATGGGATACTTTGTAAATGATTTGAATAATAAAGGTAATTTCCGATCTATATGTTTAACTGTTTCTGAGATGATAGTGTAACATGATAGATGTCTAAAGAAATGTTTTACTCAATGACGTATGTTTTTAGGTTAAGGACCTAAACGATGAGATCATGCAGATGTTAAGAGTATACATTCTTGTTCGGTCCCTAGTCGGTTGTTATTGTGGAAATAACCATAGACATCAATAACACTCGGTTAATGACAGAATCTCATTAGTCATGATATAGTGATATCAAACCAAGCACTTAGGTACTTGTTAGAGAACAAGTGTACCGAACATACCCACCGTGAGAGTGACACATGGAACCATGATTTAGTAGTCACACTCAGCTCTCACAGTGATGGTGGTGAATGTGATTCTTTGACCTAAAATCACTACACTCAACACATGTCATTGGTTACACTTTGACATCATCAAACACAGTCCTGAAACATGGGTTGTTATAAAGGTGATGATTGGGTGACTTTGACACATGGGGATTTTGAGGGGTGAGTGATAGATATGGGATTTGTCCCTCCTAAGGGATTTTAATGTCCATGGCCACTTGATGAGTAGGATTGAGAAAGGCATGTGCATGCATGTGTGAATCAATATGAGATATTGATGTCACACACATCTCACCCAGTCTGCTCTGAGATCAAGGAAATGGATGAACGTTGAAAGGATGACTATACCATGCCTTGAGTTCATTCAGGACATTAGTGACAAAGGAATTATACATTCGTTGTAACACCATTCACGGATTGAAGGATTGAAAGTTGTTCTCCAACTTTCTATTTCACTTGGGTAGCACTGATGTGTGACTAGGCACCACTCTTTGCTTGTGAAGTTATAAGTGTTATAGACTTTCACTGCCAATGTGAAATGGACTTGTAGGGTCACACACATAGGATTTAACCTGGAAGAGGAGTTTATCCACAAATGATGTTTAGATTGATTACTAAAGGAGTTTAGTAGTTCAATTAAACACTCAGTTGATTGATAGCTCAAAATCATAGTGTTCAAGGTGTTGGACCAATCAATTAGAGTATCAGATTGATTAAAACTGTGATTGACTGATTTTGCACAATCTACACTTCCAACCGATTGGCTCATGTGATGAACCGGTCGGCTCAGGTTGGTGAACCGATTGGCTCAACTGGTGAGACGATCGGCTCATATATCAGGGAGACGATCGACTCAATTGTTGAACCGATCGGCTCATGTGACCAACGGAGATTGTTTGGAAAGTTGATTTTGCAAATACAATTTGTTTCACTTGTACAAATTTGATTTGGATAAGGATTAATATTTGATTAATCGGAAACAAATATGAAAGTCAACTTGAGTTGGACCAGGACCATGAACCGATCGGCTCATGTGATGAACCGATCGGCTTAGGGGTCCCAAATGATCGGTTCAGGTGTGAACGGATTGGTTGAGGTCACCAAACGATCGTTTCAAGGTTGAAGCAATCAATTCAGCTGGAGCAGTTGGTTGTTTTGTGGAAAATCTCGAACCCTTCTACTCCTATTTAGTCTCGCATTGCCCAGGGTAAAGAACCTTATCCCATGACCCTCCCATATATAGGGGTATTGTGGGCTTCTCAAAGTACAACTCAGAACACCAGTTTCTCTGTAAAGTTGTCGTTCTCTCTAGTTTTGGTAATCGAAAGAGCCCGAGCAAGTACTACCCGATAAGGGAGGCACAACAAGGGAAAGACAACTACAGAAAGGCAACTGGTTGCCGGAGAGTGTGTCGGTGACTAGTACACCAACAAGAGGGTGTGACTCCTTCCGATTCCTTGTGGGATAAGGAGATCGGAGTTCCAGGAAGTCCATGTGGACGACTGTAGAGGCGGGAGACTTCTGCCGCTCGAAGGACAGTTGTCAATCCCGACAGTCCTAGTGAGACTAGGAGCTGCACAGACACCGTCCAAGACCGGAGGTGCAGACTGTGCAAGCCGTGAGGTAACGTCGCCGAGCACGCCTTGGGACAAGGTACACCTCCACAAACCATCCTTCCTATTGTATAGACATTGACGCGATTCCTTTATTCTGGGTTTGAGAGAAGAAAATTATTGTTTCTGTTGCCTTCTCTGTCTCCCCTAAAACCCAACAAAGAGTAATGCTAAAAAATAGCTCTAAAGATCACTAGAGAAGGGATGGAGAAGAAAGCAATTGAGGTGTGAATACAATGGGCGGATTGGGGTCCCTTTTATAATACAACAGGGACCTGCTCAGTCGACAATTTCGTGGACCCAGAACCCAACGACTCTATTACAATGCTCCCTTGTAACGGCTACTTCGATCGATTGGGATTTGAAAATTTGACTGTTATGACGAGGACTTGGTCAAAATTATTTTTGACCGAGGGGTTTTTGTGCAAAAAAAACTATTTATGAAATTTCTAGAAGAATCTCAGTTGAAAATTGCCTTGTCGGTCAAGGGTCCCACCGAGTGGAACTCAGTCAAGAATTTTGTCGATCGAGTATCTTCTCAGTCCATAATATTTTTGACCGAATAAGAGACTGTGAGTGGTTTTATTGAATTGATTTGATCTTGTTTATGTGCTTGTTCATGATAATAAATTATTGTGACTAACAAAAAAATAGTTCTAGAATTTTATGCACTAAAAATCACAAGAAATTAAAGTAAGAAAATTATTAAGAATTTTGAGCACATATATCAAAGAATACGTCTTCTAGGGGAGTAATGAGTAACCTCTTTCAAATATACTCAAATTGGTCAAGAGGAAGAGGTTTGGCAAAGATATCTGCTAAATGATCTTGAGTATCAACATGATGGAGAGATATATTATTTTTAGAAATATGATCTCTTAAGAAATGTTGTCTAATTTCAATATGCTTGGCATGACTATGTAAAACATGATTATGGACCGATTTTATAGCACTAGTGTTATCACAAAAAAATCAGCATAGAAGAAAATGCAAGGCCATAGTCATTCAAAACTTGTTGCATACATAGTACTTGAGCACAACATCAACCAGCAGCCACATATTCGGCTTCAGTGGTGGATAGGGCAACTGTATTTTGTTTCTTACTAAACCAAGATACTAAGGCTCTTCCTAGTAAGAAACAACCACCATGTGCTCTTGTGATCAAGTCAACAACCAGCATAATTGACATCGGTGTAAGCTTTTAAGTCTACTGATTGTCCTTTAGGATACCACAAACCCTAGTCGATAGTACCGGTGAGATATCTTAAGATCCTTTTGAATGCTTGAAAATGAGAGTGCATTGGTTTTTATTGAAATCTAGTGCAAAGACCAACATAGAACATGATATTCAGTCTAGAAGTAGTTAAATATAACAAACTACCTATCATGGCCCCATATAAGGAATCTTTAATGGGTTCACCATCTTCATCCTTGTCAATTTTGGCAGAAGTGGCCATCGGTGTGGTAACATGTTTGCAAATTTCCATACCATATCATTTTAAGAGTTCCTCAGTGTATTTCTCTTGGCTTAGAAAAATTCCGACAGGCATTTGTTTTATTTGAAAAACCAAGAAAAATGTTAATTCTCCCATAGGACTCATTTCAAATTCTTTTTGCATGATATCACTAAATTGATTACATAAGGAATCCTTTGAGTTAACAAAGATGATGACATAAAAATATATTTGAACAACAAACTTATCTGATTCATATGTCTTGAAAAATAGTGTAGAGTCTGATTTTCCTATTGAGAAACCATTATCAAATAGATAATTTTAAAGTCTTTTATACCAACTTTATGGTGCTTGTTTTAGACCATAAAGAGCTTTTTTAAGTTTATATACATGGTAAATCTTATCAGGAATCTCAAAGGCAAGTGGTTGAGAAACATATACTTCCTCTTCTATGATTCCATTTAGAAAGGCACTTTTTACATCCATTTGGAATAATTTGATGTCTTTGTGGACAGCCAGAGCTAATAAAATTCTAATCACTTCAAGTCTAGCCATGAGAGCATAGATTTCATCAAAATCCATCCCTTCATGTTGATTATATCATTGAGCTACCAACCTAGATTTGTTTCTAACTACTTCCATGTCTTCATTAAGTTTGATTTGAAAAACCCACTTAGTTCCAATGATGGTTTTATCTTGTGGTTTAGGAACTGAGTCCCATATGTTATCTTCTGTAAATTGATTTAGTTATTCTTGCATAGATATTATCCAATATTCATCCTTTAGAGCTTCATTTACCTTTTTATGTTCAACAATTGATACAAACGCCATGTCTGAAAATCTCTAAATGATGATTGGGTTTTTATCTTATCAAAAGGATTTCCTATGATTAAATCATGAGGATGGTCCATGATTAATCTAGGAATAGGCTTTTGTGTCTCATTTTGTTGTTCAATTTCAAAATTTTGATCATCTTTTGTAGATATGGTTAGATCCTCAATTGATGGGTAACATCATTTAAGTTTTCAATTTCATTTTCAGCACTTTGTGTTATCATTTCATGAGATGTGATATGAATTGATTCTTCAACTTTTCTAGACATGGTATTATAGATTCTAAATGCCTTACTAGAAGTTGAATATACCAAGAAGAATCCTTTATGTGATTTAGGGTCAAATTTATCTTTACCATCCTTTGTATTTAAGATGTAACAGGGTGTACCAAAGGTATGAAACTAGTTAACTCTTGGTTTCTTGTTGGAGATAAGTTCATAAGGAGTCTTCTTAAGATGGGAGTGAATTGTTACATGATTTAATACATAACATTCCATATTGACTGCTTTAGCCCAAAAAGTTTTAGGTGTATTGAGTTCAAGTAACATTGTTCTAACCAATTCTTGTGAAGATTCATTTTTCCTTTCTACTGTTCCATTTTGTTGTGGGGTGTGTGGAGCTAAATAATTATGGGTGTACCCTTAGGATGTACAAAATTCTTCAAAGATGTAATTTTCAAATTCCCCACCATGATCACTCCTAATGGTACATATTTTGTTTTGTAGTTGATTTTCAATTTTAGATTAAAATTAAATAAATATTCTAATTGTATCATCTTTAGTTGAGAGAAAATGAACCCAAGTGTATCTACTATAATCATCAACAATAACAAAGACATATCTTTTACCACCAATAGATTGAGTCCTCAAAGGACCAAATAAATCCATACGAATGAGTTCTAATGATCTAGTAGTGCTAATTAAGGTTTTGGATTTGAAAGAAGTTTTATTTTGCTTGCCTAAAGTACATGGTTCACAATTTTTAGGTTTGTCAGAAGAGAGTTTAGGTAAACCACGAACAAGAACATATTTAATCAACTTTTTTGATAACATGTGAACTTGCATGACCTAGTTTTCTATGCCATAGTCATAAAGATTCATCATTTGCAATAATATATTTTCCAATAATAGCTTGCATGGAATTAGGTCTAAGTATATATAGATTTCCTATTCTTTTTCCTTCATAAACAAAATTATTAGTGTTCTCTATGAGTAGATTGCAACAAGAATTGTTAAAAAGAACATCATAGCCACTATCACATAATTGACTAACACTAATAAAGTTGTGATGCAATCTATCAACAAGTAGGACATTTTTAATTTGAAGATTTGTATGAATATTACCTATTCCAATAATTTTACCTTTGGCATTGTCTCCAAATGTGACTATTCCACTCTTCTTTTCTTCAAATTTTGAAAAGCTTCTTATTTCCAGTCATATGTTTGGAACAACCACTATCAATCACCCAATCATGTAAAATAGATGGATTTTGGTACCCATGTCATGATCTTTTTGGTTAGGGACATTTATTAAAGCATTTTGTAATTTAGATTAACTAATTAGGAAGATTTTTTGAAGTTTTTTTAGCAACAAAGTTGAATATAGTCACAAGTTTATTGATTCAATAACAATCTCTTTACAAAACAATACTCAGTCGACAATTTCTTCTACTGGATGGTTTTTCAGTTGAGCTGTTTGTCGGTCGGAATGATTTGACAGAAGATACATTTTTGATAGAACATATCTTGGTCGACTATTTCCTCGACTGGATAGAGTCTCGATTGAAAACTTTGTCGACTGAGAAGGGTTATGTGTGTTCTCACTAAAATTATCAATTTCAAGCAAAGCATTTTGTTATTTCCAATCAAATCATAGAAGAATATGCAAGTTAAAGCTTAGTTTAGTTGAGATAAGACAATCAGATTTTCAGTAGAATGGATTGGAAATAACAAAATGCTCCATCAAAAATAAGGATAAGGATCTAGCTTGGGTTCTAAAACCACAAACTTAGAAATGTGGAATACTTAGTTGAGATTTGATCTAAAACTTAATTTGAAATTTTGATTGTCTAATTGTCTTATCTCAACTAAAATCTCATGTAAAATTGCATTCTTCTTTTCCAGTAGGTGTAGTTGCTTCCATCAAAAGGTGGTGGCCGAGTTATGCGAGTTTCTTCAAGGTTGAGGTTGCTAAGCATGTTGTCCCCCATTCTTCAAGACTTGTTCTAGCTCCTTGAAGACATGCTTTGATACCAATTGAAATATATAGAGGGGGTGAATAGACCCTTTTGATAATTTAAAGATAATTAAAACACTCAACCAAAGAAGGAGGAGGAAACAAAGAAGATACTTGTGTTTAGAGTGGTTCTAACCTTTGAATTCAAAGGTTGTTAGTCCACTACCCAATTGTCTCCAATTGGGATTTTGAAAGCGATTAATGATAGTTACCTCTCAAGGATGTTACAGTAAGCATCCTTGTCAGCCTTAGGCATAGTGGGAGCAGGTTCATCTGGCTCTAGCACTTCAAGGACATAGAGCTTGCAATCTTGAGTGAGAACAATTCTCAATGTCATGAACTAGTCATGGAAGTTATTCCCATTGTGTTTGTGTTTTCCATTAAATTCTAAAAAATAAATTTACAACTTTGTCAAAACATTTTTTTAAAATAGCTCAATATCATTAAAAGTAAGCCATACGGCATCTACAAGATAGACATCTCTCTTCAAGTAACCAAGCAGCAACTCCTTTTGTAGAAAGACATAGCACAAGGCTCAGATTGGGATGTGATAGGTATGCTTCTGCACCGTCCACCTCTTGTAGTGGCAGTCTAAAACAGCTATCTGGGATGGAATTCATCAATCTACAAGAACCAATGAGTACATCTGGAGAGGAGTGTGCAAATCCGCTGACAGAGATTACCATCATGAAGACAACAAAAGATTACCAGACAAAGAGCTCGACCACAAAGCAACGACACAGACCTAAACAACACAGACACAACGCCCACAAAACAGGACGAAAAACACAACTACCAGCGATGAGCACTAAGGTTGCACCAACCAGAAGACCCGGAAAGGAGGCCAAATCCCAGCGATGCAGATATAGAGGAAGGATGTCTCATGCAGATACAAAGGCAGGAAGTAGAGGGTTCTAGGAACTCCACCACCACTCCCGACCACCACTGTAAATAGGGGGCGGAAGACCCGCACGAAGCACAAACCCAGCTTTCTCCTCCCCTGCCTGAAGCACCAAGGGGCACCCGAGCTCCCTGTCCTCTCAAGAAGGAACCCGATGCACGACCGCGACCAACAAACACCCAAAACGGAGGAGAGGGGTGCCACCTCGGATGAGGATCAACACCCAAACCAACAAACAGAAACTCACCAAAAAACAATGACTAAACAGGAATACACTTTCCATAGAAACTAGAAACCGGAGGAAAAAATCCACAAACTGCCGTCGGGCACCACGATCGGCCAAGATCTGCCCACCTGCAGCAATGCCTCCCCCTACAAACAGACCACAAGCACTATCGTGGATGAAGACAACCTCTGATCAAGAACCGAACGAACTGAAGCCCAGGGACCCAGCCACCAAAGAAACCAGATCAGAGAAGAGACAGAGGTTGGAGAGGAGGCGACTCTCTACCAGACACAGCACCAACAACCAAATGAGAAAGAGGCCCATGGGAGCAGGCGGTGCTCTTTGAGGCCCATCCCCTCCCCCTAGCCCGACGGGGATGGATGGCGCTTCTGATGCCCTCAATCACTCTCCCATAGCAGACTCCTCCTGACTTGCCAAAACATTTTTTATTAATTTTATTTGATAAGTTTGATGATATTAATTAGGCCTTTACTTAATTATCACTCCCACTATTTTGTTAAAACTGATAGGCATCACATATCAATTCGGAAGATTGTGGTGTATAACCTTCTAGTGAGCCAAGATCCATTTTTCATCAAATCATGAGTCAACTTTGGTTGATCTCCCACAACTTGACTGTTTAGGTAGGAAACTTTTGCCAATTGTACCTCAATGCAATTCTTGGATAGATGGTATGTGAAACTCTTTGCCATAGTCCATATGCATGCTTCTAGGTAATTAATGTCATTAATATCACCTAGTTAAGCCTGATTCAAAAGTCAACATGATAGTAATGCACCATGCTTTGGTAGACCCACATAACTACCATCACACTTCCATGAGATGGACATCGCCCCACTCTTTTTTGATGAAGTTTTTCATGTGTGTTGCTTATGGAAAGCATCTAAGACTTAATATGTTTTACTGAGGGATTTATATTTATATAAATACATATACATATCTAATCACCACATATGTATAGTATGTATCACATACATGCTATATCCCTCAAATGAAACATGCAATTATAAAACATGAGTGATGGTTATGGCCATATCCATTATAATTCCTTGGATCCAAAAGGAATTACTACCACCTAAGGTCTATGTTGCATGTAGCAACCTGTTGTTGATGAAGATTTATGCTTGAACCAATTTAGGTTGATTGGTTCAACACTTGAACCAGTCGACTTGCCTCATGGCCAATCAGTTGGTCTGTCAGATCGATTGTTTGGTCTCTGGTCTAAACAATGTCACCTCCAGTCGATCGGTTGGGCTACCAACCAATTGGTTTAACTCCTCAAGTCATCTATCCTCCTCAATCCTCCAGCCAATTTGTTCGTATTCTAAAATGGGCAGTTGGTCTGGTGTTGAGGATCTTCATTGCCATAACAAGAATTAAAGCTATCCTAATCATACTTAACACATTACATGGTAATAGGGAAATCTTGAGTATGAAAGAGATGATAGAGGCTCGGTATGAAAATTGATACAAAATATGATATCAATCATCCAACCAAGCACAAAGATCTAGGGGTTTATTGTCCATAACCATGCTAAACATCCACCATCAAAACTAATTTTATGGTAGCATATGTAAATTGCACACACACACACACACACACACACATATATATATATATATATTAGTTTGGGATCATATGTGGTATTTATTTGGATATGCGCATTAATCATTTTAAGTATTCACATTGCATGTAATAAATAAATGATGAAAAAGAAATCCAATCATATCGATTAAATCCCAAATCATAGTAAATTGACATGGCTATGATACCACTGTTGGAAAATATAGCATCAGATATGAGAGAGGAAATGAAAATATAATGACCATATTCCCTTTGAACAGAAGATCTCGTCAATAACTATGTAATGAGAAGGATAAATTTGCAAGGCATATACCTAGTCCTAAAGTAAGTTCAACAACAATGCTTGTTGCGGTGTGCTTCTTTCTCAATTCATACCTAGACAGACGTCGGTAGTGGCCTCCTGGTTGATCACCATGGATGACAATTGAATGTGTCCTCTTAGAAGGCGGTAAAAGCCTCCTCACCTCTATAGTATTTCAAATAGACCACTGAGAACTCTTGTCACTCTAGTTGAATGAATAGGAAGGAGTTGTCCCTTCTAGTAAGTGTGCTAACATCGGCTTGCTCTCCAAATTGTCTCTCCCTTTCTATCCCTCCCTTTCATAGGTATGACTTGCTTGGGCTCTCTTTGTTACCATAACCAGAGAGGACAATTGTCATAGCTTCATGTTGTGTCTCCAAAAGGCCTCCACTACCCATCTATTTATAGGAGGGTTAAGCACATCACTTCTAGTCTGAGCAGGAGTCGAAGAGATGAATTTTCATGAATTTTTTGGAAGCTAAAAATGATGAATTGATCGATTCACTATTAAACCGCTCATTTCATAGGTGAACTAGTCGGTTCAACTCTTTAATAGGTCGATTCACTAGCTTCCCTATTTTTATTTGCATTGGCATTCAATATACAATTAATGCACAACATGATGTCAGCATCAATCCTTGATCTGATTCATATCGATCATTGAACCAGGAGGTTCAATGCTTAAATTGTTTGTTTCAGACCTTGAGTCGATCAGTGCACATAGTGAACCAGTTGGTTCATGCCCATGTTCAGTTATTGTTCAGCCAATGTTGTTTCTAATTGATGTGACACTTGAATCGATTGGTTCAACACTAGAACCGGTCGGTCCACAGTCCAGTTAGCCAACTTTCAGCTATTGTTGTTTAAATGAATAGCTAAACACTTTAGTAATCAACTTAAACATCATTCATGAATAAACTCCTATTCCAAGTGTATCCTATGTGTGTGACCCTATAGATCCCAATTTATGTTGGCACTGAATGTCCATAACCAATTTATGACATCACAAGCAGAGAGTGGTATCTAGTAACACATCATTTCTATCCAAGTAATTTGGAAAGTTGAAGAACACCTTCAACCTACAATCTAGTGATCAGTGTTACATCGATCGTATTGTTACTTTGTATCTGATATCGGGGTTGAACTTGATGCATGTAATTCATCCTCTTCAATGTTGAATCCATGTTCCTTGAATTCGTGTAGATTGTATGAGATGCATGTGAGTTCACATATCATATATTGAATCACATGAGTATGGACATACATTTCTCAGTCTCGCTTATCAAGTGGTCAGGATATCAATCTCCTATAGAAGTGACTAATCCCATCTACATCATTCACACTCAAACCGCATGTGTTATAATGCATTTGAGCATCACTTTATGGCAACACTTATTCAATGTCATGTTTGATGATGTCAAAGTACATCAAAAAACTTGTAATGAGTGTAGTGATTTTAGGTATAGGAGCCATAATCACCACCATCCCTACAAGAGTTGGTTTTGACTAGCATTCAATGGTCTCCATGTACCTCTCTCAAGGTGGGTTTGTTCAATACATTGTTCTCTAACATGTACCTATGTTCTTGACTTGATATCACATATCATGACTAATGAGATTCTATCATTAGTCAACACACACTCTAGTCTTATGTATTATTGTTGTCTATTTTTCTTAGACAGTAATATCCAACTAGGGACATAAAAAGAATGCATATACTTTTAACTTACATATGATCTCATGTTCAGGTCCTCAACCTGAATACATATGTCATTGAGACAAATCTAATACATGGAAATACATTTACAATTATAAAATCAAGTATCTAATTCCTCATTACAATCATCATATGATTGGCTCTCTGGCATACATACCAACAGAGGTTGCATCAACTGCAAGAATAAGTGTAACAATACTACCTTTACATGTAAAAGAGATACTTTGAGATAATATATTTATTTTCAACAAAAAAATATAGGGATTAGAGTTTATAAAATTGGGAGTCCCAAATGGAACAGATAATCATGCAGCTCATATTCATATGGTACAAGCACCATAACAAATTGGGGAAAGCCTTAAAAATAGGGAGTTCACAAATGTCAGGGAACATCATATAACTCATATCTCCATCACATGGTACAAGAAACACAATATAAGTACCATTTTAATAGAACCTACAAATATAATTCGAATCTAATGACATACATGTATAAATAAACATGTACTTAACATCAAGGACTATATTTAGTAGACTAAGATGAACGTACAATTTTTGGATTTCCATCTACACAGACAAACAATCCACGATATATCATCTTTTAGAATTTCTAAGGGGATTAGAAGCAAGCTTATAGTTTTCAAGTAGGGTGTAGGGGTAATGCTACAATTATTATATCACTCGCCTAAATAGTAGTGGAAACAAGGTACACTCCATTAGTGGAATGAAAAGCTTAATTTTTATTCTCCAAGTTTTGACAAAGGTTCTGATGAACACAACTAAAAAATCCAAGATTTCTCTCTTCAAAGCCCCAAACAACACCTCCTTTGTGAACCTAGGGAAAATATAAAAAGAGGTAAGAAGAAGAGCAAGGTTTAAGACACTACAACATGATTTTGTGAAGAATGGGAATTAGAAAACATAAAAGGAAGAATAAGAGGGAAGAACATCATGAAAATGATATGGGTAAGAGAGAATCTTATATGGAAGAATGTTTAAAAGGTGTAGATGGGGTTTACAATCACCAAGGGGAGAGAAAAGCATACATTCATGGACATGCACAAGCAAATAAAGATCTACTAGGTATATTGACCTGCAACTTCTTCTTGACCTGCAACCTCGTCGACAAAAGATTGTTGACACGTAGACCCTGATGGTAATAGCTCAAGATCTCTCCAAGAGTAGTTTGAAAAATAATGTTTAAGGAGTGGAGGGGGATGGTTATATATAGGCATGGACAGAAAGAGGGAAGGGAGGAAGGGTAGAGAGAGTCAATGTAGTTTCATCATCGATCTCCATGAGAAGAACCCTAATCAACCTATGTAGTAGGTCTTCCATCAGTTAGTGCAACTACTTCATCACTAACAATTATTATCAGTTGAGGGAGAAAGCATTCCATTGGTCAAAGACCCTACATTATCACCAATGAGTGATGCATGGCAAGTATGGACTCTTATCGTCATTGGTCTATGTACGAGCATGAGAATCTCATCAGTCTCTACCATTGGCCTCTAGCCATCAGTCTCTATGCATAGAGATCCTCCGTCAGTCTCCCCCTCATCATCGAGCATCACACGTGTAGACCCGGGTTTTAGTATGTGTGTGTCCACGAGTCCTCACTGGGTATCATACAGGTGAGAACTTCATCCATAAAGCAATGTGGACCCCCCTTTTGGATTCTCCTCAACTTTGGAGTCCTACAGCCAATGATCATCACTCTAAGAGAGAGAGAGAGAGTTTATCATCCATTACGGCCAACCCAAACCATAAAAGGCCCAAGCATGTTGGACCATGACCAAACTATGACGACCGACCAACAAACATATTATAACAATCTAGGTTTAAGAATGAAGGAATAAGGGATTCAATATCTATATCTAGGATCTAAGGTAAGTGATCAAAAGTCAAATAATAAGATATGATATGTATGATTTCAGTTAGAACTCTAACATGGGTGAAATTTCACTTAAGTCCAAAAACATTCTAAATTTCAAATTGAAACAAACATGATGGAACTTGAGGCAAATTTGAGATACTATTCAAGTAATTGATTACAAAACACATCTAATCATGCAAATATGGCTATTAAGCGTGTAATCATGAAAATAGATCAATTTATGGGATTAAGTGAGGTCAAGGGTTTTATAGGTTTGGCACCTGAAAGGCATGCATGGGGCTCTAAGGACACACATTAGGTGTATAGTGTACCCGAATGTAGGTTTATAATCTAACCCATCTCTTTTCTTATCCTTTTCTACTATGTTAGTATTAGCTCGTTTTTCAATGGTTTAGATAAAATTAGGAGTAATTGGAGTAAATAAATAACAATTTGTTGAGCAAAAATCCTTTTAAATGAATTTTATTAGATAAATTAACTACTTAATTGTTGTGTGGGGTAAATTATACAAATTGACCAATCGATTAGTTTTGACCCTAAATTGACACTCTAGAATCATTCCTGGTTTATTTGATAAATGGAAATACAAAAATATGAAATAATGTATCATGTTGATTAATAGGAAGAATTGATGCATTAAATGAGTACTTGTTAACCAAAAAAAGAAATAAAATACCAAAAAAATCAAAACAAGAAATCAATGTTAAGATTGAATTCACCATATCATAATTATATTACCCTTAATTTTGTGTCAATCGAACTCCATTTTCCTATTCATATAATTGGTTGAAAATTCTAGCTTTAAAATACATAATTTTATGCTATAATTACATTAACTTGCTATTGTCCATCCTTTCTATCTCCACATAACACACACTTCCTCCCTCTTTGATGCATGTTGTGATTCTTTCTTACTTACAGAATGCAAGCCACCACTAGCCATCTCTGTGTATGCTTATTTATTTTTCATCTTTCCTCCTCTCCCTTGCAATATTGCATTACCTTTCACCCTTCCCTTCCTTTTCCACTCACTGCAATTGTAGCCACTTTTCTTCTTGCTCCTTGCATCTGCTTGTCATGGCAAGGAGAGGTGTTTCCTACAACTACTATGACAAAAAGAGGATCTGGTGAGAAGTGACTGCCTCCTCTCTTCACCACTCGGTCTACTACCACTAGAATTGACTCAACCACATAACCATTCCCAACCCTCTTCTTCTTCCTCGCTCTTAGCATGTAAGTCACCTTGCTTAGCCACAAGATAGTATTACAATATCAATGGTTGAAGATAAAACTGACCTAGGTAGTGATATGGAATGTTGAGCGCCTACTACTTTTGTGTTTGGAACAAACTCTTGTCATCATTCACCAACATAAACCAAAACCATCGAGCATCAACAATTGATTGTTAAATTGTAGGTCAATGCTCCTTCTATAATTTCAGTTGGATTAGTGAATAGTAACTAGAAGATATAGCTAATACTAGAAGACACAAATCAGTCATGTAGATTAGATTGGTCAAATTTTCATATCTAACTATATAACATTAGTATATGCAAGAATACATGTCAGTATTATAGTTCTAGAAAAAATGAAGCATCTAGTGTATATAGATGCATGTATTGTTGATCTATAGATATCAAATATCCAATGAGAGTGGAACCTTTAATATTAAGTAAGAAATATGGTTTTTGTTAGATGATTAATCTATGGAACTAGACACAATATGATGAGAGCATGAACACTAACAAGATATACTTGAAATTATGTAGATTAATACAATCCATTTGATGATCTTAGAATCTAGTATTCATAAAATATAATCATATCATTATGTGGATTAGCTCTCCAGTTGCTAAATAATTGTTACATTGGTTTACATATTAATATAAGATAATATGAACATATTTTCTTAGATAATATTTGGAGTATAAATGTCGATGATGATGTTAATACTTATTACTCATTTGAGTTTCTCAGTTCTCATGATCTTAGTTCTAGAATATATATATATATATATATATATATATATATATATATATATATATATATATATATATACATATATATACATATATATACATATATATACACACACAGAGATATACACACACAGAGATACACACACACACACACACACACACACACACACACACACATATATATATATATATATATATATATATGCATGCTCGCGCACACACACACACAGATATATATATATATATATATATATATATATATATATATATATATATATACAGATATATATATATATATATACACACACATATATATATACATACATACACACACACACACACCACACACACACACACACACACACACACACACACACATATATATATATATATATATATATATATATATATATATATATATATATATATATATATATATATACATATACATATACATACATATATATGTGTGTGTATGTTTGTGCGTGAGAGAGAGAGAGAGAGTGAGAGTGTGTGTTATAATTTGATAAGTGGTGTCTCATAATTTTTTAGCAATAATTAATAAGAAAACTCAGCCTAACAATCTCATTCTTTTCATAAATTAATAACCATAATACCAATATATGTATATGTATGTGAGTGTGTGTCTATATATATATATATATATATATATATATATATTGGGAACTAGAAATGGATAAGGGAAATACATCTATCTATATTGACACATATTGAATAAAAAAGGAAAATGAGAGACAAAATCCATAAGATGGTTGCATTACAAATAAAAGTATGGTGTGTTGATTTAGATTATACCAAAATTTATTAGAAATCATCCATTTAATGTGTCATGTGTTTAGATGTATTCAATAATTTAATAATAAATGGGTATGGACACTCATACCTAGTGCACCCCCGCCAATGGCGTTACACACCACTCAATTGAGACTTGAATGGATGCAACTCCGTAGATAGAGGCACATGGGTGCATTCACTTTACTTAAACACACCTATGTCTACCAAGACACTATACCACAAGCGCATAGGGTCGTGTTGTAGTATAGGAGGACGGTAAGTATAGGGTCGATCCACAGGGAGAAAAGGGGGCACTAGAGATAGGTTGGTTTTGTTGGGTTCCTACTGGAGAGACTAGGGTTAAGGGTTTGAAGGTTATTTTTTTATTGTTAACTAAGGTGAACAAGAAAGTAATCAAAGGCAATAATAAGTTAACCCTAGAGTAGATTAAGACTAATTAAGCAGGCGAAGACTAAACTAGGCATGAAAAGGAAATTTACACTAAGGCATTCAAGAAGAACAAGAAAGCAATTAAGGAGCTAAACTGGAAAGAACAAAGCAAGAATAGGGCAAGAAGTTATCTAAGAAAGAAAGGAGCTAATTAAGCTAATACTAGCTAAGCAAGATGAAAACTAGGGTTTTAAAGCAGTTAAGGAAGATGTGGGTTGTTTAGGGGATGCACTTATCACTTAAGTTGGGGGTGACATATGAGCAATATGATTTCATTTAGATTATCCAAACCAAACAACAAGTTAGAGTTTGATGAATTAACCTAAGCTACTAACTGGCCATGGATATGCTAGGTCGTGTATAGGGGAACTAGTCCCTAACACCCCTACTACCCTTGCGAGGCTCAATTGGGTTAGGGATTAGGTTCAATTCAATTAGAGTCTAATCAAGTCTAGGTTTCTGGATTAGACATTCCTAGGGCAATTAGGGGTTGAGGGTAGTAATGGGGAGGTGAAATTAGGGTTTTGGACCCCAATTCCCCCACATTCTAGCCTTGAGAAGGCTCCATGCTAATTGCACTAGAATCACCTAATCTAGCTACTTAGATCTCTCACTTAGGCTGAGGGAGATTGATTAGGATTAGGAATATGAGAGGTAGCCTAGGGATCCAAGAATTGGGCCTAGGGGCAAATCCCAAAATTCACACATATAAACAATTTCCCTAAATTCCTAGATGATTTTACACACAAACCAACAAGCAATTCATGGAGAATAAGATGAAAATAGAACAAAATCATTAGCAAATGGAATTACAAAGTTTACATGTCATTTCCACCTAACATGGTATCAAAGTAACATTTTACACCCCAAACAGCCCACCCAAGGGGGTCGAGCTACTCATGGAAATGGAAAATACAAAAAGAAAGGAGAAATAGGTAGAAGAAGCCATGGAGCTCGGTATAGATAGATAAATTCTCCTCCTCATCTTATGCAAGATGTCCTCCTCTCTCCTACAAGGTGCAAGGGTGTGGAATGAAGGGGATTATGGGTAGAAACTAGGATAAACTAGTGTTTTGGTGGTGGAAATGATGAAATAGAGTGGAATGGAGGTGGAAATGGAGTGGAATGGCTAAGGGGCGAAAATGGGGAGCTAGGAGGTGGTGGAAGGCAGCTAACCTCATGCTGGAGCTGCCAACTAGGTATATATAGGTGTGGGGGAAGCACTAGGTCAAGTAGGGGTAGTATGGGAAAAACAATGCAGAAGTAGCTAGGTTTTGTGAGTAGCACGGCCGTGGTGGATCACTGTAACATCCCAGGATTTGAGGCCTCATATATAATGATCTTATAAGGAATGATTAGACTACCCATATCACCAAGGTGCACCTCCTTTTCATGGATCCCATCACTAAAGAACTCCATAGTTAAGTGTGCTCAGCTTGGAGTAGTACTAGGATGGGTGACCAGTCGGGAAGTTGATCCTGGCTTGTGCGTCAGTGTGGATAAAGTGCATAGTTAAGGCTAGTGGTGGTCTATGGGGCTAGTCGTCATTCCTGAAACTCTACTAGAGCCTTGGGCAGAGGGCCCATGCATTACAATCACCATGGTCGTGGTTGGAAGGGGTGAGCACGGTCGTGATGGGGTAGAACGGTCGTGTAAATTAAAATGGAAAATCAAAGGTTGAGGGTCACTTTTGTACTGAAGTTGGCACAGCCGTGGTGGTCACCATGGTCGTGGTGGGGTAAGGGTAGGATGGTTGTGGTGGTTACCACAGTCGTGGTGGCTCGAAATGTTTAGGTCGTCCTTTGTTCCACGATCGTTCTACCTCTGTTGTAGCACGTCTGTGCTGGGTGGCACAGTCATTCTAGGTCAGTTCACCATGGCCTTTCTGTGTGGCACGGACGTGGTGATTCTAGATTCAATTGAGGATGACTCAGTTGATTTGCAAGTGACCTAACACGGCCGTTTTGTGGTACCACGGCCGTGCTGGTATCTGGAGCAGCACTTTGACTTGATTCTTTAGATTTTCTTGGACATCTTTACTTAAATGGATCTTTGGCCACTAGGGGTAGTATGAGGGAGCATCAGGCTTCACTTTGGGTATCTCTAAGGGTAAAGAAACCCTAGGATCACTCCTTCTCTCTCTCTTCCATCAAGCGTGGTCCAAATGCCTGAAAAACATGCAAATAATGTCCATAAGTGCATTTTACACAAATATGCATATTGAGCGAGATAACATGTAATCTAACAGGTATAGATGTGATTGAAATATAAAATGACACAAAATGAAGCCCTAAAATAGGGCTGAATCATCACCCCAAACTTGAAACATACTTGTCCTCAAGTATGCTCCAACTCAATCTCTCTGCAATTTTTCCACAATCAAGAAATGACAAATGCAAAGTAAAGGATGGCCATTTCTGAATGGGATAAATAGTGACCAATTACATGAATTCCACCTCTCTCCTCTCTTGATTTCACAAACCAATCATTAAAAGAGCACAAAGCATATGAACTTCAAATATAGTGCATAAAACACACAAGCTATTCATATTTCCTTCATGTAGTTCTGGGTAAACCGTTTCATGATGGCGTTAATCAAGGATGACTAGGAGTGTTGTTTCACCTTCATGATTTCAACCTTATGTTTCAAACCACACCAAATGAGCCATGTGGCTACAGAAAAGGGCAAAATGAGCTAGGTTTGATGTTTCCTAGCTCAATGGGTATGAAAATGGAAGAAAGGGTTGCGGTAAGATTTTGGAGTGCTATTACATAGAGCACTCACCTTTTCTTTACTTAGATGCTCTTAAACTAGAGCACCTTTTATTTTCATTTTGCATTTTTTTTCTTTTTCTTTGCCCTTGGAGTAGGTAGGGCATGTGGTGATGAGAGTGAAGCAGTGAGATGTAGATGTGGCCACCCCATTCTTATGGAGGTGGTCACGGCTAATATGTGCACTTTGGCATCCTTTCATGAGGTGGTGGGGTAAGAAGACGATGAGTGAAAAGTCAGGTCAAAGAGGGGTCACTGGCGTGATTCTCAACATAAGGTATCCTGCATGAAAATTAATCCAACACTTCATCCAACAATGTTACACCACATGAATGAACAACCTAAAATTGATACTTTATTCAAGTGATTTCATAAACACCAAGCGCTCATAGCTTGCTCAAGTCATAATTCAACCAAATCATTCACAAACACAAGAGAGGTGATGCACGTGTAAAATGTTACACCCCGATCTCACAATTACCATTAATCATGAGATTAGGGCATAAAATTGAGGATTTAACGTAATACAAAGATCACCCTCAACTTTTTCTTCTCTTTTGAAACTCTTTGTTTTCTCATATTGAACCACATAAACTAACTTTACAAGGAAATCTAAACATTGATTTCTCTAATCTGATTTCAACAGTAAAAATGCATGTATGAACATTCATTATTTTCCTCATACTTTTAAGCACATAAGGCTTGTTGATTCACACATATTGCTAAAAGAGGAATAATGTTATACATCATCATTTACAACTCTCTCTTATTTCTTTACAAGGACCTAGAGTGACAAGGACCGACTGAACTTAACTATACTTAGACTTAACTCTTGTGGCAGATCTACTCTGATGCAATGACCTTCTTCAAGTCCATGTGATATCCCTAAAAAAAATTGACTAGAGGGGTGAGCCTACTCGCTCAGTGAATGAGTATTTCAAAGAAATAGTCTAAAGCACTGATATAATTACAGATATACTTTTGAGCAATTGATATTAATTATAACAGTAGAAAGCTTTAGAGAGTCTAATAATTGACAATCATATATATGACAGGATACTCTAAATATCTATAAGAGTGAATCAATATAAGAAATGCTTGATTGATCATAAAGAGAACTAATAATTCAGAAACATATAAAGAATAATTGAATAATTGTATACACTTGTTTGACCTCTCATTCATTTTATTATGCCATAATCATATGTAGTGTACTCAACAAATGAAGACTCGTAGTGTACTATGATCACACCGTACAATACTTAGCGGTCACACCTGGGAAATGCTAAGCCTGACTACTCACCTGGTCTGCAATAGGGAAATGGCTCTCTGGCCTAAATTGGACTCCTCCTCTAACCTGAGCACACAGGCAGAGAGTCAAGCCACCTCTTGGATTTTTTGTACTCTAGTGCCACCATGACTTCTGGTTGATGTTGGACACTGCAAACTATAGTTTAAGGAGACATCCACTAGGGCTTCGTCCCCCGTGCCACCTGATGGCACGTTTCGACCCCCGTATACTGGACGCTACCAGGGTTAGGTCATTTCACCCTTAAGTTGCAGACCTCACATAGGGGTTCTACAATGTTCAGGGCTCCTAAGTCTATTATTTTATTATTCCTAGAAATATCTTTATACATTGTATCCTTCTCTTACTTATACTTGACTCTGGTATCTCTATGGGGTCGCGTCTACTTATTTGAATTTATAATACAACATGTATATCATTCTAAACTTGGTAGAGCAGTATATTCAAAACACTATAATATACTGAGTAATCAACATACTATACATGCAGGCAGACTAAAATTCTTAAATAAACAGATTTCATGTCCACTTGGCACATACACACTAGAATCGTGCATATCAACCCAAATCTTGAGTTGTGCATCTCATAAATCAATTAAGAGTTAATTACTTATCAAGAAAAGAATTCTTAATAATAATTGAGAACATTGATATCAAAATACTTGATTCATTGAACACCCTACCCTTAGGGCTTCATTTAATCACCACAAATGCTACAAAGAAAGGTGTAATATATCTATCACGTACTTTTCAAATCTTTAAAATACATGATACCAGGGATCTCAATCCCTTATCACATTACTGGAAATTCTCATCCCTTCACATCATTATCATGATTACTAGATCTGGGTATTCAAACCCTTAGATCATCACATAGCATTGTTACCTATGTAACAGGTAACCATTACCTCTAGGTCCTTAGACCAAGGTATTCATTTCACTGGTTGTACAAGTATTCTCATGGATCACAAGGCCATCACACATCTTGTCACCTCTCACTAGACAACAATTTATTCACATGGCTCCAATAAAGATTTCATGCAACATAAACATTCATTGAATAAAGACTATTATCAACAAATCATATAAAATCAATATATGTATGAAACCTTGGAACTGAGTTGAATTTGGGTTTCCATGCCATTCACTAGGATATCATGCATCAATAATAACATTGAATAAATAAAGTCTATCATGTCAAGAAAATCCCTTCAAATGGATTTCACGACATCTATTCGCAAATGTCCAACTTTCCTCGCATCTAAGGTTTCACCCTCTTTACTGAGATATCAAACAAACATTGTTCAATTTGAATGAAATCTAAGATAGTATCTGACATATATGTACTATGAATTTAGATAAACAATTATTCATAACCAAGGGGATCTAGATAAGCAATTTTCTCTATTTACTTATACATCAAATTTCAGTCATAGACAAATTCCTTATATTTCATTTTACTCTTATAACCTCTGTGAATACTTAGGGAATTGTCATAAGGATGTATTGTATACATTTCTAATATGATTTTATCATCTGAAATTCATCCAAACAGAGGAAGAATCCATTTCATATCATTTTGCAACAACTTAGAACAAATAGGCAATTCAGGGTTTGTAGTCTTATACTAGAAATTAAAGATTATGGATGAATTAACAAATTTTCATGCAATATACTGTTTAAAGGAAGTTCCCACTCACCCCTAAGGTGTGAAAACACCTTAAAAACGTTGCTCATCCCTGAAAATCTCGATCTCATATCAAATCCCTAGCAATTCGCCCAATTCTTCTTCCTTTCAACTCGAAAACCCTAAAAATGAGGGATTATGAAGAAAGAGTGATAAAAGGGGAAGTTTTGATACCATTTTGGATCAAATCATAGGAGGGAAGGAATTTTGACATGTGAGAAAAGATTCACCATGAAACCATATCCAAAGAAGTTAAACTTACATGATTTCATCATTCCTCATACCGCAAAACCCTAGGTCAGCATCTCCATCAATTTCTCCTCTCAAACCCTAACTCTCTCTCTCTAGGATTTTGTTTCTATAGATTGAATCTCGAATTATGAGAGCTCCTTATGTGTTAGGTTGACCATATAGAGAAATTTAGCTACTTGGGTCAATTGCACTTTGACCGCTTACTATACTTTTTCTTATTTCAGCAATTTTTTTCTGTCATAAAAAGGTTTCTATAAGTTCGTGTATTTCAGATATAAAACCTAATCCAAAAATTATGCGAATTTATTATCTTTTGTATAATTGAGTTATAAATCCTCAATTAAAATTTTAAATCATTCCAAGCTTCCATTAAATAAATAAAAATCGAATAGTGCACTGCTATCCATAATTCTGGAGAAATGTTAGTTACTGTAATTCGTCTACTGATAAGGTCTAAACACATCCAAAAATTATGAAAATTTTACATGTTATTTATTATTGAGTTTCAGATCTGAAATTAAAATTTCAGATCTTTTGGAGTTATAAATAAATAACTAAAAATAAAACACTACATTGCTAAAAAGCACTCTGTCAACATTTTAGTTGAAGTATAGTTCGACCGAGAACCACATTAAAAGAACATAAATATTGTGAAATTTTTCTCCAATATGAATGATTGAGTTATCCATATCATATACAAAATTCAATTAAATACAAAATTGTTAGAAAATATGAAAAATCATTTACCACACTGCTATCCTGATCAAATTCCATACTCATGTACCATCAAAACCCTAATTTCAGCCAACTAGGGTTTATATTTCTCAAACCCTAATTTCTCAAACAATAGAACACTTAACGTTATTATTATGTTTCAAACATCATAATTGAATTATAATCATTAATTATATTTAAGTAATGATCAATCGAATTATGCATATAATCATCCAGGTAAACCCTAGTTTACAATTAAGCTCAGATGCGGTCATAACAATCCCCCCCTAAAAAGGTTTTGTCCCCAAAACATAAATATGCAAGTAAAGTACATTCAAGGTTTATTTTAAGCTTCTGAAATCTTACATGTCATTACATTCTTGTATTTCATACTTGAATGCAGTTTACAACATTAAGTCCTTCATTTCTTTTCTAATCACAACATGTTTGAAGTAGTTCCCAATGTTATCTAACGAATTCTCTATGCCGCAATCAATCATAGGATAGAGAGAGAAACAACCATTTCAATATTTTCATACTCTTGAGGTGTTACCTCAATATTGATAATCTGATCCAACTATCTCAATTCATACTGCTAAATATGTACTATTGTTATGTATTACCTCTAAATCACGAAAGAGAGTTCACCATGTTCTTTTGAATTTTACTATTGTGCTACTCAAATAGAAAAACAATCTTGAGTTAAAAGACTAGATTCAACAACAATTGTACATTACTACTCACGGCATCCCCATTAGATCATGGATGCATAAGGTGAAGCATTACCATCACATTCCATACTATTCTCAAGTATGAACCCACACATAATTCTAGGTGTAACTATCGGGTTATAGCATATTAGGGTTTTAAAAATAGTAACAGAGTACTACATAATTGTATTAGTCATTCAAGAACTATTCATACCCAATTACCATCACTTAATTATATTAAAGCTAGGTATAACAAGCTATACCTCATTAGGGTTACATATCAATACAATATGGTTATCATCCCTTCTATTCATATGAGTGAATAGGTAAGACTACCTTATTTAGGGTAACCCTCCATTTGTTTTATCATCATTTGAACCATATCACCATACAACTATTGTACAATACTAAGATGAATTATTGTTATGAATGAGTACAACTATCAGACACCTGAAATTAACATATTTCTTATACATGTACACTAAATCATACGTAGAACCAGTTTACATCCCTTAATATACCTTCAACAAATTATACATTTAAAAATAAATTCACATATTACTAAAATACATTGTTATCTCTTATCTCTCTCCTCATTCACTACTACTTACTTTTTCTACTTGTCCATCTCATTTTAATCATGTAGATTAAACATTCCTAAAATTGAAACATATAAGGTACAAATAGATTATTCATCATTCTTTCTATCACTGCAAGAATTTATCTCATATCTCACTTCACTCATATTGTATTTCTCCTTTTGTTCAAAACACACTAGTTACATTTCAAATTTATATCTTACTCTTTACTCTGAATCATTTCCATATTGTTTATCTACCTTTCAGATTAGCTATCTTTAAACCCTGGATTACTATCAGTACTAGTTTACTTCTCATAGTGCAAATCTCATGATCTTGTTTTATAGAGATTCTAGTATTCAAGGTCAAATCACTAGTGACAGCCCTTGAACTACTACAACTCTAAACATTCTAGGGTTTGGTCCTTATCAGTAGCATGACGTTATTGTGATGTGACTTTGCTCCCTTAATTTGAAATTCAAACTTTGGATCTAACAAGTTTTACTAAAGTCTTCTTTATCTTATCGATTGAATTTCCTTTCTCTTACTTGGCCATTCAGATAGATTACATTTTCAATTACCCTGCTAGGGTTTCATCATCATATTGTGTGTCATTATTACATTCACTAGATGTCTCTACCACGGTGGTTATGCATCATATATGATTCATTTTCTTATAACTTCATTCCCACATTGCTCTCATTAAGGAAGATATGGAAGAGAAGATGATTTTGAGACTTAGAATTCTTATCTTCAAACATTCAATAATACATTTCTCATATGTAGGTTTAATTAATTATCAACAAGGATACTTGACTAATTAGCACTTGATTGAATCTCCTAACCTCTTTCTTTTATAATCTATATTACTCCACCATGTTTCAAACCCTTCTTTACTTTCCATAATCCCCTTACCATATACTACTATTCCACATGTCATCTTTAACTTCTAGTTTTCTCTTATGATCATGTTGCTTCTTTTATGTGTATGATCATCTATACCATGTTGCATATATTTCCTTTTATCCTTCTACTAATGTGAAGTTGAAATTCTAAATCAATAATCTCTCTACTAGTATCACCTCATGTTTAATACATTACATATCCTTCATTTTAAATCAAACAGATCATGCATGGGTGAAACATAGTTTCTCTTTCAATCAAGGTTTTCCTTCCTGAATATAGTCTACCTTTGTATGACTTATTCATTTATTTAGCTACACTTTTGTTCTTATTTTAGAAACTAGTTTATTGTTCTATAGAGACTTAGAATCCAAAGGCAGTAAGGATGAATGTATTAAACTTATTAATAAAGGTATACATTCCATGCTCTCAATTATATCATAACCCTCATTCCTTAATCAAGTTCATCATTTCCAACATTTATCTTTGTTTTAACTTAGTTTCTTATCCTAGTCATATGATTTACATATTTATCTAATTCTCTTTACTTTAACTCTTATGAAGACTCTTCACTTATTTTTACTTATCATATACTTAACTCTTTTCTTCTATTTTTTCCTTTCCTTTGGAGTACATAAAAACAGTGTACTCGATTATATAATCCATTCCTCATGATTGATTCTTACTATCTTGACCCTTACATACTTTTCTCATATCTTTTACATATTTTATATTTAGAGTTCATATAATACTAATCATTAAACTTAATATGAACCTTACGTCATGTTCCTTTATTCCCAATTAAGGATTTTTCATATGAGGCCCCAAAGTTGGGTCTCAGATATCAGTTCCAACTGATTCTTAGCTATTCTAATCTTTCCCATATGTTTCAACATCTTAGTGTATGTACATTCTCACTATGATGTGGGTCTAATTTATCCAGAGTCTACTATTATCATATTGTTAATAGGAGTCATTAGATCCCAATAATGCATCCTGCCAGCTGGACCAGGCCGAACATGCAGTCCTGAAGCCAAGAGATACTAAAGATTAATAACTTCTATTAATATCAAACATGTGGAAAGAATATTCACTCAGGAAAGTTCATTCAAAGATCATTTCTAGTCTACTTGATACAAACAATATAATCAATAAATGCTACAACTGCATAGTGTAAAACAAATCTTAAAGACCCATATATATTTCAAAATATTGAATATCTAAATTCAAACATATAAGAGCATTTCTATTCATCTCCAATAAAACAACAATATGAAATGAAAGTTCTATCTCATTTTTTATTTATGCTCTTAATTCATGTTACTTATTTTGTTTCTAACCCTAATATTTCTAGGGTTCCTCTCTAGCCCATCCTTCCACTATATACATGGCCAGGGTATACATGAAAGAATAGACAGAGTAGCTTGATATTGGTTGATCTAAGTACTCAGATACCGGGCCAGGATATCCAAATACTCAAATCCCCAGAGCTAACATCATAACATCTCATATCTGCCACATTTATGACTCTAACTTACTAACTTAATGGTCTCTAACAAGTCAGCCTAAGCTTTGATACCAAGTTGTTACACCCCAATCTCACAATTACCATTAATCATGAGATTAGGGCATAAAATTGAGGATTTAACGTAATACAAAGATCACCCTTAACTTTTTCTTCTCTTTCTAAACTCTTTATTTTCTCACATTGAACCACATAAACCAACTTTATAAGGGAATCTAAATATTGATTTCTCTAATCTGATTTCATCAGTAAAAATGCATGTATGAACATTCATTATTTTCCTCATACTTTTAAGCACATAAGACCTGCTGATTCACACATATTTCTAAAAGAGGAATAATGTTATACATCATCATTTACAACTCTCTCTTATTTCTTTACAAGGACCTAGAGTGAAAAGGACCGACTGAACTTAACTATACTCAGACTTAACTCTTGTGGCAGATCTACTCTGATGTAATGACCTTCTTCAAGTCCATGTGATATCTCTAAAAAAAATTGAGTAGAGGGGTGAGCCTACTCGCTCAGTGAATGAGTACTTCAAAGAAACAGTCTAAAGCACTGATATAATTACATATATACTTTTGAGCAATTGATATCAATTATAATAGCAGAAATCTTTAGAGAGTCTAATAATTGACAATCATATATATGGCAGGATACTCTAAATATCTATAAGAGTGAATCAATATATGAAATGCTTGATTGATCATAAAGAGAACTAAAAATTTAGAAACATACAAAGAATAATTGAATAACTGTACACACTTGTTTGACCTCTCATTCATTTTATTATGCCCTGATCATATGCAATGTACTCTACATATGAAGACTCATAGTGCACTACGATCACACCGTACAAGACTTAGCGAACACACCCGAGAAATGCTAAGTCTGACTACTCTCCTAGTCTGCAATAGGGAAATGGCACTCTGAACTAAACTAGACTCCTCTAACCTGAGCACACAGGCAGAGAGTCAAGCCACCTCTTGGATTTTCTATACTCTAGTGCCACCAGGACTTTTGGTTGATGTTGGACATTACAAACTATAATTTAAGGAGACTTCCACTAGGGCTTTGTCCCCCGTGCCACCTGATAGCATGCTTCGATCCCCATATACTGGACGCTGTCAGGGTTAGGTCATTTCACCCCTAAGGCACAGACCTCACATAGGGGTTCTACGGTGTTCAGGGCTCCTAAGTCTATTATTTTATTATTCCTAGAAAGCTCTTTCTACATTGTATCCTTCACTTACTTATAATTGACTCTGGTATCACTATGGTGTCGCGTCTACTTATTTGAAGTTATAATACAACATGTATATCATTCTAAACTTGGCAGAGCAGTATATTCAAAACACTGTAATATACTGAGTAATCAACATACTATACATGCAGGCAGACTCACATTCTTAAATAAAAAGATTTCATGTCCACTTGGTACATACACACTAGAATCGTGCATATCAACCCAAATCTTGAGTTGTGCATCTCATAACTCAATTAAGAGTTAATTACTTATCATGACAAGAATTATTAATAATAACTGAGAACATTGATATCAAAATACTTGATTCATTGAACACCCTACCCTTAGGGTTTCATTTAATCACCAGAAATGCTACAAAGAAAGGTGTAATACGTCTATCATGTAATTTTCAAATCTTTAAAACACATGATACCTGGGATCTCAATCCCTTATCACATTATTGGGAATTCTCATCCCTTCACATCATTATAATGATTAGTGGATCTAGGTATTCAAACCCTTAGATCATCACATAGCATTGTTACCTCTGTAACAGGTAACCATTACCTCTAGGTCCTTAGACCAAGGTATTAATTTCACTGGTTGTACAAGTATTCTCATGGCTCATAAGGCCATCACACATCTTTTCACCTCTCACTAGGCAACAACTTATTCACATGGCTCCCATAAAGATTTCATGTGACATAAACATTCATTGAATAAAGACTACTATCAACAAATCATATAAAATCAATATATGTATGAAACCTTGGAACTGAGTTGAATTTGGGTTTCCATGTCATTCACTAGGATATCATGTATCAATAATAACATTGAATAAATAAATTCTATCATGTCAAGAAAATCCCTTGAAATGGATTTCACGATATCTATTTGCAAATATCCAACTTTCCTCGCATCTAGGGTTTCACCCTCTTTACTGAGATATCAAACAAACACTATTCACTTTGAATGAAATCCAAGATAGTATCTGACATATATGTACTATGAATTTAGATAAGAAATCATTCATAACCAAGGGGATCTAGATAAGCAACTTTCTCTATTTACTTATACAGCAAATTTCAGTCATAGACAAATTCCCTATATTTCAGTTTACCCTTATAACCTCTGTGAATACTTAGGGAATTCTCATTAGGATGTATTATATACATTTCTAATATGATTTTATCATCTGAACTTCATCCAAAGAAAGGAAATTTCCATTTCATATCATTTTGCAACAACTTAGAACAAATAGACAATTCAGGGTTTGTAGCCGCATACTAGCAATTAAAGATTATGGATGAATTAACATATTTTCATGCAATATACTATTTAAAGGAAGTTCCCACTCACCCTAAGGTGTGAAAACACCTTAAAAACGTAGATCATCTCTGAAAATCTTGATCTCATATCAAATCCCTAACAATTCACCCAATTCTTCTTCCTTTCAACTCGAAAACCCTAAAAATGAGGGATTATGAAGAAAGAGTGAGAAAAGGGGAAGTTTTGATACCATTTTGGACGGAATTTTGACATGTGAGAGAAGATTCACCATGAAACTATATCCAAAGAAGTTAAACTTACATGATTTCATCATTCCTCATACCGCAAAACCCTAGGTCAACGTCTCCATCAATTTCTCCTCTCAAACCCTAACTCTCTCTCTCTCTCTAGGATTTTGTTTCTCTAGATTGAATCACAAATTATGAGATTTCCTTGTGTGTTAATTTGACCATATAGACCAATTGATTTGCTTGGGTCAATTGCACATTGACCCCTTACTACACTTTCTCTAATTTTAGCAAAAAATAATCTGTCATAAAAAGGTTTCTGTAAATTCGTGCATTTTAGAGATCAAACCTCCTCCAAAATTATGAGAATTTAGAATTTTCTGTTTAATTGAGTTACAAAGCTTCAGTTAAAATTTGTGATCATTACAAGCTTCCTTAAATAAATAAAAATCGAATAGTGCACTTCTATCCAGAATTCTATAGAACTATTAGTTACTGTAATTCGTCTAATGACAAGAATAAACGCATCCAAAAATTATGAAAATTTTACATGTTATTTATGATTGAGTTACAGATCTCTAGTTAAAATTTCATGTAATTTGGAGTTACCAATAAATAAGTAAAAGTAAAACACTACACTGTTAAAAAGCACTCTGTCAGCATTTTGGTCGAAGTATAGTTAGACTGAGAACCACATTCAAAGAACACTCAAATATTCTGAAATTTTTCTCCAATATGTATGATTGAGTTATACATATCATATCCAAAATTCAATTAAATAAAAAATTTGTAGAAAATATGAAAAATCATTTACCACACTGCTATCCTGATCAAATTCCATACTCATGTACCATCAAAACCCTAATTTCAGCCAACTAGGGTTTATATTTCTCAAACCCTAATTTCTCAAACAATAGAACACTTAACGTTCTTATTAGGTTTAAAACATCGTAATTGAATTATCGTCATTAATTAGATTTAAGCAATGATCAATCCAGTTAAGCATATAATCATCCAGGTAAACCCTAGTTTACCAATTCAGCTCAGATGCGGTCATAACATAAAAAGTCAAGAATTGATACCATTTAGCAATATAAAATGATAATTCACTTGCATTTGTCAAAGGTCATCATTTTTAATCCAAAAAGTGGAGATTGGGTTGAAACACACTTTTAGACGAGAAATCTCAAATTTGGGAAAAATTGGCCAAAATGGTGCCAAGTCGCTTTCAATCACATCTAAGCCTATATTATTGAACTTAAAGCAGTAAACAAATGAATCCTAGCTAAAACATGCAAAAACTACAAAAAAATCTACATGATATGCAATACATGGAAAAAAGAGCAATTTTTTTTAAAATTACACAAAAATGATAGGGAAGCAAACTACATGGCATGCAAGTATGCAAAGTAGGTAAACTCTAAACTAGATAGCAAAAACAAACAAAAAGTAATTAGATGAGATAGGGAATCAAAAAAATAAGATGAGAACTGAGGGCTTACTGCCCCACCATCCCAAAATTTTGAATCATGTTGTCCTTAACATGAAACTAAAGCTTAGGAATGGTAGGGTAGAAGTCATGGATGTAGTGGTGGTGGTCCTCCCTCTGGTGGGGGTGCTGGTAGTAATGGCCCCAGTATTCTACCTATGGAGGTGAGTATGTCTCCTGGTATCCAAAAAAGAGATCCCCAAAAATCCTCCCCCCATTAGGGGTTCCTCTGTGCATGCGCATGCTGATAGTGGTATATGTGGTTAATCTGATGATGCATCTACTACTGATCTAACCACATGGACTGATGTGTCTATTGAATTACGTCCAACTCCACATGAATGGTTGACATATCGTATGCATTTATTGGAGGTGGTTGTGCATCAAAGTCCTCCCCTCTCGGTCGTGTGCAGCATGGCTGCTGAAAAATGTGTTGCTCTGGCACATTTGTCTCTCCTCATTCTTCTTGTAAGTCCACATTTGGTGTAGTGAACCCCTCTCTTGAGTTCTCCTCCTCGTACTATGATATCACCTCAAAAATTTTCCCTGGTGGCCCCACATCCATGAGTAGGGGATGGCGTGGTATGGGAGCTCCAACTTGATTCTAGGATACATGGGGTTTAGAACATAGAAGATTTTTCTATCTCTTAGGGAGATCATTTGGGACATAGCAAGATAGTTTAGATTAACATATTTGCTTCCTTCTACCTGCTAAGCCCATCTAGATTGTATTCCACTACCTTTTCCATTGTGGTGATAAGTCCCCCCATGATGAATGGAGTTTTACTCTTGTAGGGAATTGTCTTGAAGTGGTCAATCACCATGACACCTATGTTTACAAATCCCCTACTTGCAATTGTGGCCATAACAAACAAATCATTTTTGCGAGAAACACCCTTGATTATCATAACGGCCAAACAAGGTGTTTGCTAAGACCTTCTATAGGTATCTCATGAAGAGGTTGTAAATCATGCTGGTCTTTGATTTTCCTGTAGAAAAAGAAGCTTGACCAGTGATTGTCTTCCACATCTTTGAGTAATCTACTCTACCACTCTTTTCAAGTCTTCCTTCATTGAATTTCTCAGCCATTTCTGAATTGGGGGCAAAGATAGCATTGATTTGGGATGCTTTAAACACATGGGTGGAGCTGTGTAGCTTGAACCTAATGACATCTTATCCCTAGCATTGTACCTTCTCTAAGGTTTCAAAGAACTCATGAGTCAGCTCCAAGTAGGCTTCTTCAACCTCAGTCAAGATCTTGTGCATCCTGCAGTGTTGCATTTGTCCCTTGAATGTGTAGTTGATCCCTAGATCTTACACGGTAGTCATACATGCATATCTAGTGGGGATCACCCTCCTTGTCAAGCACTCGGGGTGGAGAGGCTTCATTATGACTTTTCTTTCCATTCCCCTTCCATAGTTGGTTCCCTCTGGTTGCTTTCCCACCCATTTCAACCTATCCTCTTCTAGTCTAGACATAACGTCCACTGGTTCATCTTCCATCTCCTCACTTTCAGTATCATCTTCCTCCTCTTCTACATAAGTGTGTGACCTTGAACTTGTGTCTAAGTTCAAGGGCACCCTCTCATATCTTTCACTAGGTTAGGCCGAGGAAGTGGAATGCCTTGCTGGAGTTGGTCGTGGCGGTAAGCGTGAGGAAGATGCATCATTTGATTTCTTGGCCATCCTTTCACGAGTCGGTGCATCAACATTGATGGGATCAACAATATTTTCCATCTCTTCTTCTTCCTCCTTCTCCTCTCCATGGTTGTGGTAGCTTGGATTTGTGGTGTGGCCACTGTAGGAGGAGTGGCTTAGGGAGGTCCTCATCGATGCCAACTGTCCGAAGGATCAGAAAATGGAATTGGATGGAGATGATGCACTTCTGGACTGCTATGAACGAGAGGCCTGTTTGGAGCGACTTTTGCCTTCAATGAGGAGGTCCATTTTATTCTCTACTCCCTTCCTAATTTCATTGCATGTGCTCTTCATATTTGTAAGGATTTTTGGTGGAAAACAAACTCAAACAGCAAAAACTGAACTCTCCAGCTGTAGCGGCGGATTTAGCTTGGAAATGGAGAAATCGGTGGTGATGGAGGGTGGAAAATGAAGCTTGAGGTTAGGGAAGGTGATTGGGGACCAAGGGGAACTCAAATCTGGAGTTTGGGAGAAAGAAGAGTTGATGTGGGGGTGAAGGAGGGTCACCCTAGTCGACTGGATGCGCGGAACAGCTGTTTTGTGGCGCACAGATGAGTTCTGGGTCGTACTGGCTCGGGTGGTGTCAGGCGACTTATGTACTGGATCTGAGCCAACACGACCATTCTGGATGGATGCTAGCACGACCGTTATGGCCAGCATGATTGTGTTGCCCGCGTCCATAACTTGAGTTTTCCCTGTTGAAATCCAACTTTATTATCACGACCGTTCCAAGCCACCTCGGTCGTTCTGTCTAGATGCCAACACAGTCGTTCTGACCAGAATGGTTGTGTTGCCAGAGGCCAAATCTTGCATTTTCCCTGTTGAAAACCACCTTTTCCAGCACAACCATTCTACACTAGCACAGCCATGTTGGGCTCTGTCAGTTCAAAACATTTCATAAATCATCAAATCATTTCATCATTCATTACCCAATCATCTTGAATGATCTCTTTGCTATTGTATCGACCATTTTTCACTGAATGTGCCTCATTTCTCAACTTGCATCTGTTTCATCTGTCATTTCATCAAAACTAAAACAAAAACTATCAAGCACAAGTGTACGTGTGTGTGTTTTTAGGTTTGTGTAAAAATAAAGCAAAAGTATCAAAAATGAGAGGTCAGGTGAAAAATTCCCCAAACCTAGGTGGGTTGCCTCCCACAAGCGTTGGGTTTCTTGCCTTCAGCTTGGCTTCTTGGCAGTTCATCAGTAATTCATCCATTTGGCATCCTCATGTGCCTATTCTTGCAAAACATGCATCCCTCATTTGCACTCAATCTGTTTTCCTCATCCCTTTGATCACAATAATCATCATCAATTGTTCCATCTTGATCTCCTTTTCTCAAATGATCATTTGGACTCATGAAGTGATCATGTCCAATGTCCCTATCTTGGACCCGTCGGGTTGGGGTTTTGTACATGTTGATCTTGATCTTCATGTCCATGAATGAATCTGTCATGGTGTCACTGTGTACATGAATCTTGACATCAGCTATAGATAAGAACGACATTCCCAAGATGATGGGAATCTTCCTATCCTTCGGCTCCATATCAAGTACAGTGAAATCCGTCGGGAACACTACGCCTTTCTCTTTATCTATCATCACCAAGACATCATCCACTCTACCCCTAGGCACTTTTATGGATTTATCCACCAAATGGAGAGTGCAATGTACCAGCTTCAACTTTCCTAAGCCTAGATCAACATAGACATGTATGGCATCAAATTCACACTAGATCCCAAATCAAGTAAGGATCTGTCTATGTGATGTCCTCGTATATATCTAGGTATGAGTGGGTTCTTGGGCCTTTTCTCTTCACAAGAAGTGAATGTTGTATATATGATAAAGCTCACTTGTTCAGTCAAGTTCACTTTCTTTGGTATCCTCCTCGTTGACCTTCTCTTCACAGTGCATAGGTTCTTGAGGAACTTGGCATATGATGGGATTTTCTTGATAGAATCTAAGAGTGGAATGTTCACCTTCACTTGGAGAAACACCTCAAGAATATTCACATTGTGCTTTTGCTTCCTCCTTATTTCTGGTTGCTCATCCAATGCTTCAATGAATGGAGGATCATTGGCTTTTGCCTTGCTTGCATCAATGTGAGATGGAACACTAGGGATGGTAGGACTTGCAAATGGAGCATGAAGTGGAGCACATGGTGTCCCAGAATCAATGGGATGTATCACTGATTCATCTTTGGCAATTTCAATAATTGTATCACCACGGGGCTGCCTTTGCTTCGCTTTTTCAACTTTTCTTTGACTTGCGGGCTGCTCAAGAGATTTCCCACTCCTTAGAACTGTCACAGAACTTCCTTGCTCATGGTGGAGAGGGGGAGCTAGTTGTGGTTGTGGAGGAGGTGGAGGTGGCACTTGGTGTTGAAATTGAGATGGAGGGGGAAATTGAGGTTGTAAGGTGAATTGTTGGGAGAATGGTGGTGATGGAGGGGGAGGTGGAGTATAAGGCTTGGAATCTCCTTAGAAATGGTAGATGGGTTGCACCGACATGGGAGGCGGACTATAGAAAACTTGAGAAGAGGGTGTGGGTCCACCTGCTTCATGGTAGCTCATGATGGGTTTTAAAGACAACTTTTCTTCTTGCGGAGCAATTATGGAAGATAGTTTCTCTACTTTCTCTTCTAGTCTTGCAACATCTTTTTGAAAATCATCAAAGATTTTCAATCTAGAGAGAACATCTTCCTCAAACCTTGATCTATATTTTAGACTTTGTGGATATTCATAGCTATAGGAGGGAGGTGTCTTCTTTTCCTCACCATAGAACTCAATAGAATTGACCGGGTGGCAAGGAGCATTTGTCACCTGGTTCTTCATGAAGCTCACCATGCCACTAAGGATCTTCACCACTTGCGGGCTTGAGTCATTATGAGAAGGAGGTGTCACACCAAAGGCATAGCCCCCGTCATTCATCATGCTAGAAGCTCGAATCCTTGATCCTTCAGCCAACTGCTCAAACAAAGGTCATATCTCCTCAGGTGGCCTAGCCATGAAAACTCCTCTACAAGAAGAATCCACTGTGTCTTGGTCCTTTAGAGATAAATCGGAGTAGAATGATTGAACTAGCTGCCACAAAGGGATCTCATGGTGCGGTCACTCTCTCAAAAGCTTCTTCAATCTCTCCCATGCATTATGAAACTGCTCATTGCCAATTTGATTAAAACTTGTCATGGCGCGTTGCATTTGTGTTAACCTTGCTATAGAGTAGAATTGTCTCAAGAAGGCATTCTTCATTGTTTCCCAACTCATGATGTCCCTCCTTGAGCCATACCAATCTTTGGCTCTATCTTTAAGGGAGAAAGAGAACAAGGTCAACTAGATTATATCATCACTAGCCGTCGGCGTCCTGAAGGTGGAGCATACTTTAAGAAAGGAATCCAAATACTTGTAGGGGTTCCCACTCTCCAAGCCATAGAAGATGGACAGGAGCCTAAGAAGACCTAGAGGAATAGAGAATTGTTCCACTAGAATTTGATCAACCCTGCTAACAATTGGTGATTTGTATTTGCTAGGCTTGACGTAGTCTTGAAGCGGCTTGTGGGGTGCATTTTGGCCTTCCATCTCATTTCCTCCTGAATGGTTTGTCACATACACAAAGCAAAACCAAACAAAAGAAAGCAATTTAGTAAACCAATATACACAAAGAATGCAAAGAATAATGAATAAAGAATAGCAATGATGAGGGTAGTAGGAAAAGTCAAAGCAAAACTAAATAGCTAGGCCGAGCACCTTTCTCCCCAGCAATGATGCTACAAAGCTTGGTTCACCCCCCAATGGCATTACACACCACTCAATTGAGACTTGAATGGATGCAACTCCGCAGACGGAGGCACACGGGTGGATTCACTTTAAATATTTATAATGACCTAGACTTAAACACACCTACGTCTACCAAGACACTATACCGCAAGTGCACGGGGTCATGTCATAGTATAGGAGTGCGGTAAGTATAGGGTCAATCCATAGGGAGAAAAGGGGGTAGTAGATCTAGGTTGGTTTTGCTAGGATCCTACTGCGAAAACTAGGGTTAAGGGTTTGAAGATTGTTTTTTATTGTTAAATAAGGTGAACAAGAAAGCAATTAAAGGCAAGAATGAAATCTAAGTTAACCCTAGACTAGATTAAGTAATTAAGCAGGCAAAGACTAAACTAGATATGAAAAGGCAATTTACACTAAGGCATGCAAGAAGAACAAGAAAGTAATTAAGGAGCTAAACTAGCAAGAACAAATAAAGAATAGGGCAAGAAGCTATCTAAGCAAGAAAGGAGCTAGCTAAGCTAATCCTAGCTAAGCAAGATGAAAACTAGGGTTTTAAAGCAGTTAAGGAAGATGTGGGCTATTTAGGGGATGCACTTATCACTTAAGTTGGGGGTGACATATGAACATTATGATTCCATTTATATTATCCAAACCAAACAACAAGTTAGAGTCTAATGAATTAACCTAAGCTACTAACTGGCCATGGATATGCTAGGTTGTGTATAGGGGAACTAGTCCCTAACACCCCCTACTACCCTTGCGAGGCTCAATTGGGTTAGGGATCAGGTTCAATTTAATTAGAGTCTAAAAAGTCTAGGTTTCTAGATTAGACATTCCTAGGGCAATTAGTGGCCGAGGGTAGTAATGGGGAGATGAAATTAGGGTTTTGGACCCCAATTTCCCCACATTCTAGCCTTGAGAAGGCTCCATGCTAATTGCACTAAAATCACCTAATCTAGATACTTAGATATCTCACCTAGGTTTAGGGAGATTGATTAGTATGTAGGAACATGGGAGGCACCCTAGGGATCCAAGAATCGGGCCTAGGGGCAATTCCCAAAATTCACACATATATGTAATTTCCCTAAATTCCTAGGTGATTTCACACACAAACCAACAAGAAATTCATGGAGAATAATATGAAAATATAACATAATCGTTAGCAAATAGAATTACAAAATTTACATGTCATTTTCCCCCAACATGGTATAAAAGTAACATTTTGCACCCCCAAACAGCCCACCCAAGGGGGCTGAGCTACTCATAGAAATTAAAAATACAAAAGAAAGGAGAAAGAGGTAGAAGAAACCATGGAGCTCATTGTAGATGGAGAAATCCTCCTCTCCAGCTACTGCAAGATGTCCTCCTCTCTCCTCCAAGGTGTAAGGGTGTGGAATGAAGGGGATTATGGGTAGAAACTAGGATAAACTAGTGTTTTGGTGGTGGAAATGGTGAAATGGAGTGGAATGGAGGTGGGAATGGATTGGAATGGCTAAGGGGGGGGGGGGAAATGGGGAGCAGGAGGTGGTGGAAGGTAGCTAACCTCGGGCTGGAGCTGACACCTAGGTATATATGGGTGTGGGGGAAGCACTAGGTCAAGTAGGGTAGTATGGGAAAAATAATGCAGAAGTAGCTAGGTTTTGTGAGTAGCACGATCGTGGTAGGTAGGGGTGAGCACGGTCGTGGTGGGGTAGAACGGTTGTGTGAATTAAAATATGAAAATCATAGGTTGAGGGTCACTTTTGTACTTAAGCTGGAATGGTCGTGGTGGTCACCATGGCCGTGGTGGGGTAAGGGTAGCACGACCGTGGTGGTTGCCACAGTCGTGGTGGCTCGAAATGCTCCGACCGTTCTCTGCTCCACGATCGTTCAACCTCTGCTATAGCACGATCGTTCTGGGTGGCATGGCCATTTTGGGTCAGTTCACCATGGCCTTTCTGTGTGGCACGGCCGTGGTGATTCTATATTCAATTGAGGATGACTCTATTGATTTACAAGTGACCTAGCATGGTCATTATGTGGTACCACAGCCATGCTGGGTTCTGGACCAACAGTTTGACTTTATTCTTTGGATTTCTTAGACATCTTTGCTTCAATGGATCTTTGGCCACTAGGGGTAGGTTGAGGGAGCATCATGCTTCACTTTGGGTCTCTCCAAGGGTAGAGAAACCTAGTCTACCAACTGATATGAGGACCTTCCTATTGATTTGACTTTTTGTGGGATTGATTATGAATATATCAATCGACTCTTTCATTCCTCCCTTCTACCGGCCTTCATCTTCCTTCTCTCTCTCTTCCATCAAGCGTGGTCCAAATGCCTGAAAAACATGCAAATAATGTCCATAAGTGCATTTTACCCAAATATACATATTGAAGGAGATAACATGTAATCTAATAGGTATAGATGTGATTGAAATACAAAATGAAACAAGATGAAGCCCTAAACTAGGGCTGAATCACCACCCCAAACTTGAAACATACATGTCCTCAAGTATGCTCCAACTCAATCTCTCTACAATTTTTCCACAATCAAGAAATGACAAATGCAAAGTAAAGGATGGCTATTGCTGAATGGGATTAATAGTGACTATGTACATGCATTCCACCTCTCTCATGTCCTTCTTTCACAAACCAATCATGAAAAGAGCACAAAACATATGAACTTCAAATATAGTGAATAAAACACACAAGCTATCCATATTTCTTTCATGTAGTTCTGGGTAAACCGTTTCATGATGGTGTTAATCAAGGATGACTAGGAGTGTTGTTTCACCTTCATTCTTTCAACCTTATGTTTCAAACCACACCAAATGACCCACATGGCTACGAAAAAGGGCAAAATGATCTAGGTTTGATGTTTCCTAGCTCAATGGGTATGAAAATGGAAGAAAGGGTTGCGGTAAGATTTTAGAGTGCTATTACATAGAGCATTCATCTTTTCTTTACTTAGATGATCTTAAACAGGAGCACCTTTTATTTGTTTTTTTTTTCATTTTTTCCTTTTTATTTGCCCTTGGAGTAGGTAGGGTATATGGTGATGAGAGTGAAGTGGTGATATGTAGATGTGGCCACCCCAAACTTATAGAGGTGGCCACGGCTGATATGTGCACTTTAACATCCTTTCATGAGGCGGTGGGGTAAGAAGATGGTGAGTGAATAGTCGGGTCAAAGAGGGGTCACTAGCGTGATTCTCAATATGAGGTATCCTGCATGAAAATTAATCCAACACTTCATCCAACAATGTCACACCACATGAATGAACAACCTGAAATTGATACTTCAATCAAGTGATTTCAAAGACACTAAGCGTTCATAGCTTGCTCAAGTCACAATTCAACCAAATCATTCACAAAAACAAGAGAGGTGATGCACATGTAAAAAGTCAAGAATTGATACCATTTAGAAATAAACAATGATAATTCACTTGCATTTGTCAAAGGTCACCATTTTTAATCCAAAAAGTAGAGATTGGGTTGAAACACACTTTTAGACAAGAAATCTCAAATTTGGGCAAAATTGGCCAAAATGGTGCCAAGTCGCTTTCAATCACATCTAAGCCTATATTATTGAATTTAAAGTAGTATACAAGCAAATCCTAGCTAAAACATGCAAAAACTACAAAAAATCTACATGATATGCAATGCATGGCAAAAAGAGCAAAATTTTTGAAAATTACACAAAAATGACAGGGAAGCAAACTACATGGCATACAAGTATGCAAAGCAGGTAAACTTTAAACTAGATAGAAAAAAAAACAAAAAGTAATTATATGAGATAGGGAATCAACAAAATAAGATGAGAACTAAGGGCTTACTGCCCTACCACCCCAAACTTTTGAATCTTATTGTCTTCAACATGAAACTAAAGCTTAGGAATGATAGGGTAGAAGTCATGGTTGTGGTGGTGGTGGCCCTCCCTGTGGTAAGGGGTGCTGGTAGTAATGGCCCCAGTAGTCCACCTGGGAGTAAGAGGAGTTGATTTGGGGTGAAGGAGGGTCGCCCTAGTCGAGTGGTTGTGCGGAACGACCGTTTTGTGGCGCACAAATGAGTTCTGGGTCACGCTGGCTCAGGTGGAGTCGAGCGACTTATTTACTAGATCCAGGCCAGCACTGCCGTTCTGGCTGGATGCCAACACGGCCGTTCTGGCCAGCAAAATTGTGTTGCTCGCATCTGAAACTTGAGTTTTCCCTATTAAAATCCAAGTAAAATAGTACGGTCGTTCCAAGCCACGACGGCCGTTCTGTTTGGATGCCAGAACGGTCGTGTTTTCGGAGGCCAAATCTTGCATTTTCCCTATTTAAAATTACCTTTGCCAGCATGGCCATTCTACACTAGCACGTCCATGCTGGGCTCTGTCAGTTCAAAAATCTTCATAAATCATCAAATCATTTCATCATTCATAACCCAATCATCTTGAATGATCACTTTGATATTATATCAACTATTTTTCACTGAATGTGCCTCATTTCTCAACTTGCATCTGTTTCATCTATCATTTCATCAAAACAAAAACAAAAACTATCAAGAACATGTGTGTGTGTTTTTAGGTTTGTGTAAAAATAAAGCAAAAGTACCAAAAATGAGATCGGGTGAAAAAAAATCCCCAAACCTAGGTGGGTTGCCTCTCACAAGTGCTGAGTTTCTTGCCTTCAGCTTGGCTTCTTGGCGATTCTTCAGTAATTCATCCATTTGGCATCCTCATGTGCCCATTCTTGCAAAACATGCATCCCTCATTTGCACTCAATCTATTTTCCTCATCCCTTTGATCACAATAATTATCATCAATTGTTCCATCTTGATCTCCTTTTCTCAAATAATCATTTGGACTACTGAAGTGATCATGTTCAATGTCCCTATCTTGGACTCGCCAGGTTAGGGTTTTGTACATGTTTATCTTGATCTTCATGTCCATGAATGAAACTGTCATGGTGTCATTGCGTACATGAATCTCGACATCAGTTGTAGATAAGAACGACCTTCCTAAGATGATGGGAATCTTCCTATCCTCTGGCTCCATATCAAGTACAATGAAATCAGTCAGGAACACTACGCCTTTCTCTTTATCTATCATTACTAAGACATCATCGACTCTACCCCTAGGCACTTTTATGGATCTATCTACCAACTGGAGAGTGCAATGTGCCAGCTTCAACTTGCCTAAGCCCAGCTCAACATATACATTGTATGGCATCAAATTCACACTAGATCCCAAATCAAGTAAGAATTTGTCTATGTGATGTACCCCTATATAGCTAGGTATGAGTGGGGTTCCTGGGTCTTTTCTCTTCACGAGAAGTGAATGTTGTATATATGATGGAGCTTACTTGTTCAGTCAACTTCACTTTCTTTGGTATCCTCCTTGTCGACCTTCTCTTCACAGTGCATAGGTTCTTGAGAAACTTAGCATACAATGAGCTTTTCTTGATAGCATCCAAGAGTGGAATGTTCACCTTCCCTTGGCGAAACACCTCAAGAATATCCACATTGTGCTTTTGCCACCTCCTTATTTCTGGTGGCTCATCTAGTGCTTCAATGAATGGAGGATCGTTGGCTTTTGACTTGCTTGCATCAATGTGAGGTGGAACACTAGGGATGGTAGGACTTGAAAATGGAGCATGAAGTGGAGCACATGGTGTCCCAAAATCAACAAGATGTATCACTGATTCATCTTCAGCAATTTCAATCAATGTATCACCACTTGGCTGCCTTTGCTTTGCTTTTTCAACCTCTCTTTGACTTGCAGGCTGCTCAAGAGATTTCCCACTCCTTAGAATTGTCACAAAACTTCCTTTCTCATGGTGGAGAGGAGGAGCTAGTTGTGGCTATGGAGGAGGTGGAGGTGGCACTTGGTGTTGAAAATGAGGTGGAGGGGGAAATTGAGGTTGGAAGGTGAATTGTTGGGAAAATGGTGGTTATGGAGGGGGAGGTGGAGTATAAGGCTTGGAATCGCCTTAGAAAGGATATATGGGCTACACTTGCATGGGAGGCAGACTATAGAAAACTTGAGAAAGAGGGTGTGGGTCCACCTGCTTCATGGTAGCTCTGACGTGGAAATTTTATCGCACTAACAAACTCACTCGGGGTTGAAATCCCTGAGCTTTTACCAAAACCAAAGTGCAATAATACCACCCACAAGCGGACGAGTCTTATCGTAGTATAGTTAAGGATCGAACCCAAAGGACAACTTTTTAAAGAATCTTTGTCAGTCGAATCTAGCTTAAGTAAAACTAATATTTAGAATGATTGGTTGGTTTGTGGTTAATTTAACTAAATGCAGGAAAGTAAAGGCTGAACTAAAGTTGGATTAAGATCAAATGATATGGAATCGCTGGGATGGTATCGGGTTTCACCTCCACTACACAAGCAAATACGTCTGAACGTCAAACATCCAGGCAAGATATAACTATCCAAATAGAGCTACTGCAAAACCCCCATACGGGCATTAGGTTTGCGTAAGCATCACCTTAGGCATCAGATGTCTCGTCACCATCTGGATCACTTACTTATGGCTCCGAAGATATAGAAATCCAATGAATATTATGGGCCCCCTATACAGGCGTTAGGCACACAGAAGCATCATCGAAGGCTAGATGGCTCGTCCCCTCGTGGATCATACACTTACGACCTCGAAGAAATCCCATTATATTTCTAGTTTGGGAGTCAACCATGTTTATCTATTAGAAAGCATGTGATTAATATACGAGCAAACATCGATGATTAACAAGAAGATACAAAATCCAACTAAGGCTGTGAACCCCCTATATAGGCGTTAGGTGCACAAAAGCGTCACCGCAGGCTAGATGGCTCGTCCCCTCATGGATCATACACTTGCAACCTCAAGGAATCCCATTCTATTTCTGGTTTGGGAGTCGACTTGTTAAACGACATTCAATCTTACATAAAGAAGTTCTCACAACATAGGAAGAACAAAGATGAAAGCAAGCAATTAATCAAACTACAAACATATAGATTAATAATGAAATGAAAAGTTATATACATTGACATGGAAAGTTTAACAAAAGAACATGATTGCATGGGCGGCGAGGCTAGTCCCCGCACCCCAGCGAAAAGGGTACTACTCGCTCATGGTGAAAGGCATAAGAAGAATAAGAAAGAGAGAGAAATCAGCCATGAACGCAGTGCAGAAGGTAGTCGCATCTCGGTGAAGATGATACGGCCTTCTACGTCGTGTCGGGGAAGATCTGGACGCGGAACGGGAGATGCCAAGACTGACCGGACAGTCTTCCTTGCTCCGTCTTCCTTCTCTTCTCAGTCTCCTTGGTTGCAACACGTGTAGTAGGTGGAATGAAACTGGCGTGGATGGCACTGGATCTAGATCGGACCTGTGTACAGGCAGCCTGTCGGCATCCCAGAACCGATGCCCATTTGAGGACCCTTGCGGTCCTATTTATAGGCTCGGATGGGGTCTTCACATTTTCTTCATGAACCTGCTCCAAATGGTCTTGGGGCAAACAGTCTTAGAAATCCGCCTCCAAACGGTCTTGCAGATCGATCGAATGACCAAACAGTCTTGGGACCGAATGGCTCCAAATGGTCTTGGGAATGAATGGTTCCAAACGGTCTTGGGACCGAATGGTTTCCAAACGGTCTTGGGACCGAATGGTTCCAAATGGTCTTGGGACCGAATGGCTCCAAACGGTCTTGGAACCGAATGGTTCCGACCGAATGGTTCCAAATGGTCTTGGGACCGAATGGCTCCAAATGGTCTTGGGACCGAATGGTTCAAACGGGCTTTGCGTCGAAGTTCAACCAGTCTTCACGTCGATTTCCAAATGGTCTTGGACTGGGCATCGTCCAACCGGTCTGTGTGATCTCCTCCTTCGGTATGTGATCGATCAATGCCTCACGGTCTCAAGACCGTGATGTATTCTTTGTGGTGAGCGCGGAGTGGGAGTGGTGTTGTTGTAGGTAGTGTTTAGGGTTGCTGGAGGTAGAAGGAGGTGGAGGTGTAGGTATCAAAACTGCTATTGGCGGAGGAAGGGAAATTAAGAGGAGGGGAAGCATGCCCAATGTTGTTGAGTTGCCCAAACGGTTTCGAGCAGGTTGCTCAACCGATCTTGAAGACCATATGGAGTTAGAAACTGATTGGATAAGTCTGAATGGTCAAGACCAAATGGTGAGACCGATGGTGAGACCAAAAGGTGAGTCCCAACTGAATGTCCAAACTACGAACATATCGATTAACAACAAAATGAAATGTTATATACATTGCCATGGAAAGTTTAACAAAAGAAAATGATTGCATGGGCGGTGGGGCTAGTCCCCGCACCCCAATGAAAAGTGTACTACTCGCTCATGGTGCAAGGTACAAGAAGAATAAGAAAGAGAGAGAAATCCACCATGAACTCGATGCAGAAGGTAGTCGCAGCTCAGTGAAGATGATACGGCCTTCTACGTTGTGGAACGAGAGATGCCAAGACTGACCAGACAGTCTTCCTTGCTCTGTCATCCTTCTCTTCTCAGTCTCCTTGGTTGCAACACGGGTAGTAGGTGGAATGAAATTGGTGTGGACGGCACTAAATCTGGATCGGACCTGTGTACAGGCAGCCTGTCGGTGTCCCAGAATCGATGCCCATTTCAGGACCCTTGCGGTCCTATTTATAGGATCAGATGGGGTCTTCACATTTTTTGCATGAACCTGCTCCAAACGGTCTTGGGGCAAATGGTCATGGAAATCCGCCTCCAAATGGTCTTGCAGATCATTCGAATGACCAAACGGTCTTGGGACCGAATGGCTCCAAACGGTCTTGGGAACGAATGGTTCCAAACGGTCTTGGGACAGAATGGTTCCAAACGGTCTGGGGACTGAATGGTTTCCAAACGGTCTTGGGACCGAATGGCTCCAAACCGTCTTGGGACCGAATGGTTCCAAACGGTCTTGGGACTGAATGGTTCCAAATAGTATTGGGACCGAATGGCTCCAAACGGTCTTGGGACCGAATGGCTCCAAATGATCTTGGGACCAAATGGTTCAAACAGTCTCTGTGTCAAAGTTCAACCGGTCTTCACGTCGATTTCCAAACGGTCTTGGACTGGGTGTCATCCAACCGGTCTGTGTGATCTCCTCCTTTGGTATGCGATCGATCAATGCCTCACAGTCTCAAGATTGTGAGGGATTCTTTGTGGTGAGCACGGAGTGGGAGCGGCGGCGTTGCAGGTAGCGTTTAGGGTTGCTGGAGGTAGAAGGAGGCGGAGGTGTAAGTGTCGATGCTGATGTTGGCGGAGGAAGGGAAAGCAAGAGGAGGGGAAGCATGCACAATGTTGTTGAGTTACCCAAATGGTTTTGAGCAGGTTGCTCAACCGATCTTGAAGACCATATGGAGTTAGGAACCGATTGGATGAGTCTGAACGGTTAAGACCAAATGGTGAGACCGATGGTGAGACTGAAAGGTGAGTCCCAACTAAATGTTCAACCTCATCAATACCTGCATCAAAACAACATAAATTCAGTTAAAATCATGATAATTGGACCAATTAAGTAATTTTACACATTTTGATATTTAGAAACTGAAATTGGGTGTATTTGATCGAAAAGGGTCCAAGATAGAGATTGAAAGTCATGATGAATATGCATTCATCAAGCTCATGATGGGTTTTAAAGACAACTTTTCTTCTTAGAGAGCAATTATGGAAGATAGTTGCTCCACTTTCTCTTCTAGCCTTGCAACATCTTTTTGAATATCATCAAATATTTTCAATATAGAGAGAACCCCTTCCTCAAACCTTGAGCTATATTTTGGACTTTGTGGCTCTTGATAGATATAGGAGTGAGGTGTCTTCTTTTCCTCACCATAGAACTCAATACAATTGACTGAGTGGTAAGGAGAATTTATCACCTAGTTCTTCATGAAGCTCACCATATCACCAAGGATATTCATCATTTGTGGGCTTGAGTCATTATGAGAAGGAGGTGTCACACCAAAGGCATATCCCCCATCATTCATCATTCTAGAAGCTCGAATCCTTGATCCTTCAGCCAACTGCTCAAACAAAGGCCATATCTCCTCAGGTGGCCTAGCCACGAAAACTCCTCCACAAGAAGAATCCATTGTTTCTTGGTCCTTTAGAGATAAACCGGAGTAGAATGATTGAACTAGCTGCCACAAAGGGATCTCAAAGTGCATGCACTCTCTTAAAAGCTTCTTAAATCTCTTCCATGCATTATGAAACTGCTCATTTCACATTTGATTAAAACTTATCATGGCACGCCGCATTTGTGTTAACCTTGCTATAGAGTAGAATTGTCTCAAGAAGGCATTCTTCATTGTTTCCCAACTCATGATGTCCCTCCTTGAGCCATACCAATCTTTGGCTCAATATTTAAGGGAGAAAGAGAACAAGGTCAATTGGATTCTATCATCACTAGTTGTCGGCGTTGGAAGGTGGATCATACTTCAAGAAAGGAATATAAGTGCTTGTAGGGGTTCTCACTCTCCGAGACATAGAAGATGGGCATGATCCCAAGAAGACCTGGAGGAATACAGAATTTCTCCCCTGGCATTTGATCAACCCTTCTATAAATTAGCGATTTGTAGTTGTTAGGCTTGAAGTAGTCTTGAAGCGGCTTGTGGGGTGCATTTTGGCCTTCCATCTTGTTTCCTCCCGAATGGCTTGTCACATGCACAAAGCTAAACCAAACAAAAGAAAGCAATTTAGTCAACCAATATACACAAAGAATGCAAAGAATAATGAATAAAGAATAGCAATGATGAGGGTAGTAGGAAAAGTCAAAGCAAAACTAACTAGCTAGGCCGAGCGCCTTTCTCCCTGGAAACGGTGCCAGAAAGCTTGGTGCGCCCCCGCCAATGGTGTTACACACCACTCAATTTAGACTTGAATGGATGCAACTCCACGGACGGAGGCAAACATGTGGATTCACTTTCAATATTTATAATGACGCAGACTTAAACACACCTACATCTACCAAGACACTATCCTGCAAGCGCATAGGGTCATGTCGTAGTAAGGAGGGCGGTAAGTATAGGGTCAATCTATAGGGAGAAAAGGGGGTAGTAGAGCTAGGGTGGTTTTGCTGGGTTCCTACTGCGGAGACTAGGGTTAAGGGTTTGAAGGTTGTTTTTTATTGTTAACTAAGGTGAACAAGAAAGCAATTAAAGGCAAGAATGAAATCTAAGTTAACCATAGACTAGATTAAGACTAATTAAGCAGGCAAAGACTAAACTAGGTATGAAAAGGCAATTTACACTAAGGCATGCAAGAAGAATAAGAAAGCAATTAAGGAGCTAAACTAGAAAGAACAAAGCAAGAACATGGCAAGAAGCTATCTAAGAACGAAAGGAGCTAACTAAGCGAATACTACCTAAGCAAGATGAAAACTAGGGTTTTAAAGCAGTTAAGGAAGATGTGGGCTATTTAGGGGATGCACTTATCACTTAAGTTGGGGTGACGTATGAACATTATGATTACATTTATATTATCCAAACCAAACAACAAGTTAGAGTCTAATGAATTAGCCTAAGCTACTAACTGGCCATGGATATGCTAGGTTGTGTATAGGGGAACTAGTCCCTAACACCCCCTACTACCCTTGTGAGGCTCAATTGGGTTAGGGATTAGGTTCAATTCAATTAGGATCTAATCAAGTCTAGGTTTCTAGATTAGACATTCCTAGGGCAATTAGGGGTTGAGGGTAGTAATGGGGAGGTGAAATTAGGGTTTTGGACCCCAATTCCCCCACATTCTAGCCTTGAGAAGGATTCATGCTAATTGCACTAGAATCACCTAATCTAGCTACTTAGATCTCTCACTTAGGCTTAGGGAGATTGATTAGGATGTAGGAATATGGGAGGTAGCCTAGGGATCCAAGAATTGGGCCCAGGGGCAACCCCCAAAATTCACATATATAAATTATTTCCCTAAATTCCTAGGTGATTTCACACACAACCCAACAAGAAATTCATGGAGAATAAGATGAAAATAGAACATAATAAGATGAAAATAGAACATAATCATTAGAAAAAGGAATTACAAAGTTTACATATCATTTTCCCCCAACATGGTATCAAAGTAACATTTTACACCCCAAACAGTCCACCTAAGGGGGCCTAGCTACTCATGGAAATGGAAAATACAAAATACAAAAAGAAAGGGGAAAGAGGTAGAAGAAGCCATGGAGCTCAATGTAGATGGAGCAATCCTGCTCTCTAACTGATTCAATATGTCCTCCTCTCTCCTCCAAGGTGTAAGGGTGTGTAATGAAGGGGATTATGGGTAGAAATTAGGATAAACTAGTGTTTTGGTGGTGGAAATGATGAAATGGAGTGGAATGGAGGTGGAAATGGATTGGAATGGCTAAGGATAGAAAATGGGGATCTAGGAGGTGGTGGAAGGTAGCTAACCTCATGCTAGAGCCTCCACCTTGGTATATATAAGTGGGGGAATCACTAGGTCAAGTAGGGGTAGTATGGGGAAAATAGTGTCGAAGTAGCTAAGTTTTGTGAGTAGCACAGCCGTGGTGGATCACCACGGCCGTGGTGGGTAGGGGTGAGCACGGTTGTGATAGGGTAGAACAGTCGTGTGAATTAAAATGTGAAAATCATAGGTTGAGGGTCACTTTTGTACTAAAGTTGGCACGGCCGTGGTGGCTCAAAATGCTCAGGTCGTTCTCTGCTCCACGATCGTTCTGCCTCTGTTGTAGCACGGCTGTGCTGGGTGGCACAACCATTCTAGGTTAATTCAACACGGCCATGGTGATTCTATCTTCAAGTGAGGATGACTCTGTTGATTTGCAGTGACCTAGCACGGTCGTTCTGTGGTACCACAACCGTGTTGGGTTCGGGATCAACACTTTGACTTGATTCATTGGATTTTCTTGGACATCTTTGCTTCAATGGATCTTTGGCCACTAGGGGTAGGTTGAGGGAGCATCGGGCTTCACTTTGGGTCCCTCCAAGGGTAGAGAAACCCTAGGATCACTCATTCTCTCTCTCTTCCATCAAGCATGGTCCAAATGCCTAAAAACATGCAAATAATGTCCATAAGTGCATTTTACACAAATATGCATATTGAGAGAGATAACATGTAATCTAGTAGGTATAGATGTGATTGAAATACAAAATGACACAAGATGAAGCCCTAAAATAGGGCTGAATCAATACCCATGCTAAATATGATATTAGAAATAATTTGGAATCATAGGTTTTTTTAGAGAGAGAATAAACTTTCAAAACCCAAATTGAATGAATGCACATTATTTCCAGCACATATATAGAATTTAAGACATAACCAAAGTTATGAAACTAAAGAGAGATCCTAGAACTGAAATTGTAATCATAGAAAATATACACAATAAGACTAGAAACTCTAATAAGCACTTAAGCATCACAATGAGGATATAAACATATGTGTAGCCATACTAGTAATGTATACATATGTTTTTAATTTTTCTAACATAGATACTTTGTTTCCAGGGTCAAAACTTGTCCTTTTGGATCATAATATACCTATAGAGTCAACCTTCAGCCATAAACATAAGGTATATACATCTTCCCTATTTTTTGGAAATAACAACTAAAACTTATTCATACCAATGAGAAATATTTTGAGTTGCACTCCCCTTTTCAATTCCTTGAAATCCTTTTGCATATCAATTGTTGTTCACTGATATCTCCATTACTTATTAGTGAAATCATTCTTCTCTTATACACGAGTCTTGTGGCTTTAATTAACATATGATGGATGTTTTCATTCCCTTTTGTACTTGAATATTACTTTGGATTGAGTCTATTACTTGCCTTCAATATTTATGCATGTGTGGTTTTGACTGGTCATATCTAGATTCAGATAACTACATTTTTAGGCGCTAAGATTTTTTTCATCCAGCCAGTCATTGGGGTTTTATCCCTCCTGTCACATGATTTATGTGTGTATAAATATACACATATATGTATGAGGTTGTAGTCCTCTTTTAAGCACTAAATTTTTAGTCCACCTCCCATTTTATATTTATTTGGCACGAAGGTTTTAGTCCTCCTACCCTTGGTTTGTAAGGATGGGTTATTATCCTATCTTTTGGATTATGTTAATCTTTGTTGTAATCAACATACATTCAATTCTTTATTTAAGTTTATAGAACTTTTCAAAATGGAAAGAATCTTAATTTAAATAGTTGACATGATATGAATGCCCCATTCTATTTTTATATCCCTTTGTGTTACATCCTCTTGAACTTATCCAATTGTTGAAATGCCTTCTTTTGATTGGAAACACTTCTATGAGTGTTCCTAAATCCTTTAAATGGTACAAATAAGTATTTTCTAAATGCACATATACTGGTATTTTTACTCATACCCTTTTTATGGCTTTTTGGGTGATTTTACTCACCCCCCAGAGGTGGAGCTATTTACGGTCCAAGAGCTTGAGAACTAGGGTTTTGAAGGGCATGTCTAGGAGTTGTTTCTTGGTAGGAGTTGTAAGATGTTTAAATTTCCCTATATAGCTTATTTATCTAGAATTTGAAGTTTATTTATGTTTTCCTTTATGTCCATATGGACATAGTATATGAGAAATATTTAAAGCTTTGTAATATATTGATTTATTTTTCCATCATTGTAACTCTATCCGCTTCATGCACATACAATATTTAATATTTTTATGCACACCCCTTGATTTTGATTATGTGTTGGTGCATATTTGGGTCTTCTTTGTTTGATTATCTAAAATAAAAGTATAAAGTGGACTCACTATCATACACTCCTTATAAGGGGCCCAATAACTTGGAAGCGACCACATCTCCTTGGGCTCCCACCCAAAGTAACCATAGTGGAGCATATCCATGAATACATTTTCTAGCCTATGGCCTGATGTAGTTGCATCATCCTGGTCTCAACATCCAATGCATACCTAAGTCATCCGCAAAAAATGGGTTGAATCCCAACGACCAATCTTCTTGCATCAGTCAATCTCCTTGACTAATGCAAGCACTACTTAGCCCTTTTTTAGTCCACAACTTCGAAATTTCCACTTTGAAAATATATTATTTCTATTATTTGAAACATATGCTTGTAGTATTACATAAATAATCCCAAACAAATAAGTTATAATTCTAAAAGACTAAGAAATCAAAGAAAGTAAATCTTAATTAAGGGACTTGCACACACACACACACACAGATATATATATATATATATGTATGTATAGGGCTCATCTTTAATACCGGCGTGGGTAGCCTGATTTTTTGCTACCCGCCCGGTTCCAAGTAAGAACCTAGTTTTTATGTGGCAAGCTTTGGCTGCTTGCAACGTGTGTAGGACCCAATTGCTATGTTTTGGGGACGTCCGAGATGAAGCCTTGGTGCCCAGTTCACCAAGCTTATAGGTACATGAGTGGATTATGTTTCCTCTATATAATATTACTACTTAGAACACAACCATGATATGGGAACATGCTATCTTCTCTGTTCACCCATGTTTTTGCAATCTTTTCAACTTTGATGGTTGTTCTACAACAAATGATTTGTTTGAATTTAATGGAACTTGGGTCTTGTGGTGTCTTGTCTCCTTGGCCATGGTCAAGCTCTTACATCAAATGATGATTTCCATGCTTCACTATTATCAAATTTTTTGTGCTTTTTCTCCAATAGTTTCGAACCGCTAGCTACTTGGTCGTTCCAAACCTCGTCTAGAGGTGTTTTGTTTTTGGGTGACTTTTTAGTGACCTACCGATGGGTCTCATACGCGCAAAACTAATTTGAAATGCATAATTTTTGGGGTCTTTATATAACATGACCTATAAATGTCTAAATGTGCTCAAATTTTACGTATGAGCTATTCACAAGATGTTTAAGAAGATCAATGGATTAGATTTTTGAAAAAAAAAACATTACATCATGAAAAACTACTTGAGTGTATTCTAGCCTGACTCTATATACATATATATATATATGTAAGTATGTATGTATGTGTGTGTGTGTGTGTATATATATATATATATATATATATATATATATATATATTTATATATATATATACACTCATTTTATATTACAACATAAATTGCTGCCATAAATATCATTTTTACTATAATCAGACATCTAATACAAAATGGGTGTTTGTATTACAAATTTGGTCATCTCATTACAAACGTTACATGTCTCATTACAAATAGGTACCTTATTATTACAAAATAGATCCACGGGTAACTAAAGTTAGTTACTCACATTGGTAGTGAATATATATATATATATATATACATATATACATATACATATACAAATACATATACATATATATATACACACATATATATATACATATATATATGTGTATATATATACATTTATATACATATTATATGTATATATGAGCCATTCATTCACTATTCGTGTGGGTAACTATTGGAATGATCCAGTGAGACCCCTAAGATAGATATATATATATATATATATATATATATATATATATATATATATATATATATATATATATATATATATATATATATATATTGGAATGATCGAGTGAGATCTCTAAGATGGTCTAAGCATGAGATCCATTCAAATAAATCTAATTGATGATCTATCTTTTTTATCCAACCTTGTGGATTGAAGATGTATTATAACTACCAAAATATATATGCATTGGTTTTAAGACATTGACCTGGCTTAACCTTCAAAATATGTTTTATATATTAATTATATGCTTGAGTACCTTAATAATAGGTTTGAGTGTAATTACATAATTGATTGGTGGGTTATGCTCTTGTCAATATATGTGTAAATTCTCCATGATTGGAGGTAAGGACGGATCCAGAAATTAATTACGTGGGGGGTGATGAATTAATTTTCTAGCTAGTGGTTGCAATAGGAGAAATTAACTACAATAAACTCAGTTCATTTATGGAAAAAAAATCTTTTATTGGGGTTTGAACAAGGACCAATACATTTTCTAAGTGCTCACCTTACCAATCCCCTATAGTTTTAGTTTTTCTAATATCTACGAACCATCTATATGTACATATTTGTCATGATATAAATCTATATATCCATTACTTTGGATTGGGTGGGGGATAAAGACCCGACAGCCCCAGGCTACGCCCCTGATTGGAGGTCATTTTTGTAATTTACACATATCATGCTTTGGTTAGTCTCTTTCTTTCTAGTTGAGATGGTTAGGTGGGCCTTGTTTGCCTTAACAACCACCCTATCTTTTCATTTGTTGAGGATGGTTGCTACCAAAGAATTCCTACCGATGAGGATATGCGCATTACCTACCAATGAGAATCTAACAATGGATATTTTTGCTTTTCTATTGGTGAGGGGGAGTAGGAGACCAATGATCATCTACCAATGATCATCAACCAAAGGAAACCACCAATGATTGCTTGTCGATGAAACTCTAGACATCCATCGATGAAACTTCTACTTCCACCTATTAATGAACTTCCTACCACTATCCATCAAAGAAACAACTAATGTCATCTACAATGAGATTGTTGTACGACTTGGGTGTAAAGACCGATGGTTTGGTAGCATTGATCCACTACTTCTCTCTGCTCTTCTTTTCCCTTTGAGCCTATATATATCCTCGCTGCTCCTTTTTGATGTTGTTGTCGATTAGCTGGATGGAGAAACCAGAGCAACCACCTTTCGTCATCGGTTGATGAAAACTGACAAAATCTCGATCTTCCATCAACTAATAACGTGTTGTTTTTTCTTTTTTCTTCAAGATCAATGACTCTTGTTGCACCCTCTGAATCTTTTGAACCTTGATCCATGTAAGCGAGCTTCTTCTCGTCTCACTTTATGGTAGTTATCCATCATCTTCTACCTCAAGCCTTGTACATGGATGCTTCCTTAACTAAAAAATTACTTTTGAGGGGTGTGATTGGTAGTGAAGTGGCATGAAAAATAAAGAAAAATGTTTAGAATCTCCACCACGTTTTATATGGAAAATAAGGTAAAACCAAATACAATTTTGTGAATCACGATAGAAAGTTGATTTGTCATCTGAGTTGGATAGGTATGAAAATAAAAGAACAAACAAACCCAAAGAATTTAGGCTTGGAAATATTGTTATAAGTTGGGAAGGATGAGACCCCATTAAACCAGTATCTAGCCATTTCTATGTGATTGGTGAAAAGACCAACTTCAGGTTGATCAAGTGAAATATGAAATGAAGGCAACAGAAAGAAAGATATTTTATTTATGGGCATGCTTTTAGGGTAGGGATGTCCACAACCTTCCCTTTATCACCATAAAAGTCCTTTTTTAAAGGCATATTGGGGTCCTAATCACCTCAGGACCTCTCACAGAGGAGATCCCTCATGGATGATTAGAACCAATGTGTAGGATGTGCTAGAAGATGATAGGAAGAAGTGGGTTATGAAAAAGCCTAATATTTTTCTTCAGATGAGAGTAATAAAAATAGATAGTAGTATATCATATGCAATATTAAATAGATACGAACAATTAAAATAGTTGGAGGAGACGAAGCAGTCAAAGTAGGTAAAACAAATGAAATCGTTAAGTCACCATTTCAGCAGCCTATGGCATTATTGAATAGGTGGTGTTAGAGGAAGGGTTCTATGATCACATATAGTGTGAAAAGTAAAGACAGAGGTGGTTTGATACTCTAGGCCCTAAATATGATGGATATAAGGGGTATTTATAGGTGGATTCAGGGTTTGGGGTTCCAGACAGAACCTTCTAGAATAGGTGGAGGATTCCCTCAATGTGCCACATTTTGTTTCACACGAATTGAAGCAGTTCACCACATGGGACATTGTAGATGGCTTAGATCCTTTGCATGTCCCAAGTTGGATAAATTTATTTCCCAATTTTTTTTCGTAATTTTAGGAATTTTCTGAAGAACAAATAGTGGAAAACTGCATATTTCCAATAAAGAGTGATAATCAGGTTTGTACTCCAATTTATCAAGAAAAACCATTTGAATATTGGTGGGTAAAAAAGGGATACTTATTTAGGATATTCAAGTGGTGAATTTATGAAAAGGCTTATAATAAGTAGAATTGATGAACAAATTGTACTCTAGGTCTAAAAAGAAGGTTTTATAATAGAAATCCCCAAATTGGATAAAAGTGAATGAAATGGTGGATTCTATATGCTAAAAAAATGAAAAGCATGGAAAATGTGTTGAGTGTTAAAAATGGAATCCATCATCAGCCAGAGAATTGTCATTAATCATATATTCTTACTGAGTGATGATAAATGGGGTGTCAATATTTGCCCCTCCCAAGGCAAGGTTTGAGATAAGAGTGAGAATAGTAGACCTGAGCCAAGTCTGACCCCCATTTTATCATGAAAGGCCAAAAAAATTGGACTCATCAAGGATCATCTGACAAACCTTGTCAAGGGCAGAAAGCATAACATATGTCTTTTCCTTCCAAGAATGAATCAATGAAATAGTCATTCGTATAGAAAAATTAAGATCAGACATAAATGGTTTCTCTAGAGTAAGGGTATCATGTAGCCTAGACAATTATATATGTCTGAGAAATCATTTATTCCCCTAGAGTTCTAATGCACAACTCAAGGTTTATCATCTGCAAAAGTGTCTCTTACTATTACTTCCAGTTCTTAAATCAGCTTATGTCTGATTTTGTCACTAACTCATGCCTTAATGAGAAAAAGGTGGATGTGAAAAGTGGATAGGATGGCAGTTTGTTAACTGTAAAAAGATCTTTGAGAAAGATTTATCATCTCTTTTCATCAGCTTTTATTTTATTTTTTACTAGACTGATTTAGGGTTGGAACCAGAACCCTTAAAAGTAAAATTGAATAGAATTTGCCTATCTAGGATCACTAGTACAATTTTCACCTCACTTTCACTTTTCTTAACGTTGGCTTCTACAAAAAATTGACACAATATGCCTATAGAGTCGGTTAGTATAATACAACATCACTATTGGTCAAGTCTTACCGATTATGAAAAACATGGGTACCAATTTTACTATAATATCGATTTCTTTTTGAAGAACTGACGTCTAAGATAGCCAACAAAATTCACCTTTTAGTGGAAAATTTTGATATAGGCCTATCACAAAGGCTGTTAAAAATGATGACAAAGCCCTTCTCACAAACTAAAATTTACCTTTACCATAGAAATCAATGACGTAGGTCGAGTACACCGCAAAACATTTTGCCTCCAAAAATCATGTGTCCTCAGTTTTTATTAAAAGAACCTATAATAAAGGGGACATGGCTCGTGGAAAATATCCCCCCCTCAAATTGTCTTATGACGTCAGCTTGTATCCTACAACTGACGACTGAAGTCCAAGTGAGGTTTTTTATTAGGGATAGGTATATGTGGTGTCAGTTTTTTGGTGGCAAACTGATGACCAAGATTGAGCTATGGTGTTGGTTTTACTACTAGAAATCGATGACCAAAGTCTTACCAAGGTTGGAATTTTTTAGTAGGGATAAGTACATGTGGCGTCAGTTTTTTTGTGAGTAACCGAAAAAAAAGTTGACCTATGGCATCTATTCTTCACAACAACTGACAACTAAAGCCTTGCCAAGGTTGGCATTTTTTAGTAGAGATAAGTACATGTGGTGATATTTTTTTAGTGAGTAACCGACAATAAAAGTTGACCTATAGAGTCGGCTCTTCACAACAACCAACGACTAAAGTCTTACCATGGTTGGCATCAAGTACATATGGCATGGATTTTTTACTATGAAACTTACAATGTAAGTTGACTTATGGTGTCGTTTCATCAAGGAAACTGACACCGAAAGTCTAGGTGTCCGTTTTTTGTAGCAACCGACGCCTAAGTTCCACTTAATAAAACCTATGAAATAGACTTTTTCCCATTCTCTATTTTATTTTGTGATTTCCCCTGCTCTAGCTATCCCCCCCGATGTTGTTGCTCCTCCATCACTGTTGTTGCTTCTAATTTTGTAGGTGTCGCCATCATTGTTGTTGTTGTTGTCATTGTTGCGATGTTGGTGCTTGAGTCACCGTTGTTGCCTCCGCCCCACCATTGCTTCCTACTCTCTACTGCTCCGCCTCCGCTGGATACTAGTGTGGCCACTACATTGTTGGGACACTGCTGCTCCACCTCTATTGGAATAGTGCCACTACTGTGCCTATTGAGGTGAGCCTCGCCCGCCATCTCATTGCTGGGAACCCATACTAGGGTTTAGGTTAGCTAGATCATATATTTCTCCATGCCTAGATAATTTAATTGAAAATGCCTATTTGCTTAATTGTTCTAGTTGCCAAGTTGAGTGTGTTGAATATGTTGCTAATGACATTAGTTGGATAATTTGGATATATTTTTAGTGAATATGTTGAATAATTGCTTAATTACTCTAGCATCATGCACACTGTTGAATATGTTGCTAGTGAATTTTACCCTACATGAATGTTGACTATGTTGTTAATTAGTGAATTGTACCCTAAATAAATATTTTGAATCATGATGTTGGCCTAGAAACCCATCTGAGATTCACTCATTAGGAGTAAATCTTAGATAGTCCCAGGTTTGGGACTGTTCTTGAACACTTAATCTCACTTAGGATGTAAGTGTATAATGTGTATTTTGTTTTCAAGATGTTTTGATAACACTTCCCTATTTATTCTTTAAGTACATATGTATGTGGGTATTTTTCCATCTACATCGGTATACTTGGAGAACTACAGGGAAATACTATCAAAATATTCTTGAAAACCGAGTGCACATTATACACTTACCAGTGAGATTAGGTGTTCAAGAGTAGGATATGTGCTACACATTCATTACTAAACCCTAAACCCGAATACTTAAATCTATAAACCCTAAATGATAAATCCTAATTTGTAAACCCTAATCTCTAAACCATATTTCTAAATCCTAATCTCCAAATACTTGATTCATTACTCATTTTCTTTCTGATCATAGAATGGATCGATCATGGATGTCCATTTCAAACCACTGCACTTCAAACCTTATATGTCAATTTGGGATTGAGTGAGATGGAGAAGGCTTGTTGGTTGTTAGACATATCATATGAGGACAATATAAAGCATGCAATCTATCTGTTGAAGGGAAAAGTTGACCATTTTTGGGTCATTAAAGAGGAAAAATGGTCCGGTGAGGTGATCACATTGGTAAAGTTTAGGAGGGAATAAGAAAGTCGATACTCTACTTAGTCTTATAATCATGACAGGATAACCTAGTTTGAGAAGTTACACCAGATGATGATGATGGTAAATGAGTAAGAGGAACAATTTATGGATATTTTGAGGTTATGTCTCACATGGAACCCACTGATAAGGAAAACATTAGAAGGTTCAAGAAAGGGTAGAGTGTTGAGTCGGTCAAGTTATCATCAATTTTGGAGTAACACAAGAAATTTTACACCTTTATTGAGTTTGTGGGAAGATATAAAGGATGAGGAGTGGAATTTATGATCATGATGTTAAGAGGAAAGTTGCACAATCTCCTGGATGGTACTTAGGATGTTTGAAGAGGCAGAGGTTTTCTTGATCACAATGATGTCAGGAATACCAATAGCTACAACAAAGTACTACAATATCTAAGCCAAGGCCACAATCATATCAAAATGGTATCCAAATAAGGGTATAGGAACAAGAACTTTTACTTTATAGATTCTAAAGTTCATGATTTGATGTATGAGATGAAGTCATCTAGGCCACATTCCTTTTCTAAATAAAGGTGTTTGCATTGTGACCAACTTGGACACATAGGGATGTTTTGTCCATATTTGAATCAGGAGGTGTCTTAGCACAAGATACGGGGTCGTATTGGTTAACAACAATGCAATGGTGGTGGTAGAAGACATGGCAAGACTTAATAGGCAGAGTTTTCTGGGATCATAGAATGTAGTACATACCGAGGAAGATTGCAGGAAATGGCTAGATTATACACTATGAGCCAACCCAACAGAGTCTTCAATGCACGGGTCATGACACATTTGATAAAACCTTTTTATTCTTACTTCTATACATCTATATATGATTTGTTTTGTTTGACATGGGTGCAACACACTCATTAATCACCAGATATGTAATTGTACATTATAAATTTCCAATTAGCAGTAGAGATGATTACAATATTTATAAAACCCCTTTGGTTGGTTCTATAGTTTTGTGGGAGGTGTGTTCATCATGTGTTCTTGTTTTCTATGGATGGAGCATTCAAGTGAACCTCATAATTCCACTTGATATTCATGAAATTGATAACATCCTTGGTATGGAAACCGTAGAGCAATATCAGGTGGTGTTGGACTGTGAGTACAAGGTTACAAGGTTTAGGGATGAAAACCTATCTTGGACTTTTAAAGGAGTCAGGAAAATTCTCCCTACATGTCTGGTTTCAATAGTGACAGAAAATAAATTAGTGAGGGGAGTTTGTGAAGATATCTTGTGTACAAGGTATATACCAAGCAAGGATTCCTAGTATCCATGACGTACCAGTGGTGCGTATGAGGATGTTTTTCTTGATGAGTTTCCTAGTGTTCCACCCCCTAGAGAGATGGAATTTGAGATCAATTAGATGCCAAGAACATAACCAATTGCACAAACACCTTATAGGATGGCGCCTTCAAAGATGAATGAGTTGAAGAAATGACTCTATGACCTATAGGATAAGGGATTCATACATTTGAGCATGTTCTCTTGGATTGCTCTAGTGTTATTTGTTTATAATAAGGATGGTCATATGAGGTTTTACATAGATTTTCTATAGTCAATTAAGGTTACAATGAAGAACAACTATCTTCTACCAAGGATTGTTGACCTGTTGGCCGTTGAAAGTTGTTGTTGCTTTTTCAAAGATAGATTTGAGATAATGAAATCATAAATTGAGAATCATGATATAGGACATGCCTAAGACAACTTTTAGGTATAGGTATGGTCACAATGATTTTGTTATATGCCACTTTCCTAACCAATACATCAAAAACTTATATGCATCTAAGAAATAGAGTGTTAGGGTTGTAGCTTGATTAGTTTGTAGTGGTCTTTATTGATAGAATCTTGATCTATTCTAAGGGCATGGAGTAGTATGAGTTGCATATCCATTTGGAATAAGAGTTGTTAAGAGAGTATCAATTACACACAAAGTCTAATAAGTGTGAGTTGGGTTGACGATGTGTCTTTTATTGTTCATATCATATCTAATAATGGGATTTTTGTAGACCCCAAGTAGTTTGGTAAGTGTTGAGTGGGGGTAACCTAAGACACTGAATGAGGTGTGAAGTTTTCTTGGTTAAATGGTTACTATATAAGGTCAATTGAGAAATTCAACACTATTTGTGTGGACAACAACATGTCAACGCAATATTTAGTGGTTGAAGGAATGATTAACATCATCTCCAATCTAGTTTTTCTAGAGCTCAAAAAAGGTTACATAGTCTTTTGTGATGCATCAACTAATGGGCTTAGATGTGTGTTAAACAAGATAAGCATGTAATATCTTTTGCTTCTTGTCAACTAAATAAGAACAAAGAAAATTACCAAACACATAATATAGAGGTATTAATCGTTGGTTTTTTTTGTTGAAGATTTAGAGATACTATCTTTGGGGATAAATTCCATATCTTCATAGATCATAGGAATCTTCAGTTTCTCTTGCAAAAGAAGGAGTTTAATATGAGACATAGGAGATGACTTGAGTAAATAAAAGATTGTGATTGTACAATAGGGTACCATCATGGTAAGGTAATTTGGTGGATGATGCATTGAGTGGATGGTCATATTTGTCTTCAACAGGTCTAACAAAAATTTATTCATTGGCTTGCAAAAAGAGGGACATAGTTGTATCTACATCAGATGGATGTTTAGATGGAAGTTTCCTTGCTTTGTGGGTTATTGTATTAGTTGTAGATTGACATTGATACAATAGTTCAAATATTCCCAAAGGGATGATATTGTGATAGAGAATATCATGTTAGAGATGAGCACCAAGAAGAATAAGGGGTTCCATGAGTCAAGAGGACAAGAAAATGTATTATCACAACAAGGTGGCAGTTCTCAATGTTTATTATTTGAGGAAGATGGTGATTGAGCAGGAACATTCTTTGATGTACATGATGCATCTAATAGTTACAAAGATGTATCAAAATATCAAGGATTTGTATTGGTGTCTAGGACTAAAACATGATGTGGTCAATTTTTTGGTGAGGTGTCTAATTTGTCATCATTTAAAGGTCAATCATTAGAAGCATGTAGGATGTTTTCAGCCTTTTCCTATTCTAGAATGAAAATAGGATCACATCACTATGGACTTTGTGGTTGGTCTCCCTAGGACTAGTAAGGCATATGATTCCATTTGGGTGGTTGTTGATTGGTTGACTAAAGTAGCTCATTATATATTGGCCAAGACTACTTTAACAACTAAAAAGTAGGAACAAATGCATATGGATGAGATAGTTTGTCTTAATGTCGTTCCTACATTGATAATCTCTGACAGAGGCCCACATTTAACGATCAATTTTGGGATTATTTGTGTTAAACTTCGGGAAAACCGTTAAAATTTACTACAAAGTTCTATCCATAGATAGATCGTCAGTCAGAAAGGATCATAAAGCATTTATAGGACCGATTGAGATCTTGTGTGCATCAATTTCTTAGGAGTTGTGATATTCACAGTAGTTAGATTGGGTTTTCCTACAACAACAATTATCAGATGAGCTCAGGTATGGCATGGTATGAGGCTTTGTACAGAAAGCACTGCAGATTACCTCTTTGTTGGTATGAGGTAGGTGAATATCATTTGTTAGATCCCAAGGTTCAATAGACTATAGCGAACATAAAAAGTTTCTAACAATATTTGAAGGAAACATAAGATATCTATAAGTCGTATCCATAAGTCCTTGGGAATTGATGACTCTCCTTGCACCGTCTAAGCCTTGTCGAGCCCCATCCATGTAAGAAAGATTTTTCTCATCTCATTTTCATATTTTTTATCCATCATCTTCTACCTTCATACATGTCCATGATCTAGGTTTTGACTTTGTTCTACACCGTGTCTTCTCCTTCCCTCTTACCCTAGCCAGTCTAGAAACATGGAAGAAGGATCACTTGGATATTTTTGGAAGAGAGCTCAGATCTTGAGTAGAAATCGTGATTTACTTGTTAGCTTGAAGCTTGTTCGAATATATGAAGGAATAAAGCTTGAAGTTTGTATCCATCAAGAAGTGCATTCATTTTCCACTACTTCTAAGGTGAGTAATATAAAACATGACACATTTTAATACCTACATTATGTATGGAAACCTTATTCTTGAATTCAATCCTTTGGTATTTCCTTATGATTGAGAATGGAATACAAATTTGCATGATCATATTAATGTATGAAAAAGCTTCCTTGTTTCTAAACACATTCTTAGTTGGACATGCATGTGATTAAATTCTAACTATGCTGAAAATGATTCAAAAGGTGATGCCTTTATGATGCTTTTGTACTCTAAAATAGAGATTCAAATTTTATATAATTCATTTCTACTCTATAACTCTTCTATAATGTTATTAAGGCTTTTACCTAGCCATTATGCTATTGGAATCTGATTTGAAATAGACTTACCATGCAATGGTAGATCATTTATGTCTTTGGAGTTCTTGATCCTAATTTCAAAAATACCATAACTCTTGAATGCTTTTGTAACATCCCTGACCTGGGTTATGCTCTAACCCTAGATGTTTTTCTTAATAATGTTGATTATATGCTTGTTCATATTTCTTGGAAAGTAATTAAGGCTCAAGAGGAACTTATATTTCAATTTTAATCCTTTGTGAATAATGTTGAAACATTGTTTTGTTAGTTTTGGACTAAAGTGCAAATTACCCAAGTTGAGGGGTTAACTTGCAAATTGTACATGATATAATATTCCTAAGATGTTGAAGCATCACAAGAATGAGAATGATGCAGTGGTATGGTTTCCACAAGCTTGAGCACCAAGATAGAGCTTGCTGAGCAATCCTTGTGCATTAAAACCTAGTTTTGGTGTAATGTGCAATTTACCCAAAAACTAGGGTTCAATATGCAAAATACCACTTCTATAGGGTCCCTCATGTTTCTTAGCATCATGTAAATCAAATAAAATGAGAGGGGTACCTCATTTGAATCAATTTGGAGGAGAGAGACTATTGATATTAAAATAATCAAGATTTAAGCATAAAAGGAACTTTACTTTAATTTAATGCAAAAAGAAATATATTAATTGATGAGCCCTTCAACAAAAAGGTGAGGGATGAATTTGCAAAAGGTTTGGACGAGATTGTTCCTTGCAAAGGCACGAAAAGATCTTGTGTGAGTGGAAATCCCACTCACATTAAGTTAATAGAAAGTAATATCCACTAAATAGGGGATATTGGTATAATATGTTTAAGGTGCTTAATTTATTTTCTTTTAATTCTTGGATAATGAAGAGGTTTTGCAAGGGGATGAAGATGGCTTCGTGGCCAAGGGAGTTTAGGGGGAAGATGTGGCACCAATTTTGGAATTAAAAGATTTTTAATAAGGCATTTTCTCTCTCATCGATTTCTTATAAAAACACCTTTTACAACCCAAATCAAAGGCTTTTTCAAACCCACTTCCTCTATTTGCTTTCCCAAACGACCAAGGGATGTAATAGAATCAGTATTACGACCCCCAACCTATTGGTAAGCTTCTTGATCCTCTTTCACCTTGATTTCATGGTGGAAATCACAAAACAATGCATAATTTCTTCTCTATTTCACTCCATCTTCAATCCTAGCCAATCCTTTCATCCAAAAAGCTTGAGAACGGACCTTGGGTAGTTGTTAAAACTTCCTCCACCATTTTTTACATGAATCTCCAAGCTTTGAAGCTCAATTGGAGGCGGGTTATACAACTCAAACCCTTAAATATTATTATTGCATGTAAATCTCCATTATTTGTTGAACGCTTTGTTCTATTTGAAATCCCCTTGATCCATTGTTGTAATTACCATGAAAATTGTAGTTGATTTTGAATGAGTGAAGGTAGATGATGATGACATCATCTTGGGAATGCAATCCAACAAGTTTCCCTTGCAAACGGTTTTGAAGATCTTGGTTAAAATGGTTTCACCAAACCGTTTGGAGACTAAACGGTTTGCAAACCATTTAGAGTCTTGAACCCCAAACCATTTAGGGTGGTTGACCGTTTGGATGGGTTGACCATTTGAGGTCAGGACCCTAGTACTTGTTGTATGAGGATCTAATGGTTCCAATTGATTGAATCAATATATGGGTAATCATCTAATTTGAAACCCTAATCGAGTTGAGTGCTGATTTTGCAATTGATTAATTTAATTCTTTGGGTTGATTAACCCAAACGGTCTCAAGACCAATTGGAGATCACCCAAATGGTCTCAAGACCGTTTGGAGGTCAATCAAGACTGTTTGGAGGTTAACCAAGACCGTTTGAAGGTCTAGGGTTGAGTACGGAGAAAAAGTTGAAGATTCAAAGATATCAAATTATAATGCAATCAATAGTTAGTTGGATGAGTAACCCAATGATGCAAACCCTAATTGAACTTAACTAATTTTAAGGATGGGATGGGAAAATGATTTCAAGACCGTTTGGATGTCATCCAAATGACCTCAAGACCGTTTGAGGTCAGGTCATGCCTAATTTGAATGATGGACCAATGATTTCTAAGAAATTAGTTCCATAATGACTAATGTTGAAGGTTCATCAATTTCAACCTTAATTAAATTGGGTTCAAAACCTTAATTGATGATCAATTGATGGTTGAATCAATTGAAAGATGATTCATTAATCTCAATTGAAGTATGGTGCTTAGGCTCACTTGGTGAGTAATTACATGGATTCAATTGATGAAGGAATTAATCTTGGAAACCCTAAATTAATACGAGTGGTTGAAATCATTTTTGGTCCAATCAGTTTTGAGGAAGTGTAGACCAAACGGTCTCAAGACCGTTTGGGACCAAACGATCCCAAACTGATTGAGACTCAAACGGTTTCAAGCATCAACTTTGTCAAACGGTTTCAAGCGCCTACTTTGGTAAACGGTTTCAAGTGTTGATCAAGACCGTTTAAGGTCTGGTTGGTCAAGACCGTTTGGGGTCTAAGTGACCAAGACCGTTTGGAATTAATTAACCAAAATCATATGGACACTTAAGATGATTAAAGGTTAATTGTTTAATTGATTATTATATAATGTAATTCAAGGATGATTATGGTAATTGTACTCTTAATGAGATATAGTGATTAGTACCTTTTGAATGATTATGGAAGTAATGATACAATACATGTGTCTACTCTCCAATCAAGTTGAGTTGACCTAATCAAGTCTGAATTAAGCATCATCTTATAGAAGATGAGAGAGAGAGAGGACTTCCTACATGAATTATAATTATGTAGTGGTTAATCCTCAACACTTTCAACATGAATGAATGTGTAATTAGGATATGATCCTTGAATAACAGATTATGAACCCTAATTAAGAAGGTCAATGTGCCCTAACCCTAGTTGAGGGCAATGATAGGTCAAACCCTAATCCATGGTGATAGTAAACTCTAATTGATGACAATGATAGGTGAAACCCTAATCTATGGTAATGGTATGACCCTAATTTTGGGTAATTACTTGAGAAACCCTAATTCAAGGAATTTTAATAATAAACCCTGATTGAATGTGAATAGTAAACCCTAATGGAGGATGATGTTATGAGAAATCCTAATCAAGGGTGAAGCTATATGAAACCCTAAAGTGAGGGTGATGTCATGTGAAACTCTAGATAATGTTAAGGTCAAAATGAAACCTTAATGCAATGATGAGATGTAAAACCTGATTCAAGGTGATAATATGTACTGGAATGTGACATTTTGATATGAAATCCTACACTAATATAGGATAAAGATGTGTGGAGCCCTAATCTTGGTTTGTGATGTATGAAACCCTAATTTTGGATAGTATGATGATAAATTATAACCCAAATCTGGGAAATGAGATAAAGTATTCCTAATTGACATAAATTGGGAAATCTTAACTCAAATAATGAAATAGTGATGTTATTCTTATAATACATAGTGCTGATTTGTAATTGATATAATTGTTATCATGTGCACTAATTATGTAGGTTATATGAGATGGTGGACATAGCCAGGTATGAGCTATAATGTTTTACTAATGAAATTGCTTTATGGGATATCTGAGCCATAATATGTTGTGTTGCCTAGTGAGAGGTAACAAGAGACATTATTGGGCTTTAAGAGCCATGTGAAATACCTACACTGCAATTATTATGTTTACAATGATCAGATGACCTGAAGGCATTAAGTTACTTGATAAAGTGGAAACAAGTGTTTTGATGAATTAAGGGTTTGAACACCCATGATTCATAATCATGATGATGAGATGTTAAGGGATGAGGATACCCTTATGAGATAAAGGATTGAGGTTCCAATGTCTGATAAAGATTTAAAAAGAACTTGATAAGAATAGTACTCATTCATGTAGTAATTGTTATAATGTTTTATGTTTTGAAAACATGTTTGATGCTAAAAGAATAATGTAATGTACTTAATTAATCAAGTGAAATGGTATCATGTAGAGCCCTGACCATAGATCCATCATCGTCAGTAGTTTGATGATGGTGAAATAGGTTTTCCTATGGGAACTCCTGGAGGGCATACTTTTGAGTATGTGGGGGGTTATGGGCACGAATATCCTTACACCCTAGTGGAGGAATTGATGTGAGGTAAACATTAAATCTCTCAATCCTTCATTATTTATGTCGGGGTGGATGTATCACTAATCTCCCGAAGTCTGGGATGGATGTATCATAAATCTCCTGATGATCTTAATGCCGGATCGATGTGAGATAAAGATAATATCTCTCGATTGCGAAGAGAGTACAACATGCCACTATAACTCTAATAGAGAAGTTGTCAGTATACCCTAGAAAGCTATTTAGAAAAGACACAAGATGTCCTGCATTTGGTCCTCACAATGACTGAGGAAGATGAGGTCATGGAAATCCAGCTCTTCTATTAACCTATGTATGGTACCGATTTCGATTCTGCAATGGTCGGTTGGAGTATGAGCGGTATACCTCATCTCCTCAGGGCTTAAGTATGTTTGTAAAATGTAATCAGCCATGTAGTGTATTTGCTTAGGACTGAAATATGAGAATCAATGGTTGATGATACATTATTTAGTATGTCTTAGTTGGCTAAATGCTATTCATGTTCTTCATATTCCTTATTAAATAAATGACATACTGCTCTATCAAGATAAAGCTGAAATGACTTGAATAGAGAATACTGCTCTAAATTGTTTAGTGAATAATTTAACTGTTGTTGAATACTTATGATTCTTCTACTCAGTTTTATTCTCTTAATTGCAATAATAATGTTTCTGGCAGAGAGTTATATCTCTCGCTGGGACAATTTTTCTATTGTCTCACCCCCATGGGATCCAACTTTTTAGGTAGACACCGAAGAAGAGGCAGGAACCCTACAACAAGAGAAGAGCAGCAACAGCTGTATAACCAAGGACAGTAGTGAATCCTCAAGTGGAAACACTAGTTGTCAAGTCCTGTAAATAGAGAGTCCTATGTGTCGTCTCTTTACTCTCAGGTCCTAGGAGTCAGTAGTTAGTTTAATATTGATCTGAGATTTTGGCTTAATGCCTCGAGATTTTTTATACTGCTTATGTATAGTCTAATAGGGCAGTTGATGTTTGTAACTCTCGAGAAGAAAGGGTACAAGAGATGTACTAGTAAACTAGAATGTACTTGAGATACTTTGGTTCTTTATGAAAGAGTTTTTCAGTTTATGGATCTCTTTGTAAAAAGTTTTAATTTTTAGTAATTTTCAGTAATTCTGTTGTTAACGACCGCTTCCACATTAATCTTAATCAATGTTTGGCAACAGACGTCACAATTTAGTGGTATCAGAGCTCTAGGTTCGCTGAGTCTACAGAGACATAGGATTAAGGTTGTTGAGTCTGTTCTAGTGTCTTCCAGTTTATCTGATAGTGTCTTCTACTCATATAGGAGGAGAAGAAAAACTAAAGATGTCTGGATCACACGATGAACATGCTGCTGAGAGCAACATTGTTGCACCAGGAGGAGGTGCAAGAGACCAAGATAGGGAAGAACATGTACCTGAACAACCCTAGTTCAATCAAGCTGATATGGGGAACCCAACTCTCCAAGCCATGTTTGGACAGTTTATGGCAGCCATGACTCATATGACAGATAGGATGTCATTACCTGCACATAGGGCACCTAACCACCATAAAGGACAGGGAGCCAGCATGACATTTGAATGACTTCACCGGGTTGGAGCCACAGAATATGTTGGAACAACTGACCCAGCAGACGCAGACATGTGGCTGACTGAACTGGAGAAGGCCTTTAGAATCCTTAACATCCCAGAAACTGAGAAGGTTAGACATGTAGTGTACCTTCTTAAAGGGAGTGTTGGTCATTGGTGGACCATAGAAGAAGACAAGAGGTCGGGTGTAGAGATCAGATGGGAAGTATTTCGACGAGAATTCGTCAATAGATACTTTCCTAAGACGTTCCTAGATGAGAAGATCTCTCAGTTTGAGAGATTAAGACAAGGACCATTGAATGTTAGCGAGTATGAGGCTAAGTTCATGGAGCTTCTGCGGTTCTGTCTGTGTATGGCAGCTACCGATGAAGAGAGGATTTGGCATTTTGAGAAGGGGTTGAACACTGATTTGACCACTCATGTGTCAGCTTTAGAGAACAGGGAGAGGTTTGCTACTTTTGTGGAGTCTGTCAGACAGATAGAGAGGTCTGTGACAGAGAAGCAACAAACTAAGATCAAGAAAGTGTATCCTCAGTTTCAAGAACCCTTGTCCAAAAGTTTTAAGAAACCGAGGTTTTCTGCACCAATGGCACCACCAAGGTTTAATACCCAGACGCAATGGATGTCTAATAGGGGTAGAGGTCGTAGTTTACCACCGCAAGGAGCCCACAGTGCAGCATAAATATCGGTAACAGGACCATCCAGACCACAGCTAGGGAATAGAGGTTGTTTTATATGTGGGAAGATGGGGCATCTGATGAAGGATTGTCGAGTCAGAGAAGCAAGTGTGACTCAACCTCAGAGGTAGAGTCAGTAAGGCTCTTAGAGGTGACAGTTTCCAAGTGACACAAGAGGATGTGGACAAGCATCCCAAGCTGGATCGTCGGCACCCAGTAATCGAGCACTGAGTCAACCACAAGCGACGGTGAGATTCTATGCGATGAATCAGCCTGATGCAGTAACTCAACCCTAGGGTTGTGATAGGTCAGATGGAACTATTTAATTCTGATATGTCTACATGCTGCATCATATCTGTTTTAATTGATCTAGGTGCTACGCATTCTTTCATCACTAAAAGAGTGATTCTTGACTGCAATATGACAGGTGGTCATAGGGCAGAAAGTTTTAAGTTAGAAACTCCTTTGATGGGATCTGCAGTGTTGCGGGAGGTGTGTTCTTCCTGCACTCTTTTCTTTTGTGAACATCGCATTCAAGTGGATCTTATACCACTTGAGATGTACGGGTTCGATATAATTCTTGGGATGGACACCCTAGAAAAGTACAAGGTTGTCTTGGATTGTGAGTCCAAGAAGGCTATGTTCAAAGATGATAGTGACACATGGATCTTTCAAGGAGACAGAAAGATTCTTCCAACCTGTCTTGTGTCAGCTATGGTAGCTGAGAAGTTGATGAGGCAAGGATGTTTTGCATTCTTGGCACATGTGGTAGATACCTCCATGGAGAGTTCTAATCCTTCTGAATTTCTGATAGTTAAGGAATTTGAGGATGTATTTCTTGAGGAACTTCCAGGTGTACCTCTGCCCAGAGAGATTGATTTTGAGATTAATCTAATTTCGGATACGCAACCTATAGCACAAACACCATATAGGATGGCACCTGCTGAGATGGAAAAGTTGAAGAAGCGACTACAGGAGTTTCTTGAGAAAGGTTTTATCCGACCGAGCACTTCACCCTGGAGTGCTCCGGTTCTCTTTGTTAAGAAGAAAGACGGATTGATGCGGTTATGCATTGATTACAGGCAATTGAATAAAGTAACTATAAAGAACAAGTATCCATTGCCAAGGATTGATGACTTGTTTGATCAGTTGTGTGGTGCAATTGTCTTTTCTAAGATAGATCTAAGTTCAGGATACCATCAGTTGCATATTAAGGAGGGTGACATACCTAAGTCTGCCTTTAGGACAAGGTATGGTTACTATGAGTTCATAGTTATGTCGTTTGGACTAACTAATGCACCAACTGCATTTATGGAACTCATGAATAGAATCTTTCGACCTTTTCTTGATCAGTGTGTAGTAGTTTTTATAGATGATATCTTGATATACAGTAGAGATGCTCAACAGCATGAGTAGCACCTCCGTCAGGCTTTGACTTTGCTAAGAAAGCATAAGTTGTATGCTAAGTTTAGCAAATGTGAATTCTGGTTACCAGAAGTTTCTTTTCTAGGACACGTAATATTTGCCTCAAGTATTCATGTTGATCCTAAGAAGGTAGAATTTGTCCTACAATGGGAACAACCGAAAACACCGACAGAGATACGTAGTTTCTTAGGATTGGCATGCTATTACAAGAGGTTCATTAAGAACTTCAGTTCTATAACTTTACCCCTAACCAAGTTGACCAAAAAGGAGGTTCCTTTTGTCTGGAATGACAAGTGTCAACATTCCTTTCAGTTTTTGAAAGAAAGGTTGACAAGTGCACCTGTGCTGGTGTTACCTGAACAATGGAAGGGCTATATAGTTTTTTGTGATGCATCTAAGAATGGCTTAGGATGTGTGTTGATGCAGGATAAGCAAGTGATTTCTTTTACTTCTCGACGGCTTAAGAAACACGAGGAGAATTATCCAACACATGATTTGGAGCTAGCTGTTGTGGTCCATGCTTTGAAGATATGGAGACATTATCTCTACAGAGAGACATTTCAGATTTTCAGAGACCATAAAAACCTAAAGTATATCTTTTATCAGCATGAGCTAAACATGAGGCAATGCCGCTGGATGGAGTTAATCAAGGACTACAATTGTACAAATGATTATCATCCAGGGAAGGTTAATGTAGTAGCTGATGCACAAAGTAGAAAATCAGCAACACCAACCTTAGATAAAGCACAGCTGAATTCTTTAGTGTGCTCTAAGAGGGATATGTTTATATCTTTGAGGCAAAACAATGTACAGTTTAAAGTATCATTATTAGCTGGGTTGTTAGTTGAGATGCACGTAAAACCAACTCTGAGACAGTAGATTAAAGAAGCACATCAAGCTGATGTTGTAGTTCAGCAGATTAGGTCAGAATATGGTAGTGAGAAATGGGATGGCTTTCATGAGTCAGAGGATCAGGTAGTCTGTTACCATGGTAGGATGGTAGTACCTGATGCCAATGACTTGAGGAAGTTAGTTCTGGAAGAAGATCATTCTTCTATGTATGCTATGCATCTAGGGAGCACTAAAATGTATCACAACTTAAAAGATATGTATTGGTGGCCTGGATTAAAGAAAGATGTAGCTGAGTTTGTAATGTGGCGTCCGGTGTGTCAGTAGGTGGTTGGTTTTCCTAGAACAAAAGGTCATAATTCCATATGGGTGATAGTTGATAGGTTGACTAAGACAACACATTTCTTACCTGTCAAAACAACCTACACTGCTGAGAAGCTAGCACAATTATATGTAGATGAGATAGTGTGGTTGCACGGGGTTCCAGCCACTATCATTTCTAATAGAGGTCCCCAGTTCACGAGTCATTTTTGGGAATGACTTCATAAAGCTTTGGGTACGTAGTTAAGGTTTAGTACAACCTTTCACCCATAGACAGATGGACAATCTGAAAGGACCATACAAAATTTGGAGGACTTGCTTAGGGCATGTGTCCTTCAGTTTGTAGGAAGTTGGGATCTACACATGAGCTTGATAGAATTTGCTTACAATAATAGCTATTAGCACAGTATTGACATGGGACCATATGAAGCATTATACGGTAGACGATGTAGATCTCCTTTATGTTGGTATGAAACTGGAGAAAATCAACTTTTGGGTCCTGAGTTAGTGCAGGAGACAACTGAGAATATTAAAGTAATACAACAACAGTTAAAGACTGCACAGGATAGACAGAAATCATACGCCGACAAACGGCGAAGATCCTTAGAATTCCAAGTTGGAGACAGAGTATATCTCAAGGTCTCACCTTGGAAAGGAGTTCTTAGATTTGGAAGGAAGGGAAAGTTAGCTCCTAGATTTATGGGGCCTTATCCAATCATTGAACAGATTGGAAAGGTAGCTTATAAGCTGGAGTTACCACCTGAGTTGCGTAGATTGCATCCAGTGTTCCACATCTCTATGTTGAGGAAGTGTCACCCTGACACAGAATTAGTTCTACAACATATGGAGGTAGAATTAAATGATGATATATCATATGTTGAAGGACCTGTGACGATCCTTGACAAAAGAATTAAAAAGCTGAAAAAGAAAGACATCTGTCTGGTAAAAGTCCTCTGGAATCATCGTGGCATTGAAGAAGCTACTTGGGAACTGGAGGAAGAGATGAGGAGGAAATACCCTACTCTTTTCTCTTAAATTTTTTGTTGATGATTTCAGGGACGAAATCCTTGTAAGGGGTGGATAATTGGTAACATCCCTGACCTGGGTTATGCTCTAACCCTAGATGTTTTGCTTAATAATGTTTATTAGATGCTTTTTCATATTTTTTGGAAAGTAATTAAGGCTGAAGAGGAACTTATATTTCAATTTTACTCCTTTGTGAATAATGTTGAAACATTGTTTTGTTAGTTTTGGACTGAAGTGCAAATTACCCAAGTTGAGGGGTTAACTTGCAAATTGTACATGATATAATATTCCTCAGATGTTGAAGCATCACAAGAATGAGAATTCTGCAGTGGTATGGTTTCCACAAGCTTGAGCACCAAGATAGAGCTTACTGAGCAATCTGTGTGCATTAAAACCTAGTTTTGGTGTAATGTGCAATTTACCCAAAAACTAGGGTTCAATATGAAAAATACCACTTCTAGAGGGTCCCTCATGTTTCTTAGCATCATGTAGAGCAAATAAAATGAGAAGGGCACCTCATTTGAATTAATTTAGAGGAGAGAGAATATTGATATTAAAATAATCAAGATTTAAGCATAAAAGGAACTTTACTTTAATTTAATGCAAAAAGAAATATATTAATTGACGAGCCCTTAAACCAAAAGGTGAGGGATGAATTTTCAAAAGGTTTGGACGAGGTTGTGCCTTGAAAAGGCATGAAAAGATCTTGTGTGAGTGGAAAGCCCACTCACATTAAGTTAATAGAAAGTAATGTCCACTAAAAGGGGATATTAGTATAATATGTTTAAGGTGCTTAATTTCTTTTATTTTAATTCTTGGATAATGAAGAGGTTTTGAAAGGGGATTAAGATGGCTTTGTGGCCAAGGGAATTGAGGGGGAATAGGCGGCACTAATTTTGGAATTAAAAGATTTTTAATAAGGCATTTTCTCTCTCATCGATTTCTTATAAAAACACCTTTTACAACGCAAATCAAAGGCTTTTTCGAACCCACTTCCTCTCTTTGCTTGCAAAAATGACCAAGGGATCTAGGAGGAGCAGGGGGATGACCCCCAACATGTTGGTAAGCTTCTTGATCCTCTTTCACCTTGATTTCATGGTGGAAATCACAAAATAATGCATAATTTCTTCTCTATTTCACTCCATCTTCAATCCTAGCCAATCCTTCATCCAAAAAGCTTGAGAACGGACCTTGGGCAGTTGTTAAAGCTTCCTCCACCATTTTTGACGTGAATATCCAAGCTTTGAAGCTCAATTGGAGGTGGGTTATATAACTCAAGCAGTTAAATCTCCATTATTTGTTGAACATTTTGTTCTATTTGAAATCCCCTTGATCCATTGTTGTAATTACCATGAAAATGGCAGTAGATTTTGAATGAGTGAAGGTAGATGATGATGACATAATCTTGGGAATGCAATCCAACAAGTTTCCCTTGCAAACGGTTTTGAAGATCTTGGTTCAAACGATTTCACCAAACCGTTTCGAGACTAAACGGTTTGCAAACCGTTTAGAGTCTTGAACACCAAACCGTTTAGGATGGTTGACTGTTTGGATTGGTTGACCATTTGAGGTCAGGACCCTAGTACTTTTTGGATGAATATCTAATGGTTCCAATTGATTGAATCAATATATGGGCAATCATTTAATTTGAAACCCTAATCGGGTTGAGTGCTGATTTTGTAATTGATTAATTTAATTCTTTGGGTTGATTAACCCAAACGATCTCAAGACCATTTGGAGATCACCCAAACGGTCTCAAGACCATTTGGAGGTCAACCAAGACCGTTTGGAGGTCAACCAAGATCGTTTGGAGGTCTAGGGTTGAGTATGGAGAAGAAGTTGGAGATTCAAAGATATCAAATTATAATGCAATTAATAGTTAGTTGGATGAGTAACCCAATGATGCAAACCATAATTGAACTTAACAAATTTTGAGGATGGGATGGGAAAACGGTCTCAAGACCATTTGGAGGTCATCCAAACGACCTCAAGACCATTTGAGGTCAGGTCATGCCTAATTTGAATGATGGACCAATGATTTCTAAGCAATTAGTTCCATAATGACTAATGTTGAAGGTTCATCGATTTCAACCCTAATTCAATTGGGTTCAAAACCCTAATTTATGATCAATTGATGGTTGAATCAATTGAAAGATGATTCATTAATCTCAATTGAAGTATGGTGCTTAGGTTCACTTGGTGAGTAATTACATGGATTCAATTGATGAAGGAATTAATCTTGGAAACCCTAAATTAATATGAGTGGTTGAAACCATTTTTGGTCCAATCGGTTTTGAAGAAGTTTGGACCAAATGGTCTCAAGACCGTTTGGGACCAAACGGCCTCAAGCATCAACTTTGTCAAACGGTTTCAAGCACCTACTTTGCTAAACAGTTTCAAGTGTTGATCAAGACTGTTTGAGGTCTGGTTGGTCAAGACTGTTTGGGGTCTAAGTGACCAAGATCGTTTGGAAGTAATTAACCAAAACTGTATGGACACTTAAGATGATTAAAGGTTAATTATTTAATTGATTATTATATAATGTAATTGATGGAGCTTCCACTTACGTGGAATTGCGTGCACCAACTAAAAATCCTAAAGATGGTAAGTCTTCAGGTTTAGCCTTGCTTATACTAGATTGAGAACTCCACCCACGTATGCTAGGATATGTGGAAGTCTTATCGTAGTATAGTTAAGGGTCGAATCCTCGGGACAACGGTCTTGTTGTGAACAACAATATGAAAAACGTTAGAACTTCACTTAATCTCTTAATAGTAGGTACTTAGATCGAAAGGTTGGTTTGGTTGTTTGAAACTAAGAACATGTAAAGTAAAGCAAGCAAGTAGATTTAATGACGTTAAACAATGATAAGAAGTCACTAGGGTGTGATCGGTTTTCACCACAACTACACATGGATCAAGACAAGTAAAATAAAACATAACCTGCAACAAGAGTTTTAGTCAGTTAGTATCTTCATAGATTTAGTTTCCTTTCGGAGAACTAACTACAAGAAGTGTGGGAATGATGCAACACCAGCCATCCCCGAAAGAATGGTCAATTGCTTTGCATCATTCCCTTCTCAAAGTGTGTTCCTCGACTTACCAAAGTTGTACTTTTATACGTCAACTGATTCCATTTCATAGTATGAAAGTACAACATTTGGAAGTGAGTTTACTCCACTTCTCAAAAGCACTCCTAGATACTGAAACGAGCACATGGTGGACACATGCACCAAGAACCAACAAAAAAATAGGTTTCGAATCTAATAGTACAAACGTAGACAATTCATAGTAAAAGATAAAAGATAACACAAGCTGGTGATCAGGCAACGAACATTCATTAAACGTTTGATGTTGAACTGAAAAGATAAAATCTCTATATTGCAAATTATGGATTACATTACATGAGATGAAAACATGGGTAGCGGGGCTACTCCCCGCACCCCAGTGAGAGAGACTACTCGCTCATAGCTAGGACAAGGAAGGAGGAAAGAAGAGAGAGAGAGCATCATCCCCACAAAGGAGAGAGGAAAGTCAACCCCTTGGAGAGAGAGAGACGATCTTCTGGCTTCACAGGTTGCTTGATGACGAGGTCCCCTCTTCCCACCTTCTTTGGCAGAGAGAGAGAGAGAGCAGCTTCAAGATGGAGTGTGGATCTCAGACCGGCAGCCCCTGGGCGGAGGATGGAATTCGGATTTGCTCTGGAGTGATAGAGGCAGCCTCCGGATGTCTGAAACTAGATGCCCTTGGGAGGACCCCTGGGGTCTTATTTATAGGCCTTAAGTGAAGTCCAAACGGTTTGGTCCGTTTTGGGTCCAAATGGTCTTGAAGACCGTTTGGACTCTGAGACCGTTTGGTCTCTGAAACCGTTTGGTCTCATGCGGTCTCGAGACCGGTTGGCTTCATGTGGTCTTGAGACCGTTTGACTCCATGCGGTCTTGAGATCGGTTGGCTTCATGCGGTCTTAAGACCGTTTGACTCAATGCGGTATTGAGACCGGTTGGCTTCATGCGGTCTGGGGACCGTTTGACTCCATGCGGTCTTGAGACCGGTTGGCTTCATGCGGTCTTGAGACTGTTTGACTCCATGCGGTCTTGAGACCGGTTGGCTTCATGCAGTCTTGGGACCGTTTGACTCCATGTGGTCTTGAAACCGGTTGGCTTCATGCGGTCTCGGGACTGTTTGACTCCATGTGGTCTTGAGACTGGTTGGCTTCATGCGGTCTTGAGATCGTTTGACTCCATGTGGTCTTGAGACCAGTTGGCTTCATACGGTCTTGAGACTGTATGGTTCTTTTGTGATTTTTTTCATCTTTTTCTGTAAGCAAAAAGAGAAAAGTTAATCTAACAATTTATTTGCAATAAAAGAGGATAGCTAGGGATTTTGTCTAATATATCTAAAGAAGAGTGTAGAAAATGGAAGAAGAATACTAAGATAATATCACGAAATTGGAGGTTATCACCCCCCTAACTTAGAGTCTAGCTTGTCCTCAAGCTAGATAGAGCTGAGGCATGTAATGGTGAGGTGATTTTATTTAGTTAAGATTTCCATACTCTTGCTTCAGTTCTAAATCAGAGATCTCCTGAGGTCTTATTAGAGCTTCTGCTTGTCTTAATTCTTTCAGGTATAGAGAGTTGCGTGGATCTCAGGTTTCCTCTAAATCACGTAGCTCGTATTGGGACCACCTTTTTCCTGATGTTATTATGTGCATGTCATTGACTCTAATCAGTTTTGTACTTCTTTTGAAAACCTATCGGAAACTAGAGTGGTTATGAGGGTTGGCTAAGGGATTTTGTGTAACTCTCCCTTTTAGTGGGAGAGGGTTTATCTATGCTTTTAGGAACTCACTACCGGGCATGACACATCTGCCTTCATGAGGGTAGCTGAATGTACCGGCCGGGCGAGCCCTTTATCAGCCTTTTCATATATTTGGAGACCTTAGGATCTCACTACCGGGCACGACACATCTGCCTTCGTGAGGGTAGCTGAATGTACCGTCCGGGTGAGACCTTTATTGGCTATTCATATAAGTCCTTATGCATGGCACAACTCTCATGTTTTTATTCAACACTCTGGCTTTTATTCAAAAACTCACAGGCTTGGGATTTGGATATTCGGGTTTTTGGTTGGGCGGCCAAGCCTCTTTTATTAAAAAGAAGAAAACTGTTCTTAGAATTTCCCGACATGCACTTATTTTCTGGTTGGTGGTCCACTTGCGAGGTTCCTTGATTTGGATTTCACTGATTTCCCTCCTGTCCTTGAGAATATTTGGCTTGCTTCGGCTTTGATATTGACTTGTTGAAGAGTCTGATGTAGAACTGAAGCAAAATCATGAAAGTCAAGCGTGAAGGAAATTTATTAACTCGTCGTTACATGCCTTTATGCTATTATTGTTCTTATTCTTGAGGACTACTTGATTCTTAAGTCAGTAGGGTTTGATCTTGATCCAAGAGGGACACTATTCTATATGAGTGGGGTTTATTATTAGGAAATCTAAATAAAGCAAAGACTAAAAGTGTAAAAGAATTTGTACAGAAATAAAAAAAGGAGAATTGAGAAGAAAGGTTTGTAGAAATGATACCTCGCCCTTGTCCAGTGTACTCCCCCCCAACTTATCACTCACTCTGTCCTCAGAGTGTCAAGGTGATAGGATGAGAAGTACAAGGACAAGGGCATCAGGCTTCTGTTAATCCTTTGTTTGCGCCATGTGTGCGGAGTAGGTTCGCAGCGAACTTTCCGCGAAGGGTGTGGTAATCCACATCTGTCATATCCTCTACTGGTCTTTGAAGGGCCATGATCCAGTAGAGGACATGGAAGCCGCAGTCATTTGACTGCCGAATTTGCTATGGACATTTGTGGTTGAAGGTTGGGCGATGAAAATGTTCTTTGTCGTAAGCCCTTGTGTGCTGACTTAGTAAATCGATTAGTTTTTCTGCACATTCCTTCGCCACTACCTCCGTGGGCATCTTTGGTGTCATTATATAATTCTTCTGTCGGGGATTGAACTGGTTATCGGAACTGTTGTAGATGATAGTTGTTCCTTCGGGTAGGTTGGTTTCCAGAAGCATCCAGTGCTCATGATAAAGGAAAGGAAGCATGATAAACTTCGGTGTTGTGTGTTGTAGGAAGGAAATGAGCACCGCAGTTGTTCCGAAGTTTTTTAGCTTTAATAAGTTGTCTTTCATGTAGGGGGATGCCATATAAGTTGTAGGGTAATTTTGTCCTAGAAGGAATTGATAAGCGGCCATTAAGCTTACGGACAGGGACCCTTTTATTTGTAAAGTTTCCCTTAGTGCATCTGCCATAACCAGAATATCTCCAGACATGAAAACTAGGTCATCATTCTCGGCGTAAAGCCTTGACATGATGAGACGAAGTTCATTGTCAGAGTGGGTTGCGTAAGCGGCAAGGTCAAAATCTGGGAAAGTAGGTTCTATGGCAGATAGGGGCACCATATGTGATGAGGATCTCCTAATGGATGCCCCTGATATTAGGTCTATTTCCCCTTTATCTTGTGACAGATCGAAGATGGACGGGTCCCCTTTTGTTTGCTCGGGGGCTTCGGCTGGTTGTTTATTTTTCTCCAACTCCTTTAGGGTTTGTTTGAAAGGTCACCTTTGCGGACGTTGGATTGCCGAAAAGAGGTAGCGGGGGACGTCATCTGGTGCCATTGTCGGGTCCTTGAAGAACCGTCTATCACAAATAAGTTCCATGGCATAACCCCCACGCAGGGAGTGAAAGTCTTTTGCGACCAGCTCTGTAAAAGGGATTTCTTGGTTTAGCGCCTGAATGTGACGTATGGTGCAAAAGGCACAATCCCCAGATCCTTCGATAGCTTGGATTGGTGGGCTAATAATTTGGAACTAGGGTTGGTTCCAGTCTTGGCGGAGGGATGGGCACGCAGCCCAGATTAACTTGAGAAGCCTGAAAGGTATGCATCGTGCTTCACCTGCTTCTTCTCCAACAAAATTTATTGTTCCAGCTGGTAGCTCATTGGCACAGAAATTGTATACCTTGGCGTCCCGAGCCTCAGTGTCCACAATCATGAACAATCAGTGGTTGGAGACTTAAAAGGGCACTGTTAGATATCGTGCTTTCCATGCTAAACTGGCACGCAGTCGCTCTATTGACTTTGCTCGTATTTCTTTGTATAGCAGGCCAATAGATAGAGCAGGTGAGGCGTTGAAAACTGGTTGCTGCCATTTGGAGTCTCTGTAGACTTCTATACAGTTGGCAAGCAGGACGCGGAAGATTGCCATAGACATATCTGTCTGGGGTCACAGGATGTTGCAGAAATCTTCACGCGTTAGCTTGCGCTTGGTCTTTGTATTGTGGTAGATGATATTGCCCCCCTCTTTGGCATCGTCAACAATAGTGTTCAGGATAAAAAAAAGTCATGGGCATCTAGTGTTGAGATGGCCACCATGTCTAAATCATGCATTTTATGGGGTAGAGGTGGTGGTGGGGGTAGCTCTTACACAGGGGGGGATGAAGGCTGCTTCAAGTTGTGCATGAGATCTTGCGGGGCTTCATCTAAGTCAGTATCGGAAGTAGAATCAAGTTCTTCATATGTATCTAGACAAACTCATTCTGATTCTTCCTCTTCAGGGGGGAAGGGTACCGATTGCTCGAGTGTGGAAAATTTTTGAGTTGTTGCTGCTTGTAGGTTTGTGCTGGTTCCTGATATAAATTGATGGAATTCAGCAAAAGTTGCATCTTTAGCAGATTCCCCCAAGGATCCCATAGCGGAGTAATCGATGAATTGGTCCCCATAGGATATGTTTAAATTTTCATTATGGGCAGGGGACTTGGGATCATGTCCACCATCTTGGTGGTCTTTGTCATTTCCTTTTTGCGGTGGCTCTGTTCCTCGGCTGGGGTCCACTCCGGCATTGTCTGGCCCGTCAGATTTTTCATCTGAGGAGGTGGTATCGTCATTTGAATCTGCGGAGGAATCAGATTCATCGTCCATTTCGTCTTCTCTTTCTTCATCGTTTGCTACTTTGGCAGCTGTATTCTTTCATGGTGCTTTTTTGCACTGCCGGTGGATTGATTGGAGCTCATCAAATGCCACTTGCACATGCTCGTGTGTTTCGAGCAGTGCGTCGTGTGTTTCCTTGAGATCAGAATAGCGTCCTTCGGTAGAGAGGAGACGCGATGTAAGATCTGTTACTTGAGCACGTAGTTGGTGAAGCTCGGTGTTTGTTGACTCCTCTTGGAGGTTGTGAGGCAGTGTGAGGGTGTTGTTGATGTCGTCCAAATGCGTGCTTAGAGCAGTTTTTTGCTGCTTAAGCTCGCGCAGGGTCTCGGGCAGGGGTTGAGTCTGCGCAGAGATCCTATCAACTTGCTTAGTCAGTGCTTCATGCTGGCCTTTTACTCCAAGGATCAGCTCGTACAGGTGTTTTTAGTGGTTGTCGATGTGATCGACTTGCTTAGCCACTATATCCTGCCATTGTTGAATACTTTGGAGAATGCCTGGGAAGGCGTTGTTCTGCTCGTTGATCTTAGTGACCTGTTCAGAAATACCCTGCATACATGAAAAAATAGATTGCATTATGTTAGAAGGGTCGGTGAGGAGGTTTCGGATGGTGTCAAATTGACATCTGAATTCCTCACTGACATTTGAAAAAGGGACCCCAGATGCAGAAGGGTGGTATGATTGGGGTCGAGGTGGAAGGGTGGTAGTGTCTTACGGAAGAGACACTGTTGATGGTCCCGTGAACTGCGTGGTGACCGTAGATGGGGTCACCAGCAGTGTCGGGGTGGTGGTGGATGGGAAAAGTGGTGACGTTCCTGGTGAGAAAGGTAGGAATGATGATGCTGGGGGAAACTCGGTGGGGTTAGAGGTGAAGGTGGAGACGTCGGGCGTTGTAGTGGAGAAGGGGGTGCTAGAAGTGAAGAAGGGTGAATCGGCGAAAGAGGAGGTGGGCATCATTGTAGGAAGTGATGGGAGAGTGGTGGGTTGTGGAAGGGTGGATGGTGGTGGGGTGGAAGCAGAGGGTGTGGTGGTGGGTGGTAATGTGGAGGGGGTGGTGAAGGTGAGCTCAACGTTCAGACTCTTGATGAAAGAGTCGATTGATGAGGTGGTTATGTTTTCTTCGGGGACGGGTTCAGCCTCCGGATTTGGCCTTGAAGTCGGTGTCCCCAACAACTGTTGTGCCGGCAATTGCCTTCTGGAAGGTTGTTTTACAGGAATTTTTGTTGATCGAGCTGCCGGGGCAGTGATACTTAGCTCAGTCCGCCCTGTTTGGGTTGTCTTAGCTTGTGCTCTGGCCGGAGCTAGGAGTTTGGTGATCTCTTCATCAGTAAAGAGAATTTTGTCATTGTCGTAGTCCGCTAGCTCAGGAAGCGGTAATAGGGTTCTGGAAGATTTGACAGTTGGGCAGAAAATGTAATGTAATTTGGTATCCTTTTCTTTGATAATGTAGGAATTTTTCAATGTATGTTCGTTCGTAAGGATGTCGCCCTTGATTTTCGTGCAGCGCGGTCCATCCTGAGATATTTGATTATCGAAGTTATATGCCCACCCATGCAAATTTCTTTCCCTAAGGCGTAGGCGGAGAATTTTTGGATCAAGTGTCAGCCAATATTGACCGGTTTTCCATGCAGAATCGACCATAGAAGAAAAAGGTCAGCGGTGATGACATTTTCACCCTTCGATCTGGGGAAGAGCGCACCAGTGAGGATCTTGTGAAGTGTACGCACGAACCCAGAATGGATATTGGAGGCTTTGCATGTCTTTGCCTCATAGGTTGGGAACCCTGTTAATATTTTCCAGAAGGTGTGTCTATTGAATTGTGAGTTTTCCATCCCTGTAGCTTTGGCCATCTTGAGGTGCTCCGGGTTGTTGATGAAGATTTCATTTAGAAGATTTTCTGTTATAGTGATGTTTTTGCCAAAATGTTTGGTGACCAGCCTACGGTCACCTCTGTCCCTTGCTCTGTGTGCAATGTCCACCATTTCTTTGGTGAGATGGGTAAAGAATTCTGTGGTGGGTTCGATATATGATATTTCAGGGATGAAACAGAGTCTGGAGAGGTTAGCGTTGTCTAGAATGGTGAGGATTCTATCGTAGATCCCCATCTTGAGTAGTACGCTGGGGCAGACGTACTTTGTTGGTTTGAGAACTTTGTCAATGAATGGGATGGTGTAGATGTAGAGGTTTTCTGGTGGTGGTGTTGTAGTAGTGATGGGAGGGAAAGAAGGAGCAGTGATTATGGCGGGAGCAGCAACGGAGGTGATGGTTGGTGGAACATTTCCTACCAGGGTTTGCTCCCGTGCAGTGATAGGATGAACTTGCTTCCTTGCCCGCTTCTTGGGTTTCTGAGCTATGGTGGCTTCCTGGGCCAACCTTTTCCCTTTAGATTTTTCAACTGGGGACTCTTCTTCGGAGTGTGGCTCGTATTCAGAGCCTTCATCATCACTGGAAGAGAGTTCTTCCACTTCTTCTTCAGGTGCCTCAGCTAGGCACTTGTTAATGCGGTCAATTTCACATAGGACTGCCATGATGTTGACCTTTGGAGGGGCCTTTCCAGTCTTGTTATAGTTATCTATGACCTGTTGGAGCTTGGCTTGGTTCTCTCGGAGTTGCTCCTCAGTCCAGAAAGGTGTGTCTTCGCTTCCGGTTGGTTGCTTTGCTGGTGCATCCATTTTTGAAAGTAGGAAAGTCATATGTTAGAAAGAGAGGTTTATTTAAAACAAAAAAAAAAGATTTTTTGTATGTTTTTATGTGAAGCAATGGTTTTGAAAAGAACAAACGGTTTCAAGACCATTTGGTCCCAGATGGTTTGAGGACCGTTTGGTTCCAAACAGTTTGAAGATTGTTTGGTTCCAAACGGTTTGAAGATTGTATGGTTCCAAATGGTTTGAAGACCGTATGGTCCCAAACGGTTTCAGGACCGTTTGGTTCCAAACTGTTTGAAGACTGTATGGTCCCAAACAGTTTCAAAACCGTTTGGTTCCAAATGGTTTCAGGACCGTATGGTTCCAAATGGTTTGAAGACTGTATGGTCCCAAACGGTTTTAGGACCGTTTGAAGACCATATGGTCCGAAACGGTTTCAGGACCGTTTGGTTCCAAACGGTTTGAAGACCGTATGGTCCCAAACGGTTTCAAGACCGTTTGGAAGATAGAACGTCGGCGAGCAGCCTGCGATGAAGACGATGATAAGCACGATGATGGTGACTGTGATAGTAGCAGCGGCGATAAAGGCGGCGATGGCAGAGGCGGCGCTGTCGGCGGTGGTGAAGGAGGTTGCGGAGATGAAGAAAATAGAGGTGCATCTACCTTGCGGTTGTTGGTGAGGGCGACGACGAAGCAGGAGCTGCCATCGGTGGCGGGGGTTAAAACGGTGCTAGCGGCGACGAACAGGGGTCGCGCAAAAGAAAACGAAGGTGCGTGGAGTTTTTCGGTGATGGTGGTGAAAAGAAGGGTTGCGAGATGCACGGGAACGAGATTCTAGGAGATGGAATAGTGCTTGCGTAGGGGGTTTAAAAAGCTCGGGAGTCGAAAGGAAGAAGGAGAAAACTGAGGGGGCTAGGGTTATATTTATAGGGATCGGGGGTTGACCCTACAAATTCTCTAGGTCAAACGGTTTAGCGATCGTTTGGCTCCAAACGGTTTCAAGACCATTTGGCTCCAAACGGTTTAGCGACCATTTGGCTCCAAACGGTTTAGCGACCGTTTGGCTCCAAACAGTTTAGCGATCGTTTGGCTCCAAACAGTTTCAAGACTGTTTGGCTCCAAACGGTTTAGCGACCGTTTGGCTCCAAACGGTTTCAAGACAGTTTGGCAGGGTAAAGGGTATTTAGATTTTTTTATGTTTTTATGTTTGTTTTAGTTATGTGAATTTATTTATTTTTTATATTTTATTTTGTTATTTTTATGTTTGTTTTGGTTTATATTTTCATAAGATAAACCTAAGGTAACGGAAAGTAAAAGAAGAAGCTGAAATCCTGGGTTGCCTCCCAAGTAGCGTCTGGGTTTTACGTCGCTGGCTCGACGAAACTTTGATGTTGTTATGCTGATGGTGTGGTGTATCTGATTTCGATGGTCTGTCTTGGCATTTTATCTGCTGGAGTGTAATATTTTTTCAAATGATGGCCGTTGACTGTCCTTTCTCCTCCGTTATTTTCAACAATTATGACAGCTCCAATTGGGTATATGTGCTTTATGGTGAAGGGCCTGGACCATTTTGTTCAGAGTTTTCCAGGGAAAACTTGAGCTTGGAGTTGAAAAGGAGCACTTTGTCGCCTATGATGATGTATTTCCTCTTAAGATGACCATCGTGCCACATTTTAGTTTTCTCCTTATAAATCCTGGCACTTTGATAAGCGGTCATTCGAAGCTCCTCGAGCTCCTGTAACTGGAGTTGTCTATTTTCTCCAGCACTTTTAAGATCGAAATTTAGCTGTTTGATGGCCCACCAAGCTTTGTGTTCCAGTTCCACTGGAAGATGACATGATTTTCCGTATACCAAATGGAACGGGGTTGTCCCGATTGGTGTTTTATAGGCTGTTCGGTATGCCCAAAGGGCATCGGGAAGCTTGGTGGACCAGTCAGTGCAGTTTCTGTTGATTGTTTTTTCTAGGATCACCTTTAGTTGTCTATTAGATACCTCAACCTGACCACTGGTCTGTGGATAGTAAGGCGTTGCTACTTTGTGGTTGACTCCATACTTTTTCAACAGGGCTTCAAAACTTCGTTCCAGGAAATGGGTCCCGCCATCTGATATGATAGTTCTGGGGACTCCAAATCTGGGGAAAATGATATCTTTGAACAATTTAATAACTGGTTTGGAATCGATGGACACAGTGGGTGTAGCTTCGACCCATTTTGAGACATATTCCACTACAACCAGGATGTAAGAGAAACCATAGGAAGAAGGAAAGGGGCCCATATAGTCTACCCCCCACACGTCGAAAAGTTCAATTTCTTGCCACATTGTGAGGGGCATTTCGTTCCTTTTGGATATGCTGCCAGAAAATTGGCATTTGTTGCAAGATTTCACAAAATCATAGGAGTCCTTTGCTATGGTTGGCCAGAAGAAGCCTGACTGTATAACTTTTATAGCGGTTTTCTTTACGCTCATGTGCCCCCCCGTGGGTCCTGAATGGAAATGCTCTAGGACGGGGGTAATCTCTTCTTTCGGTAAGCAGTGACGGAAAAGTCCGTCAGCACATAGGTGAAACATGTAAGGTTCATCCCAATAATATTGGTTTATATCATGGAGATATTTCCTTTTGTCATGGTAGGAAGCGGAGGGGTGAATGGTTCCTGTAGCTAGATAATTGACAATATCCGCATACCAAGGGAATCCATGAGTAACCTTCATCAGTTGGTCGTCTGGAAGAGAGTCTCGGATAGGGATTTTATCTTCATCTTCAACTTCAATGTGACTCAGATGGTCGGCTACGACGTTATCCACTCCGCTTTTATCTTTAATCTCCAAATCGAATTCCTGAAGCATCAACACCCATCGGATAAGTCTGGGTTTGGCATCTTGCTTCTGAATTAGGTATCAAATGGTGGAGTGGTCGGTGTAAACGATAACCTTGGATCCAATCAAATAGGAGTGGAATTTCTCAAATGTGTAGATGATAGCCAGGAACTCCTTCTCTGTAGTAGTGTAGTTCTTCTGTGCTTCATCTAGCATTTTAGATGCGTAGTAAATTACGTAAGGTTTCTTGTCGATCCGCTGTCCTAACACAGTCCCTATGGTGTAATCGCTAACGTCATACATGATTTCAAATGGTAGCGACCAATCTGGGGCTCTCAGAATAGGTGCAGAACTTAAAGCATTTTTTAGAGTTGAGAAACTTTGCATGCATTCTTGGTTAAAGATGAACTCAGTATCTTTGGTTAGGAGTTGGGTCATGGGTTTTGCTATTTTTGAGAAGTCTTTAATAAATCTTCTGTAGAACCCCGCATGACCCAAGAAAGCTCTTACTCCTTTTATATCTTTCGGTGGAGACAGCTTCGAGATAACATCGATTTTTTCCTTATCGACCTCGATCCCTCTGTCACTCACTCTATGCCTGAGGATGACACCTTCTGTTACCATGAAATGACATTTTTCCCAATTTAGATTGAGGTTTGTTTCCTCACATCGTTGTAAAACTTGTCCAAGGTTGATTAGACAGTTATCGAAAGAATCTCTGTAAACTGAGAAATCATCCATGAATACTTCCATTATGGATTCTGTTAGTCCTGTGAAAATGGCAGACATACACCTTTGGAAAGTAGCGGGTGTGTTACACAACCCAAAAGGCATTCTTCTAAAAGCATATGTTCCAAAAGGGCAGGTGAAGGTAGTTTTCTCTTGGTCTTCCGGGTGTATGGGTATTTGGTAGAACCCGGAATAACCATCGAGATAGCATAAGTATTTCTGATGAGGTAAACGCTCTAGGACTTCATCGAGAAAGGGCAGAGGGAAGTGATCTTTCCACGTGGCTTTGTTCAGTTTCCTATAATCGATACACATCCTCCACCCTGTCACCGTCCTAGTGGGTACGAACTCATTTTTGTCGTTAAGCATGACAGTAGTGCATCCCTTTTTAGGAACTACTTGGACGGGGCTGACCCATTGGGAGTCAGAGATAGGGTAGATTATGCCAGCTTTAAGTAATTTGAGGACCTCCAGGCGAACCACCTCTTTGAGATTAGGGTTCAGCTTCCTCTGATGTTCGCGTGATGGCTTAAATTCTTCAACCATGGGTAGTCTGTGCATGCATAAAGCCAGTTTTATACCCGTCAGGTCAGTTATCTTATACCCAATGGCCTTTTATGTTTCTTCAGCTCCTCCAGAAGTCTTTCTTCCTGATTTTCTGTTAGGGTGGAACTGATGATAACCGGGCATAATTTTTCCTCGTCCAATAAGGCATGCTTAAGCCCTATGGGTAGAGTCTTCATCTCAGGAGCCTTAGGTGGCTCTGTTGCTTCCAAGATGGTGACAGATGTAAGTTCCTCAAAGGTGGCCATCGGTGCTTCTTCGGCCTTCTCTAAGTGTTTCATACACTATTGAACCAATTCGTTTGTAGAGAATTCGACTTTTAGGTTGGTAAGGACATTCTCTAACTCTTTCGCTGGCTCAGATATTTCTAATTGAGACATTTGTTGTATTGCGTCTAGAAGAAAGACCTCCTCTTGAATGTTGGGGCCCTTCATGTTGTTGAGGACTCGGAATTGAATTGCTTCTTTTTTGAGTCTTAGAATGATGGTACTAGCTTCAACATCGATGAGCGCCCGGGCAGTGGCGAGGAAAATTCTTCCAAAAATTATTGGGTATCTTAGGTATTCCTTAATATCCATGATGACAAAGTCGCACGGGACATAGGCATCCTTGCCTATCCTAACTGGAATATCTTCAATGATTCCAAGAGGTGCGGTGATGGTGGAGTCAGCTAACTGAATAGTCATTGCTGTAGGCAGCAATTCGGTGAAACCTAATCGTTTGCACATAGAATAGGGCATAATGGATATGCTGGCCCCTAGGTCAGCTAATCCCTTTTTGGTTGATGCATTTCCAATGCAGCATTGAATTTTGAAAGAACATGGGTCCTTCTTCTTCTTTGGCATTTTATTGAGGATGATATCAGAGGTGGTCTGGGCAAGTTTGACAGTTTCTTGCTCCTCAGTAATATACTTCCTTGATAACAGAGTTTTGAGGTATTTTGTCCAAGTCGGTACCTCAGAGAGAGCATCAAGGAGCGGGATATCGATGTAAAGTTTCTTCATCGCCTCCTTGAATTTTTGGAACCTGGTATCCATTTTTGTTTCTCGTAGTCTTCCCGGATATGGGATCCTTGGTTTATACTGCAAGATTTCCGGCTCTATAGATACTTGTTCTTTTCCTTTGCCCTTTGCATTCTCTGTGGACTTCTCCGTTCCTGGCTTCGGGCTCTCATTTGTCATGAAGGAAGGTGTATCATCATCATCAAGAGTGATCCTTGTAGTTTCATGAAGAGTGCGTCGAGATCTCGTGGTAACAACATTCAACTGTTCAGGCCTATTCTGTCCATGTCTAGGGTTCGATTCGGGCTGCCCTGCAAATGTGCCTGCTAGAGGCTTCAGTTGTGCAACAATTTGGGCAAGTTGAGCTTCTACTGCCTTTTGTTGAGCTTGTTGATTAGCGAGCATAGTCTGTTGGGATTGCAACATCTGCCTTATCAAAGTCATTTCATCTTCCGGTTGAGAAGGAGTATTTTTCTGAGGAAGTTGTTGTTGACCCTGTTGAGGTTGTTGCGGAGGCAGCGCTAACTGAGGTTGCTGCAATTGAGGGTGCAGCTGTGGGTGTAGAGGAGGATGAGTATATTGATAGTAGGTAGATGGGTTCCTGGGGTAGTTGGCTCTCGGGAAGTTATTCCTGGGATTCCCTTGATTTTGATTGAAATTGCTTGGGAATCCAGGTGGTAACCTACTAGAGGATCCTCCCTACGTCTAGTGTTGTAGATTTATGGTCCCAGCGGGGTTCCCGTATTGGAATCCTGGGTGGTTCCTTGGCTGATTAGGATTATAATAGACTTGTCCAGGAATGGTATGAATAGAGTTGACTTGTTCGGGCAATTGCTCTTCAGACTGGTCAGTGATTGGTTCATACTGTTGTGGTGGTGGATGCATATCCATCATCACATTGTAAAGCATTCCGCATGAAAGGGTTGGATGGTCAGAAGCATGACAGGCTTCACAGGTTCCTGTGGCAGCCTTGACCTGTTGAACTTGAGGATTTTTCTTCTTGTCAAATTCTCCCAGAGAAGTTTCAAGAGCTTGTTGCTTATGAGCAATGGTCTTTAAGGCTTCAGCGATAGCCTTCATCTCCATTGATTCTTCGGCTTTATAGACCTTGAGGACTCCTTTTCCAGCTGATCGTCCCCAGTTGGACTGATTCTCATCTCCGAGTGTGACTATTTTCCAGGCATCTTCGTAATTCTTTCTCATAAAGTTTCCTCCAGATGAGGAATCCAGAAATTGTTTGATATCATCACTCACTCCCCTATAGAAAGTTTCTATTAGTTGGTTTTGGGAGATGTCGTGATGAGGGCACTTTCGGAGAAGTTCTTTGAACCTTTCCCATGCTTCAACAAGTGATTCTTCGGGAAGTTGAGAGAAGTGATTAATCTGCCCCCTAATCTCGTAAGTCAGTGAAGGGGGGAAGAACTTCTCCAAGAACCTTTCTTCCAGGGGAGCCCATGTGGTGATTATTGGCTCTCTGTCAAGTGAGTTATACCAGCTCAGAGCTCTCCCAGATAGAGTGAAGTGAAACAGATGAAGCATTATTGCATCGAAGGCAACTCCGGCATGTGGGACCAGTCGGCACAGTGCCTTAAACCTCTTCAGATGATCCATACAGTCATCTCCAGAACCTCCAGAGAATGAGATGCCCTACATGATCTGAATCCATTGGGTCCGGATATCAAAGTTGGGGATGTTGATGATCGGAGGTCGGACCGGATGGTTGTCTTCGTAGTTCTTTGGGACAGCATAATCCCTCAACTACTTGTTCCTTAGTTCCAACTGAGCAGCTTGGTTTGTTGCCTCATTTTCAGCTCTGATGCGGGCCTGTTCTTCCGCATGAATCTCCACTTGAATCTGAGCACGAGTATCCGCGATGAGTTGTGCTCTTTGAGCGGCGATGGCGGCGCTGACCCTCTCCATCACCAATGCAGCCTGGCGTTGATCTTCAGCCATTTGCCTGGCTCTTTGGCGATTGAGTCTGATGCGGCGGTGGAAACTTCTCTCTACCTCAAAGTCGTACTCTGGATCAGGGGAGAATCTGAGGTTATGCGATGACCGCATACACGTTTTCTACATGAGTAGAGAAAAGAAAACACCTTTTAGATGATGGCAGAGATATAATGATTTCAAGAAGATATGGATTAATGATTTGAAAGAAAGTGTAAAACCCTAACCAACTAGCAATATATTAAATGAAATTAAAATGTTCTATTGTCCCCGGCAACGACGCCAATTTTTGATGGAGCTTCCACTTACATGGAATTGCATGCACCAACTAAAAATCCTAAAGATGGTAAGTCTTCGGGTTTAGCCTTGGTTATACTAGATTGAGAACTCCACCCACGTATGCTAGGATACGTGGAAATCTTATCGTAGTATAGTTAAGGATCGAATCCTTGGGACAACGGTCTTGTTGTGAACAACAAGATGAAAAACGTCAGAACTTCACTTAATCTCTTAATAGTAAGTACTTATATCGAAAGGCTGGTTTGGTTGTTTGAAACTAAGAACATGTAAAGTAAAGCAAGCAAGTAGATTTAATGACGTTAAACAATGATAAGAAGTCACTAGGGTGTGATCGGTTTTCACCGCCACTACACATGGATCAAGACATGTAAAATAAAACATAACCTGCAACAAGAGTTTTAGTCAGTTAGTATCTTCGTATATTTAGTTTCCTTTCGGAGAACTAACTACAAGAAGTGTGGGAATGATGCAACACCAACCATCCCCGAACGAATGGTCAACTTCTTTGCATCATTCCCTTCTCAAAGTGTGTTCCTCGACTTACCAAAGTTGTACTTTTATACGTCAACTGATTCCATTTCATAGTATGAAAGTACAACATTTGGAAGTGAGTTTACTCCACTTCTCGAAAGCACTCCTAGATACCGAAACAAGCACATGGTGGACACATGCACCCAGAACCAACATACAAATGGGTTTCGAATCTAATAGTACAAATGTAGACAATTCATACTAAAAGATAAAAGATAACACAAGCTGGTGATCAGGCAACGAGCATTCGTTAAACGTTTGATGTTGAACTGAAAAGATAAAATCTCTATATTGCAAATTATGGATTACATTACATGAGATGAAAACATGGGTAGAGGGGATACTCCCCGCACCCTAGTGAGAGAGACTACTCGCTCATATCTAGGACAAGGAAGGAGGCAAGAAGAGAGAGTGTGTGTGTCATTCCCACAAAGGAGAGAGGAAAGTCAACCCCTTAGAGAGAGAGAGAGACAATCTTCTGGCTTCACAGGTTGCTTGATGACGAGGTCCCCTCTTCCCACCTTCTTTGGCGGAGAGAGAGAGAGCAGCTTCAAGATGGAGTGTGGATCTCAGACCGGCAGCCCCTGGGTGGAGGATGGAATTCGGATTTGCTCTGGAGTGATAGAGGCAGCCTCCGGACGTCTAAAACTTGATGCCCTTGGAAGGACCCCTGGGGTCTTATTTATAGGCCTTAAATGAAGTACAAATGGTTTGGTCCGTTTTGGGTCCAAACGGTCTTGAAGACCATTTGGACTCTGAGATCGTTTGGTCTCTGAAACTGTTTGGTCCCATGCGGTCTCGAGACCGGTTGGCTTCATGCGATCTTGAGATCATTTGACTCCATGCGGTCTTGAGACTGGTTGGCTTCATGCAGTCTTGAGACCGTTTGACTCAATGTGGTCTTGAGACCGGTTGGCTTCATGTGGTCTCGGGACCGTTTGACTCCATGCGGTCTTGAGACCGATTGGCTTCATGCGGTCTTGAGACCGTTTGACTCCATGTGGTCTTGATACCGGTTGGCTTCATGCGGTCTCGGGACCGTTTGACTCCATGCGGTCTTGAGACCGGTTGGCTTCATGCGGTCTCGGGACCGTTTGACTCCATGCGGTCTTGAGACTGGTTGGCTTCATGCGGTCTTGAGACCGTTTGACTCCATGCGGTCTTGAGACCGGTTGGCTTCATGCGGTCTTGAGACTGTATGGTTCTTTTTTGATTTTTTTCGTCTTTTTCTGTAAGCAAAAAGGAGAAAAGTTAATCTAATAATTTATTTGCAATAAAAGAGGATAGCTAGGGATTTTGTCTAATATATCTAAATAAGAGTGTAGAAAATGGAAGAAGAATACTAAGATAATATCACGAAATTGGAGGTTATCAGTAATTTAAGGATGATTATGGTAATTGTACTCTTAATGAGATAGAGTGATTAGTACCTTTTGAATGATTAATCTTTGATGATTATGGAAGTAATGATACAATACATGTGTATACTCTCCAATCAAGTTGAGTTGACCTAATCAAGTCTGAATTAAGCATCATCTTATAGAAGATGAGAGAGAGAGAGGACTTCCTACATGAATGATAATTATGTAGTGGTTAATCCTCAACACTTTCAACATGAATGAATGTGTAATTAGGATATGATCCTTGAATAAGAGATCATGAACCATAATTAAGAAGGTCAATGTGCCCTAACCCTAGTTGAGGGCAATGATAGGTCAAACCCTAATCCATGGTGATAGTAAACTCTAATTGAGGACAATGATAGGTGAAACCCTAATCTATGGTAATGGTATGACCCTAATTTTGGGTAATTACTTGAGAAACCCTAATTCAGGGAATTTTAATAATAAACCCTGATTGAATGTGAATAGTAAACCCTAATAGAGGATGATGTTATGAGAAATCCTAATCAAGGGTGAAGCTATATGAAACCCTAAAGTGAGGGTGATGTCATGTGAAACTCTAGATAAGGTTAAGGTCAAAATGAAACCGTAATGCAATGATGAGATGTAAAACTTGATTCAAGGTGATACTATGTACTGGAATGTGACATTTTGATATGAAATCCTACACTAATATAGGATAAAGATGTGTGGAGCCCTAATCTTGGGTCGTAATGTATGAAACCCTAATTTTGGATAGTATGATGATAAATCATAACCCAAATCTGGGAAATGAGATAAAGTATTCCTAATTGACATAAATTGGGAAATCTTAACTCAAATGATGAAATAGTGATGTTATTCTTATAATACATAGTGCTGATTTGTAATTGATATAATTTTTATCATGTGCACTAATTATGCAGGTTATATGAGATGGTGGACATATCCATGTATGAGCTATGGTGTTTTACTAATGAAATTGCTTTATGGGCTATCTGAGCCATAATATGTTGTGTTGCCTAGTGAGAGGTAACAAGAGACATTATTGGGCTTTAAGAGCCATGTGAAATACCTGCACTGCAATTATTATGTTTACAATGATCAAATGACCTGAAGGCATTAAGTTACCTGATAAAGTGGAAACAAGTGTTTTGATGAATTAAGGGTTTGAACACCCATGATTCATAATCATGATGATGAGATGTTAAGGGATGAGGATACCCTAGTAAGATAAAGGATTGAGGTCCCAATGTCTGATAAAACTTTTAAAAAGAACTTGATAAGAATAGTACTCATTCTTGTAGTAATTGTTCTAATGTTTTATGCTTTGAAAACATGTTTGATGCTAAAAGAATACTGTTGTAACATCCCTGACCTGGGTTATGAACTAACCCTAGGTGTTTTTCTTAATTATGTAATTATATGCTTGAGATTATCTTTTGGTATGTAATTAAAGCTCCTAAGGAACATATATTTCTATTTCTGTCCTTTTTGAACAATGTTGTAATATTGTTTTCTAATATAGGGACCTATCTGCAAATTACCCAATTAGAAGGATTAACTTACAAATTGCACATGTTAAGATGTTCCTTTGGTGTTGAGACATCATAAGAATGAATATGATGAAGTATGATGGATTCTCCAAGCTTGGGCACTAAGATGCAGCTTGTGGAGCAATCTTTGTGCTCTAAACCTTAGTTTTGGTGTAAAGTGCAATTTACCCAAAACATGGGGTGCAACTTGTAAAATACACCTTATAGAATATCTTTTATGACTCTTGGAATCATTTAGAGTAAGAATAATGAAGAGGGCACTTCAATTGAATAATCAAATAAGAATGATAACCTTTGTAATTAAATAATCAAGTTGTAAGCAAAATGATCCTTTATATGTGTACAACTTAGTATTGATGTTGGATTTGTTTGCCTTTATACCTTGGGTTTAAGATGAGTTTTTAACTAAGAATAGGAGAAGGGACGTGCCTAAAGGAAGGGGAGGACCTAGTTGAGAATAGGAGAAATAGTTGTTTTTATCTTGGAAATACCCCCAAAGTATATATACACCTTTCTTTTACAACCAAAGGATCGTTTCCTCTTTCTCCTCACTTATCCCCTTGCTTATACCAACTATGGACAAAGATATAGAGCAGAGTAGAACAGCCAACCAGTTTTAGGTAAGGTTTGGTCATCATCTTGCTCGGATTCATGGAGGAAGTCATGTTGCAAGGTTGGTTCTATGGTCTTTCTTACTTAGTTCTTCCTTCTAGCCATCCTTTCCCAACCAATTCTTGAAGAAGACACCTTGGCCGACCTGTGGAGCTCAAGACTCCATTAAATCTTGGAAGCTTGAAGCTCTAGGACTGACTTTAAGGTGGGTTTTATAACTCTAAGCCCTTAAACTTTGTTATGCATCTTTCTTTCTTGCAAAAGTAGCTTGTTCTTCTTTCCCCCATCCTTCCTTGTTTTCTTGCAAGAAAAACCGTGAAGAACCGACCTTGATCTTGAGGTAGAAGAAGATGGGTGTGTTTACCAATGTAACTTTACCAAACGGTCTTGCACATTTGGTCTAAACGGTTTGCAAAACCGTTTGGAACCAAATGGTTTCAAAACCGTTTGGATTCATGCGGTTTTCAAGACCGTTTAGGTTCAAACGGTCTCCAAGACCATTTGGGAGGTTTGACCAGGTGTTGACCATTTGAGAGTCTGCTGAACACATCATGAATTAATCACCAACAAAGAATCATTAACTAATTGCAAACAGATATCAAGTTGAAGGCACTTTACTCACCTAAACCCTAATCGGGTTCATTGCTGATTTCAATGGACCAATCATGTTGAAGTTTGGGTTGAGTGGCCCAAACGGTTTCAAAACCATTTGGGGATCACCCAAACGGTCCCAAGAACGTTTGGTGATCACCCAAGACCGTTTGGAGGTCTAGAGTTAAGAGAGTTTGATCAATTGAAGGTCCAATCATAACATGTTGTTGAAATAATCAAAGTGTTGAATTGGTGACCTAATTAGGGTTCAACCCTTAACAAATTGACTTAGTTTTTTATGATACTTTGGGAAAACGGTCTCAAGACCGTTTGGAGGATGTCCAAATTATCCCAAGACCGTTTGGGGACAGGTCATGGCCAATTGAGTGATAGTTGATGGGTTCAACTTCAATTATACTCATGTTGATGAATGTTGAAGGTTGATCGATTGCAAACCCTAATTCAATTGGTCCCAACCTTAATTGGATATCAATTAAGGGTCAATTGAGTATAAATTGGTTAATGATTAACCTAATTACCTTAATTGATAAGTGGTTAACAAGTATAAGATCAATTGAGAGGTTCAACATTGAAAACCCTAATCAATTGTTAGTGTTGATGCACTTTTTAGGTCCATGCGGTTTTGAGATGTTTGGACCAAACGGTCTCAAAACCGTTTGAATCCAAACGGTCTCAAGACTGTTTGGGACCAAACGGTTTCAAAAACCGTTTGGATCCATGTGGTTTCAAACCGTTTCAGGTCATGCAGTTTCAAGGCTGATTTGCTCAAATGGTTTCAAAGTCAAACTTGACCAAACGGTCAATGTGACCAAACGATTTACACCTCACCTAGAGAAAATGGTCTTGAGTATGAACTTGTCCATGCGGTCTTGAAAGTCAAAGGTACCAAACGGTCAACCCTTCCATGCGGTTTCAAAACCGTTTGGAGGTTGAAAGTTCAAAACCGTTTGGGGTCTTTTAAGGTCTAGATTGCTTTATACTTAATGTTCTAAAGGCTTAGATGGTTCAATGGTTGATTAACCTAAACCCTAATGATACCTAAAGACATTAAGGGAACAATTAATTAGTTGATTGATGTATACTATGATCAATGGTGGACATTACTAAAGTAACCTTGAAGGGTTCAAGTAGATAACACCTCTTGAACAAGTAAACCCTAATGACCATAATGGTGATAACTTGGCTTATGTTAATCAAAGTTGACTTGACCTAACCTAATCTAGAGTGATGTAATTATCACCTAATAATAAGAGGAGAGAGAAGACTCCTAATATGGGTGAAAATCAAATACCTTCAATATGAATGAATGTACATGATTAGGGTATGATCCTTCTTAGTGAGATCATAGAAACCCTAATTATAATGGTTAGCAAATCTTAACCTAATTTGAAGGCATTAATGATGATAATCTTCATACATGATGGTGCTATGAGCTCAATTCACTATGAAGTGAATAGTAAACCCTAACTCTAGGGTAATACCATGTGATGTGAATAGTAAACCCTAATCTAGGGTGATGTGATGAATGGAATAATTCTGGGTTATGCCCTTAAGCATGAAACCCTATGAATGAATCATAACATGAGGAACCTTTATTCCTTGTAAGCTAAAGGTGTTTAATATCCCTAAATGAGGTAAATAAACCCTAACCCTAGAAACAAATCAAGGTATGTTGTTGATCAGCACGACCATGCTAAGGAGCACGGCCATGGTAGCTTCCCCTTGCACGACCGTGCAAGGAAGCATGACTGTGGTGTTCTATAAGGAAATTGAAAAGTTTCGGTATTATGCTAATACTGTTATATATGCATGTCCTTAATTGTATTAGTCATGCATGTTGATATTATGAGGTGATCATAGCCAGGTAAGGGTTATGATGTCATATTCCTTGAAAACATTTATAAGCTTTAAGAGTAATGATATGTGAGAAGTATATACATTGCTTTAATCAAGGTCATGTTGTTAGATGACTTGATGCTTATATGTCACTTGGTAGCAAGTGTTATGATAATATGAGGGTTTGAGTAACCATGTTCATGAATCATATGATGAGATGGTTAAGAAATGGTATCTAAATGATAACTGATGTGAGTTAGACTTGATACATTTAGTATTCTTCTTTCATAGCTGTTGTTCTAATGATTCATGTTTGAAAACATGCTTGATGTTAAAAGAATGATGAAATGTATCTTAATAATCAAGTATAATCATATCATGTAGAGCCCTGATCATACATCCATCATTGTCAGAAGCCAAATGATGGTGAAACATGTTTTCCTAAGGGAACTCCTAGATCACATACTTTTGAGTATGTGGGGGTTTATGGACGCAAATATCCTCACGTCCTGATGTAGGAATTGATGTAAGATGTACTTTAATCCATCAATCCTTCATTATGTGTTTATGCCGGGAGGATGTATTACTAATCTCTCGAGGGAATCTTTAATGCCGCATCGATAAGAGATAAACAGGAGATCTTTCGACGAAGAAGAGAGTACAGAGCGCCACTGTGACTCTAATAGCGAAGTTGCCAGAATACCCTGGAAAGATATTATAGCAGAGACACCAAATGTCCTGTATGTTGATCCTCACACTGACTGAGGAAGATGAGGTCATAAGAATCTAGTTCTTTTGATGACCTATGTATGATACCGATGTGATTTAGTAATGATCGGTTGGAGTATGAGCGGTATACCTCATCTCCGCAGGGCATAATAATGTTTGTAAAACATAATTAGCTACGTAGCATATCTACTTAGATTGAATTATGAGAAACAATGATTGATATTACATTGTTTATAATATTCTAGTCCTATAACTAGTATACATGGTCTTCATATCCTAATATTGTAATGATTTCTTAAGTAATAGTTGTTTTACTTAATCCTAAGCCTATTGTTGAATGTTTAAAGTTATATTGCTTATGTTATTCTTCTTTGCCATAACAAAGCTTCTGGCGGAGAGTTATAACTCTCGCTGGGATAGTTATTCAATTGTCTCACCCCGTAGGATTCGACTTTTTAGGTGGACGTCGAGGACGAAGAAACCAATCCGAGGGTGAGCAGTATCAGCAGCAGCAACACCAGAGGTAGCAGTGAATCTCAGGTGGAGATATTGACTGTCCAGTCTTGTAGATAGCATGTCTTATGTCGTCTCTGTACTCTCAGGTCCTAGGAGTCAGTAGGTCTGAGGTTTTTGGCTTTAAGCCTCAAGATTTTGTATCTTGCCTTGTACAGTTAACAGGGCAATGGATGTATATAATCACTCGAGAGGTGATTCCATAGAGATGTAATGTTTAACCATGTTGTAAATAGTTTATCTTGTTTCTTATAAACAGAGTTTTATGTTTTAAAGATCTCTTTCCAAAAAGTTTTAATTTTTAGTGATTTTTCATATTCCGCTGCTAATAAACCGCTTCCGCTAAGTTTACCTCGTGATTCCCACGATGGATCGCCACAATTTAGTGGTATCAGAGCTCTAGGTTCGCTGAGTCTACAGAGACATAGGACTTAGGATGTCGAGTCTATTCTTAGTGTTTTCCAGTATATCTAATAGTGTCTTCTGCTCCTTAGGAGAAGAAGATAAGTAAGGATGTTTGGACCACATGAGGAGTATGTGGCAGAGAGTAGTGTTGCTGCACCTCGAGAAGGTGCAAGGAACCCAGAGATAGAGCAACTTGTACCTAAGCCACCCCAGTTTAACCCAGCTGATATGGGGAACCCAACTGTTTAGACCATGTTCGAGCAGTTTATGACTGCCATGACACACATCAAAGATAGGATGCCCATACCTGCACCTAGGGCACCCACCCAACCAGAAGGACAAGGAATCGTCAAGACATTCGAATGACTTCGCCGCGTCGGAGCGACTGAGTACTTTGGAACGGCTGATCCTGCAGATGCCGACCTATGGTTAACTGAGCTAGAAAAGGCTTTTAGAATCTTGAATATCCCAGAAGCTGAGAAGGTTAGACATGTTGTCTATCTTCTCAAGGGGAGTGTCGGTTAATGGTGGACCATGGAAGAGCAGAAGAGGCCTGGTGTGGAGGTTGCATGGGAAGTCTTTCGTTGGGAATTTGTCAACAGATATTTCCCTAAGACGTTCCTGGATGAGAAAATATCTCAGTTCGAGAGGTTGAGACAAGGTCTGATGAACATTAGCGAATACGAAGCTAAGTTCATGGAGTGCGGTTCTGCCCGCATATGGCTGCTACAGAAGAAGAAAGGATTAGGCGGTTCGAGAAAGGGTTGAACGCTGAGTTGATTAGTCCCGTGTCTGCCCTAGAGAACCGGGAAAGGTTTGCTACCTTCGTTGAGTCAGTCTGAAGGATAGAGAGGTCTGTAGCAGAGAAGAGGCAAACCCATAAGAGATATCCTCAGTTCCAGGGATCTTCATCCAGAGACTTCAAGAAGCCTAGATTTTCTGTGCCTACACCACCACCACCTAGACCTAGTGCTCATACACAGTGGACACCGAGTAGAGGTAGAGGACAAAGCCTACCACTATAAGGAGCTCGCAGTTCAGCATCTATGTCAGTCACAGGACCACCCAGACCACAACAATAAGACAGAAGTTGTTACCTATGTGGGAAGATGGGGCATTTGATGAAAGACTGCAGAGTCAGACTAGCAAGTGTGACACAACCACAGAGGCAGAGTCAACAAGGATCACAGAGGAGACAATTTCCAGGAGCAGCTAGAGGACGTGGGCAAGCGTCCCAAGCTGGATCGTCAGCACCGAATCAACCACATGCAACAACAATGTTCTATGCAATGAATCCACTTGATGCAGTGATCAACCCTCAGGTTGTGGCAGGTCAGATGGAATTGTTACATTCTGATATGTCTACATCCTGCGTTGTATATGTTTTGATTGATTCGGGTGATACGCACTCCTTTATCACTTGAAGGATGATTCATAACTGCAATATGACAGTCAGTCATAGAGAAGATAGCTTGTTGCTAGAGACTCTGTTGAGAGGGTCTGTTGTGTTGCAGGAGGTATGCTCTCCCTGCATCCTATTCTTTTCTGAGCATCGCATTCAAGTGGATATTATACCACTTGAGATGCAAGGATTTGATATAATTCTTGGGATGGATACCTTGGAAAGGTATAGGGTTGTTTTGAATTGTGAATCCAAGCAAGCTGTGTTTGCTGATGAAAACGACACATGGATCTTTCAAGGAGAGAGAAAGATTCTACCCACCTTTCTTGTGTCAGCTATGGTTGCTGAGAATCTGATGAGGCAAGGATGTTATGCATTCTTAGCCCATGTGGTAGATACTACCATGGAAAGCCCTAACCCTGCTGAAGTTCCTGTAGTCAGAGAATTCGAAGATGTATTTCCTGAAGAACTTCCAGGTGTGCCACCACCTCGGGAAATTGATTTTGAAATCAATTTGATCCCAGATACACAACCTATAGCACAGACATCGTATAGGATGGCGCCTACCGAGATGGCAAAACTCAAGAAACAACTTCAAGAATTGCTTGAGAAGGGTTTCATCCGACCGAGCACTTCACCCTGGGGTGCTCAAGTCCTTTTCGTTAAAAAGAAAGACGGATCAATGCGGTTGTGCATTGATTACAGACAATTAAACAAAATAACAATAAAGAACAAGTACCTTCTGCCGAGGATTGATGATCTCTTTGACCAGTTGCGTGGTGCAACTGTCTTCTCAAAGATAGATTTGAGGTCAGGATATCATCAACTTCATATTAAGGACAGTGACATACCCAAGTCTGCCTTTAGGACAAGGTATGGTCACTATGAGTTCACAGTTATGTCGTTTGGACTAACTAATGCACCAGCTGCATTTATGGAACTCATGAATAGAATCTTCCGACCTTTCCTCGATCAGTGCGTTGTTGTCTTCATAGATGACATTCTGATCTATAGTAGAGATGCTCAGCAGCATGAACAACATCTTCGTTAGACTCTAACTTTGCTTAGAGAACACAAGCTATACACTAAGTTTAGCAAGTGTGAGTTCTGGCTACCGGAAGTATCTTTCCTTGGACACGTGATATCTGCCTCAGGTATTCATGTTGATCCTAAAAAGGTAGAATCTGTTCTACAATGGGAACATCCGAAGACACCGACAGAGATCCATAGTTTCTTAGGGTTGGCTGGCTATTACCAAAGGTTCATTAAGAACTTAAGTTCTATAGCCTTACCCTTGACTAAGTTGACCCGGAAGGATATTCCTTTTGTCTGGAGTGATAAGTGTCAGCAATCTTTCCAGTTGTTGAAGGAGAGGTTAACAAGTACACCTGTACTTGTGTTACCTGAGCAAGGAAAAGGATACGTGGTTTTCTGTGATGCCTCCAAGAATGGACTTGGATGTGTGTTGATGCAGGATAAACAAAGTGATTTCTTTTGCTTCCCGACAGCTTAAGAAACACGAGGAGAATTGTCCGACACACGATCTGGAGCTAGCTGCTATGGTTCATTCCTTGAAGATCTGGAGACACTATCTCTACGGAGAAACATTCCAGATTTTCACTGATCATAAGAACCTTAAGTACATCTTCTCTCAGCACGAACTTAACATGAGGCAACAACGCTGGATGGAGTTAATCAAGGACTATGATTGTACAATTGATTACCATCCAGGGAAAGCCAATGTGGTTGCAGATGCTCTGAGTAGGAAATCAGAAACACGAACAGTAGATAGGGCACAACTAAACTCTTTAGTATGCTTTAGGAGAGATATACTTATCTCCTTAAGGCGAGACAATGTACAGTTGAAGGTGTCATTGTTAGCCGGGTTGTTGACTGAAATGCATATAAAACCTACCTTGAGAGAGCAGATCAAGGAGGCACAACAAGTTGATGTTGTGGTTTAGCAGATCAGATCAGAGTATGGTGATGAGAAGCGAGATGGTTACCATGACTCAGATGACCAAGTAGCCTATTATCATGGGAGGCTGATAGTGCCTGATGTGGATAACTTGAGAAAGTTAGTCCTGGAAGAAGCTCATTCTTCAATGTATGCTATGCATCCAGGAAGCACCAAGATGTATCGAAACTTAAAGATATATATTGGTGTCCTGGGATGAAGAAGGATGTTGCTGAGTTTGTTATGAGGTGTCATGTGTGTCAGCAAGTTAAAGATGAACATCAGAAGCCTGCAGGAACAATGCAACCTTTACCCATACCATAGTGGAAGTGGGATCATATAACCATGGACTTTGTTATTGGCCTATCCAGGACAAGCAAAGGGCATGATTCCATTTGGGTAATAGTTGATAGGTTGATAAAGATAACACATTTCCTGCCAGTCAAAACAACCTATTCTGCTGAGAGGCTAGCACAATTGTATGTTCAGGAAATAGTGCGACTGCACGGAGTTCCAGTCACTATAGTTTCAGACAGAGGTCCCCAGTTTACGAATCATTTTTGGGAGCGACTGCACAAAGCTTTAGGCACCCAGTTGAGGTTTAGTACAACCTTTCATCCACAGACTGATGGATATTCAGAAAGGACTATACAGACCTTGGAAGACTTTCTAAGAGCATGTGTTCTCCAGTTTACAAGGAGTTGGGATCTGCACCTAAGCTTGATAGAGTTTGCCTATAACAATAGCAATCAACACAACATTGACATGGAACCTTATGAATCTTTGTATGGTAGGCATTGTAGATCACCCTTATGTTGGTATGAAACTGGTGAATATCAACTGTTAGGTCATGATCTTGTGCAGCAAACCACAGAGAAGATTAAAGTAATACAACAATAGATTAAGACTTCACATGATAGGCAGAAATCATATGCTGATAGACGTCGTAGACCCTTAGAATTCCAGGTTGGAGACAGAGTGCATCTCAAGGTCTCGCCTAGGAAGGGAGTTCTGAGATTTGGAAGGAAAGGGAAGTTAGCTCCTAGATTTATGGGGCTTTATCCAATCATTGAACGGATTGGAAAGGTAGCATATAGACTAGAGTTACCACCAGAGTTACAGAGGTTACACCCTGTGTTTCACATTTCTATGCTGAGGAAATGTCACCCTGATACTGATTCAGTTCTACAACCTATGGAGGTAGAATTGAATGATGACATATCTTATGAAGAAGGACCAGTATCAATCCTTGATAACAGAATTAAAAATCTGAAAAAGAAAAACATAAGTCTTGTGAAAGTCCTCTGGAATCACCGTGGTGTTGAAGAAGCCACATGGGAACTAGAGGAAGATATGAGAAGGAAATACCCTGCTCTTTTCTCTTAATATGTTTTGTTGATTTCGGGGACGAAATCCTTGTAAGGGGTGGACAATTTGTAACATCCCTGACCTGGGTTATGAACTAACCCTAGGTGTTTTTCTTAATTATGTAATTATATGCTTGAGATTATCTTTTGGTATGTAATTAAAGCTCCTAAGGAACATATATTTCTATTTCTGTCCTTTTTGAACAATGTTGTAATATTGTTTTGTAATATAGGGACCTATGTGCAAATTACCCAATTAGAAGGGTTAACTTGAAAATTGCACATGTTAAGATGTTCCTTTGGTGTTGAGACATCATAAGAATGAATATGATGAAGTATGATGGATTCTCCAAGCTTGATCACTAAGATGCAGCTTGTGGAGCAATCCTTGTGCTCTAAACCCTAGTTTTGGTGTAAAGTGCAATTTACCCAAAACATGGGGTGCAACTTGTAAAATACACCTTCTAGAATATCTTTTATGACTCTTGGCATCATTTAGAGTAATAATGATGAAGAGTGCACTTCAATTGAATAATCAAATAAGAATGATAACCTTTGTAATTAAATAATCAAGTTGTAAGCAAAATGATCCTTTATTTGTGTACAACTTAGTATTGATGTTGGCTTTCTTTGCCTTTAGACCTTGGGTTTAAGATGAGTTTTTACCTAAGAATAGGAGAAGGTACATGCCTAAATGAAAGGGAGGACCTAGTTGAGAATAGGAGAAATAGTTGTTTTTATCTTGGAAATACCCCCAAAGTATATATACACCTTTATTTTACAACCAAAGGATCGTTTCCTCTTTCTCCTCACTTATCCCCTTGCTTAGACCAACTATGGACAGAGCTCTGGAGTAGAGGAGAAAGGCCAACCAGTTTTAGGTAAGGTTTGGTCATCATCTTGCTCAGATTCATGGAGGAAGTCATGTTGCAAGGTTGGTTCTATGGTCTTTCTTACTTAGTTCTTCCTTCTAGTCGTCCTTTCCCAACCAATTCTTGAAGAAGACACCTTGGAAGACCTGTGGAGCTCAATACGCCATTAAATCTTGGAAGCTTGAAGCTCTAGGACTGACTTTAAGGCGGGTTTTATAACTCTAAACCCTTAAACTTTGTTATGCATCTTTCTTTCTTGCAAAAGTAGCTTGTTCTTCTTTCCCCCATCCTTCCTTGTTTTCTTGCAAGCAAAAACGTGAAGAACCGACCTTGATCTTGAGGTAGAAGAAGATGGGTGTGTTTACCAATGTAAATTTACCAAACGGTCTTGCACATTTGGTCTAAACAGTTTGTAAAACTGTTTGGAACCAAACGGTTTCAAAACAGTTTGGATTCATGCGATTTGTAAGACCGTTTAGGTTCAAATGGTCTCCAAGACCGTTTGGGAGGTTTGACCATGCATTGACCATTTGAGAGTCTGCTGAACACATCATGAATTAATCACCTACAAATAATCATTAACTAATTGCAAATAGATATCAAGTTGAAGGCACTTTACTCACCTAAACCCTAATCGGGTTCATTGCTGATTTCGATGGACTAATCATGTTGAAGTTTGGGTTGAGTGGCCCAAACGGTTTCAAAACCGTTTGGGGATCACCCAAATGGTCCCAAGAACTTTTAGTGATTACCCAAGACCGTTTGGAGGTCTAGAGTTAAGAGAATTTGATCAATTGAAGGTCCAATCATAACAGGTTGTTGAAATAATCAAAGTGTTGAATTGGTGACCTAATTAGGGTTCAACCCTTAACAAATTGACTTAGTTTTTTATGAGACTTTGGGAAAACGGTCTCAAGACCGTTTGGAGGATTTCCAAATGATCCCAAGACCGTTTGGGGACAGGTCATGGCCAATTGAGTGATAGTTGATGGGTTCAACTTCAATTATACTCATGTTGATGAATGTTGAAGGTTGATCGATTGTAAACCCTAATTCAATTGGTCCCAACCTTAATTGGCTATCAATTGAGGGTCAATTGAGTATCAATTGGTTAATGATTAACCTAATTAGCTTAATTTATAAGTGGCTAACAAGTATAATATCAATTGAGGGGTTCAACATTGAAAACCCTAATCAATTGTTGTGTTGATGCACTTTTTAGGTCCATGCGGTTTTGAGATGTTTGGACCAAACGGTCTCAAGACCATTTGAATCCAAATGGTGTCAAAACCATTTGGATCCATGCGGTTTCAAACCGTTTAAGGTCATGCGGTTTCAAGGATGATTTGCTCAAATGGTTTCAAAGTCAAACTTGACCAAACGGTCAACGTGACCAAACAGTTTACACCTCACCTAGAGCAAACGGTCTTGAGTATGAAATTGTCCATGCGGTCTTGAAAGTCAAAGGTACCAAACGGTCAACCCTTCCATGCAGTTTCAAAACCGTTTGGAGGTTGAAATTTTAAAACCGTTTGGGGTCTTTTAAGGTCAAGATTGCTTAATACTTAATGTTCTAAAGGATTAGATGGTTCAATGGTTGATTAACCTAAACCCTAATGATACCTAAAGACATTAAGGGAACAAGTAATTAGTTGATTGATGTATACTATGATCAATGGTGGACATTACTAAAGTAACCTTGAAGGGTTCAAGTAGATAACACCTCTTGACCAAGTAAACCCTAATGACCATAATGGTGATAACTTGGCTTATGTTAATCAAAGTTGACTTGACCTAAACTAATCTAGAGTGATGTAATTATCACCTAATAATAAGAGGAGAGAGAAGACTCATAATATGGGTGAAAATCAAAAACCTTCAATATGAATGAATGTACATGATTAGGGTATGGTCCTTCTTAGTGAGATCATAGAAACCCTAATTATAATGGTTAGCGAATCTTAACCTAATTTGAAGGCATTAATGATGATAATCTTCATACATGATGGTGCTATGAGCTCAATTCACTATGAAGTGAATAGTAAACCCTAACTCTAGGGTAAGACCATGTGATGTGAATAGTAAATCCTAATCTAGGGTGATGTGATGAATGGAATAATTCTAGGTTATGCCCTTAAGCATGAAACCCTATGAATGAATCATAACATGAGGAACCTTTATGCCTTGTAAACTAAATGTGTTTAATATCCCTAAATGAGGTAAATAAACCCTAACCCTAGAAACAAATCAAGGTATGTTGTTGATCAGCACGACCGTGCTAAGGAGCACAACCATGGTAGCTTCCCCTTGCACGACCGTGCAAGGAAGCACGGCTGTGGTGTTATATAAGGAAATTGAAAAGTTTTGGTATTATGCTAATACTGTTATATATGCATGTCCTTAATTGTATTAGTCATGCATGTTGATATTATGAGGTGATCATAGCCAGGTAAGGGTTATGATGTCGTATTCCTTGAAAACATTTATAATCTTTAAGAGTAATGATATGTGAGAAGTATATACATTGCTTTAATCAAGGTCATGTTGTTAGATGACTTGATGCTTATATGTCACTTGGTAGCAAGTTTTATGATAATATGAGGGTTTGAATAACCATGTTCATGAATCATATGATGAGATGGTTAAGAAATGGTATCTAAATGATAACTGATGTGAGTTAGACTTGATACATTTAGTATTCTTCTTTCATAGTTGTTGTTCTAATGATTAATGTTTGAAAACATGCTTGATGCTAAAAGAATGCTGAAATGTATCTTAATAATCAAGTATAATCATATCATGTAGAACCCTGATCATAGATCCATCATTGTCAGAAGCCAAATGATGGTGAAATAGGTTTTCCTAAAGGAACTCCTGGATCACATACTTTTGAGTATGTGGGGGTTTATGGACGCGAATATCCTCACGTCCTGATGTAGGAATTGATGTAAGATGTACTTTAATCCATCAATCCTTCATAATGTGTTTATGCCGGGAGGATGTATCACTAATCTCCCAAGGGAATCTTTAATGCCGCATCGATGAGAGATAAACAAGAGATCTTTCAATGACGAAGAGAGTACAGAATGCCACTGTGACTCTAACAGCGAAGTTGCCAGAATACCCTGGAAAGCTATTATAGCAGAGACACGAGATGTCATGCATGTTGATCCTCACACTGACTGAGGAATATGAGGTCATAAGAATTCGGCTCTTTTGATGACGTATGTATGATACCGATGCGATTTAGTAATGATCGGTTGGAGTATAAGCGGTATACCTCATCTCCGCAGGGCATAATAATGTTTGTAAAACATAATTAGCCGCGTAGCATATCTACTTAGATTGAATTACGAGAAACAATGATTGATATTACATTGTTTATAATATTCTAGTCCAGTAACTAGTATACATGTTCTTCATATCCTAATATTGTAATGATTTCTTGAGTAATAGTTGCTTTACTTAATCCTAAGCCTACTGTTGAATGTTTTAAAGTTATATTGCTTATGTTATTCTTCTTTGCTATAACAAATCTTCTGGCGGAGAGTTATAACTCTTGCTGGGACAATTATTCAATTGTCTCACCCCGTAGGTTTTGACTTTTTAGGTGGACGTCGAGGATGGAGAAACCAATCCGAGGGTGAGAAGTATCAACAGCAGCAACACCAGGGGCAGCAATGAATCTTAGGTAGAGATATTGACTGTCCAGTCTTGTAGATAGCATGTCTTATGTCGTCTCTGTACTCTCAGGTCCTAGGAGTCAGTAGGTCTGAGGTTTTTGGCTTTAAGCCTCGAGATTTTGTATCTTGCCTTGTACAGTTAACAGGGCAATGGATGTATATAATCACTCGAGAGGTGATTCCATAGAGATGTAATGTTTAACCATGTTGTAAACAGTTTATCTTGTTTCTTATAAAAAGAGTTTTATGTTTTAAAGATCTCTTTCCCAAAAGTTTTAATTTTTAGTGATTTTTCATATTCCGCTGCTAATAAACCGCTTCCGCTAAGTTTACCTCGTGATTCCCGCGACGGATCGCCACAACTGTAATATAGTTAATTAATCAAGTGAAATGGTATCATGTAGATCCTTGACCATAGATCCATGCGTAAGTAGTTTGATGATGGTGAAACAGGTTTTCCTATGGGAACTCCTGGAGGGCATACTTTTGAGTATGTGGGGGTTATGGGCGCGGATATCCTTACGCCCTAATGGAGGAATTGATGTGAGGTAAACATTAAATCTCTCAATCCTTCATTATTTATGTCGGGATGGATGTATCACTAATCTCCCAAAGTCTGGGATGGATGTATCATAAATCTCCCGATGATCTTAATGTTGGATCGATGTGAGATAAAGATAATATCTCTTGATTGCAAAGAGAGTACACCATGCCACTGTAACTCTAATAGCGAAGTTGCGAGTATACCCTGGAAAGCTATTTAGCAGAGACACAAGATGTCCTACATTTGGTCCTCACACTGACTGAGGAAGATGAGGTCATGGAAATTCGGCTCTTCTATTGACCTATGTATGGTACCGATTTCGATTTCACAATGATCGGTTGGAGTATGAGTGGTATACCTCATCTCCTCAGGGCTTAAGTATGTTTTTAAAATGTAATAAGTCATGTAGCATGTTTGCTTAGGGCTGAAATATGAGAATCAATGGTTGATGATACATTGTTTAGTATGTCTTAGTTGGTTAAATGCTATTAATGTTCTTCATATTCCTTATTAAATAAATGACATACTGCTCTATCAAGATATAGCTGAAATGACTTGAATAGAGAATACTGCTCTAAATTGTTTAGTCAATAATTTAGTTGATGTTGAATACTTATGATTCTTCTACTCAGTTTTATTCTCTTAATTGCAATAATAATGTTTTTGGCAGAGAGTTATATATCTCGTTGGGATAAATTTTTTTTGTCTCACCCCCGTGGGATCCAACTTTTTAGGTAGACACTGAAGAAGAGGTAGGAACCCTACAACAAGAGAAGAGTAGCAGTAGTAGCAGCAGAACCAAGGATAGCAGTGAATCCTCAAGTGGAAACACTGGTTGTCAAGTCCTGTAAATAGAGAGTCCTATGTGTCGTCTCTGTACTCTCAAGTCCTAGGAGTCAGTAGTTAGTTTAATATTGATCTGAGATTTTGTCTTAATGCCTCAAGATTTTTTATACTACTTATGTATAGTCTAACAGGGCAGTTGATGTTTGTAACTCTCGAGAAGAAAGGGTACAAGAGATATACTAGTAAACCAAAATTTACTTGAGATACTTTGGTTCTTTATGAAAGAGTTTTTCAGTTTATGGATCTCTTTGTAAAAAGTTTTAATTTTTAGTAATTTTCAATAATTTTCAGTAATTCCACTATTAACGACCGCTTCCGTATTAATCTTAATCAATTTTTGGCAACAGATGTCACAACTTTGGATAATGGTTTTCAATAATTTGGAGTTTTAACATGAAACTTTGGATGTCGTCTTATTATTGCTTTGTAAATATTTGTACAACATTCATATGATTATGAGGTTCCTATATGAACTTATCTTATTGTGCCTTTCCATGGTATATAAGCCTTGTGGTGCCCTTGATTCATTCCTAGACCTTGGTATGATCAATGGTTTTATATACAACCTCATTTGGATAGTTGGAATTTTATGACAATACATTTTGTATATCATGAAAATATTTAGATATTTCACTGTTAGTTTTATGTAGGTTGATTATTGCACTAATAAAATGAGTTATTGATATAATTAATCAAGTGCAACCCTAATCATGTAGCGCCTTGAGTCCATATATATTTCCTTAGGTAAATTGGGGGAAGTAGTGAAAAGAATTAATCTTGTAGTGATCTGAGAATTATGGGAAGATGCTCAGAGGTGTGTATTAGTGAATATACATGAAAAATTAGGGTCGGTATACCTTGACATCTTTAAATCTTATTGGGACTCGGTTGTGATCGATGATCCAGTGATATGTGATGGACTACACCTATAATCGTGTCTTAGTTTTTGTTGGGCTTTGTATGTTGTATTTAGTGCCATAGTATGTGTACTTGAGACAGACATGCGATGTGTGGAATAACTTTTGAGCGATTTCATGGTAGATCTGGCCTTTGAGCACTCCACCTTTTGTTACCCTCTCTTTGACTTGAGGTATGTGCAAAGATTGAATGGAATCCTGATATCCTTAGATCTTATATATATTTATAGATAGGCTTTACAATGACTATCTAGTAATTTGAGTGGTACAGCTCACAATACCATGGCATAATAAGATGTGTAACTCAGCCTTGTACCATATCTATTTAGATTAGTTGAAAAATCACATGAATGTGATTTACTTTCTACAATCATTATATGTGGTTCATATTCTTTACAACTATATATATGGATCAAGTATATACATGGTAGATCATTTCTTCTTGTTAAATTACCTTCTCTATTAATCTAAATATCATATTCACTGTTAAACTTAGTTATCAAGATTTGTTGTGAGTAATAAATGTTGTCAAGCATTATATCACATTTTTGGACTGGGGTCTCACCCTAGGGTTTTGCACATATTTTTTACGTAATGAACAAAACAACCCAGGTTGTGGTGAAAAAGAGTGACTTTTGTAGGATAC